>CM019702.1:45125902-45208896 GCA_009760885.1 Achatina immaculata | reverse complement strand
AATATTTTTCTAATTCTTCGTAAACATTTAGTCTGGAAAGAATTTAACTTGTTTTCTATGGTTTTGGTGATTTTCCAGCATTCACTTCCATAGAGTAGTACACTTAGAACATTACTCTTAAATATCCTGATTTTCATATTTATGCTTAGTTTTTTTTTATTTCCATAGAGTCTGCAACATTGCAAAAGCCTGGTTTGCTCTAGTAAGTCTGCTGTTGATGTCCTTTGTGCTGTCTCCATTTTCTACTACTTTACTGCCAAGGTATACAAATTCATTGACTTCCTCCACTAACTTGCTATCTACTCTCAGTACATTTCAATTGTTCACATTTTGTTTCATTAACTTTGTCTTTCCTACGTTGATCTTTAGTCCTATGTTGTTTGCATTCTGGGTTAGCTTGTTTATTTTATCTTGCATATCTTTGTGACTGCTTGATAATAGACAAATGTCATCCGCAAAGTCAAGGTCCTCCAGCACTGTGTCAAGGGTCCATTGTAATCCTCTGCGTTTGTCTGATGTTGCCTCCTTCATTAACCAGTCTACTGCCAAGATACATAATGTTGGTGATAGTACACATCCCTGTTTCACTCCTGTTTGTACCCTAAAGCTGCTGGAGGTATGTTCTCCACAGATAACTTTGCACTGAAAACCCTCGTATAGGGCTTTGATTACATTAACTATTTTATGGGGGAGGCCATGCCATCTTAGGATTTTCCACAGTGCATCTCTGTTGACACTGTCAAAGGCTTTCTCAAAATCTATGAATAATGCATATGTTGTGCTATGCCACTCATTTGCCTGCTCTAATATTTGTCTAAGTACAAATATGTGGTCTATGCATGCTCTTCCTTTCCTAAATCCTGCCTGCTCTTTCCGAAGTTTTTCCTCAAGTGGTGGTACAATTCTGTTGATGATTATTCTGCAAAATACTTTACTGGTAAGTGGCAGTAGGGTAATGCCTCTCCAGTTCCGGCAATCTCTGAGGTCACCCTTCTTTGGTAGTTTTACTATAAGCCCAGTTTTCCACTCCTCTGGGCTTTTTCTAGATCCAAATTTGTTGTAATATCCGGCAAAGTTGTTTTGGTGTTTCTGTTTCTTCTGCTTTCAACATCTCAGCAGTCACTTCATATTCACCTGGTGCCCTGTCTGATTTTAGCTTCTTTATCGCCTCCTTTACTTCATTTATTGCTATTGGTCCTGTATTGATGTTTAGTTCCGTTTTTGCTTCAGGTATGTCTATTGTTTGTGCTGCTTGTGTTCTGTTTAGTAGGGTGTTAAAGTGTTCCCTCCATCTTTCAATTTTTTTCTCTTTCTCCACTGACCAGTTGTCCATTTTGTGTTCTTACTGCACTTTCATATCTTGTGTTGAAGTTACCTGTCATCTGCTTTGTGATTTTATATATGGTTATCATGTCATTTGTATATGCTGCTTTCTCTGCTGCTTCTGCTAAGTTGTCATAATATTGACGTTTATCTTGACGGCATGATTCCTTCACTTCTTTGTCTTTTTGTGCATAACTACTTAAAACTTGTTCTTTAAGCCGTTGTGATTTGGTGTTCAGTAATTTTTTCTTGATTTCTTTTCTTTGCTCTATCTTTTCCCATGTGGTCTCGCTTATCCATTCCTCTTTTCTCCTTTTTCGATATCCCAGCACCTCTTTTGCTGTTTCCTGTAGTGTTTTATTGAACTCTAATATGGACATTTCTGCTTCGTCTTGTAGGACACTGAAGCGGTTCTTAAGTACTATTGAGAATTCATTTCTTGTTTGCTGGTCTATCAGTTTTCTTGTATCAAAATGTATATTTCTGTATTCTCCGATTTTGGCTTTCCTTAATTTTAGTTTTATTTTCGCTACCAGAAGGTTGTGATCACTTCCTACATCTGCTCCTTTCCTTGCTCGCACATCTTGTAGTGACCGTTTCCACTTGTTGTTTATTAGTATGTGATCGATTTGGTTTTCTGTGGTTTTATCTGGTGACCTCCAAGTCACCTTATGGATGTTTTTGTGTTGGAAAATTGTCCCTCCAATGGTCATCATGTTTTCTTCACAGAAACTGCACAGTCTTTCTCCATTTTCATTTATTTCTCCGATTCCTTCTCTTCCCATGATTCTTCTTCTATCTTCATTTCCTTCACCTACTTTTGCATTGAAGTGGCCCAAGATGAGTAGCATATCATGCTTGGGTATTGTTTCTACTGTTGCTTGGAGGCTGTTGTAAAAATCTTCTTTTAATTCCTCTTCGGCTGCTTCTGTTGGTGCATAACAAACTATAATAGACAGCTTCGTGAATCTTGAGTTGAACCGTGCATATAATAATCTCTCATTTATTGGGGTCTATTTCAGCAATGCTCTTGATGCTTCTTTTGTTATAATCAATGCTACTCCTCCTTCATGAAGATCTTCTTTACCTGACCATATTATTGTATCTTCTGTGTGCTGTGTTGTTAATTTCCTTCTGCCTTGTCCTGTCCATCTTGCTTCTTGTATTCCTAGTATGTCTAATTTGTATCTGTGCATTTCCTTGATGGTTTGTGCCAGTTTTCCAGTCTGGTTTAGTGTTCTTACATTCCAGCTGCCTATTTGCATCTTGTGTTTAGGTTCCAGGAGGTCTGCAGTCGGGCTGGGGACTTCCAGTGGCTGGCTTTCATCCACAACCTTCATGGGCTCAGTTTCCTGATACGCATTTCTCCTTCCACCTGCATTTATTTTTTCCCTTGCTTCCGTTTCTGTAGCAGTCTGATAGTTTTTTTTTTACCAATAGGGTTGCTGGCCCTATGCTGAACCCTCCTTAGTCGCCTTTTACGATCATGCGTGGTAGGGTACAGTGGTCCTATTCTTTGCAGATCCCGGGTACCACACGGGGGAGGTGATAAAAATTATATCTATATTTTAAAGAGTGGATAACCAGCACCAATCCTGGTTTAACTCATAAGTTTCAGTGCAACGAAAGCTAGTTAAAATTATAAGAAAATGATAGTAAAAATTTCTTGGACATGACATGAGAAGACAGAAGTTAGAGATAAGAGAAATGACGAATGCGGTGAAAATGGTTCTAGTAATGAAACCAGATGGAAGTGGAAGTTTTACAAATATAAATATATAAAGAGTGAAGATTTTGCATTTTGTGCCCGATTTTCTTAATAGGATGAGACAAAAAAAAACTAAATCTATATTTTTAATCTATTTTTCTTATCTGTTGTGTTGTTTTTGTTTGTTATGCTTGAAAAATGTTTTTTGCTGAAATATTTGATTGTTGTATGTTCTTAATTTGTATGTACTCGACTTTCTTTCTGCCATTCTTGTTTCTTCCAACTATCCTCTCTTTTCTATCTTTTTTGTAAAACTGAAGACGGAAGTAAGAGAATTTAATAATGAATTGGAACATACATTCACGGGTAAAAGGAAGAGAGAAAAACCATGAGAAGGACATCTCAGAGAGGAAAGCCAAGAGAAGAGCATCTCAGAGAGGAAAGCCAAGAGAAGAGAATCACAGAGAGGAAAGCCAAGAGAAAAACATCTCAGAGAGGAAAGCAAAGAGAAGGACATCTCAGAGAAGAAAACCAAGAGAGGAGCACCTCAGAGAGGAGAGCTAAGAGAAAAACATCTCAGAGAAGAGAGCCAAGAGAAAAACATCTCAGAGAAGAGAGCCAAGAGAAAAACATCTCAGAAAGGAAAGCCAAAAGAAAAAAAACATCTCAGAGAGGAAAATCAAGAGAAGAACATCTCAGAGAGGAAAGCCAAGAGAAGAACATCTTAGAGAGGAAAGCCAAGAGAAGGACATCTCAGAGAGGAAAGCCAAGAAAAGGATATCTTAGGGAAGACACAATAATTAGTGTATAAGTATATAACTACCGTATCCAACTAGTGAACCGCAAAGAAGTATTCAGGAAAAAGCCTGTTACTCCATCTGACAGAGTTAAGTTAGTACTGCCTTTCCATCCGCACGGTCAGATGGTTAAGAAAATTCTTTATCGTCATTTGCCGATAATCTAACTCGACTCCGACACCGCGACATTTTCTCTGATCCACCCCTATTGGCATACAAACGTGAGCCAAACCTTAAGGACATCCTCGTCCACAGCCACTTGAAGCAGAGCCTTACATATGTTGGCACCAGAAAATGTAACCGCCCCCGCTGCGTTACCTGCCCGGTAGTCTGGGAAACGAAAACAATCACCTTTCCCAAAACTATCCTCACTCTTCATGAGGGATTCACACGCGAGTCCTGTAATGTGACATATGTCATCTTTTGCAAAAGATGCAGGATAACATATATTGGTGAGACAGGCCTCAGATTAGGGGACTGCATGCAAAAACATCTGTATGACATCGCTCAGCATGCTTCGAAACCAGTCCCAAATCATTTCACTGGCTCCAATCACAATCTGATTTTCTGGTAACAGTCATCAAACAATGTCACGCAGATGACACAAAGCCGCCTGGTACTTGAGAACCGCTGCATTCAAAATTATAGACGCTGGAGCCACATGGGTTAAACTCGCTGTTTAGCTACACGTAACACTCTCTTCAATCATTATAGTACCTCTCCACTAAGTCCACCCCTTCTTACTTTTCAAACTTCCTCACAGCATCACTCTGCAACCCCTCCTCCCCAATCATCTGTTTCAACTTCTACCTAGGTCAGTATTGTATCACTCTCTCTCCCCTCCCCGGTTCCCCATCCACCACCCCCAGTTACAACCCACCAACCACGTTCTACTAAACCCATTCCTGACACACACCGCCGGACAAGTCACACCTTACAATTTACCGCTAAGTACTTTTTAAAAAAATATTTTGTACATCGTATTAATGTGAATCTATACTTTATCTCCTCTCTCTATTTCTTCGTCCTGTATGTTTGTATGATTAAGGCTCACGCCGAAACGTCACAACTTTGTAATCGTTAAGTAATAAAGCTGCTCCTACTTTTTCCTATTTTATACATCTCAGAGAAGAAAGCCACGAGAAGAGAATCTCAGAGAGGAGAGCCAAGAGAAAAACATTTCAGAGAGGAGAGCCGAGAGAAAAACATCTCAGAGAGGAAAGCCAAAAGAAGAACATCACAGAGAGGAAAGCCAAGAGAAGAACATCTCAGAAAGGAAAGCCATCGGATGAACATCTCAGTGGTCTGACAGAATAGCATGCAAAAATAAAAAGCATTTGAATCGATCAGAAACACCAAGGACACCATAAGATAGATATACATCATCGCCAACGCTAACCGGCACGCACATAATAATATTACACTTATACATTATAATGTGTATTATTTTTCGACTCATAAGCCAGTAGTTCTCATCCTTTTTTACATTCAGGAACAACCTTTCGAAGTATAGAAAAGTTGCGGACAACCAGCGCATATTTAATATTACAACGTATAAACTAGGAAAAAAGTAGGAACAGCTTTATTACTTAACGACTACAAAGTTGTGACGTTATGGCGAGAACCTTAATCATACAAATATACACAGGAAGAAGAATTAGAGGGAGGAGATTCACATTAATCATAAGTTAAAAAAAATAAAATGAAAGCACTTAGCTATAACTTGGAACAACTTGAAACTTGAATGTAGCTTTTCCGACGTTCGTTCAGAAATGCGCCCGTTGCTACGTTCAAAGTGCTCTCGTTCAGAAATGTACAGAAATGCGCATGGTGCAGAGTAGAGAATATTTAAATAGAGACTTGTGATGTGATAGGTGATAGGTGGATCGAAACTAAGGGTGGTGGCTGGGGAAACAGTGCACAATGCAATACTTAATGTATATTGGTGCATGTATATAGGTACATATATATAGTGCATAATGCAGCCCTTAATATGTTTTCTAAAGATGAATAGGACGAAATTCAATAACACGAGTTGTTAATTAGTTGCCAGATGATGAGATCATTGTAATTAAAAATATATTATAGTTTATTGGTTGTCCATATACAGCTTACATACATACTGGCTACATCTCTCTCTCTCTCTCTCTCTCTCTCATTCTCTTTCTCTCTCTCTCTCTCTCTCTCTCTCTCTCTCTGAACCTTAAATCCCCAGGGCACATGGGGCTTCCACAAGGGTTTAGCACAAATGCCCCTTTGCCTTTTTTTTTGCTCTTGCTCTGGTGAGCCCTCTATTGCTCAACATCTTTTCTGTTGTTCTTCTCCATGTCTCTTTTGGTCTACCCTTACTTCTGTTCCCCTGTGGTGTCCATCTTAGTGCTATTTTTGGTAGTGAGTTGTCAGTCATTCGGAGCACATGTCCCAACCATCGCCAGCGTCTTTCCTCAATAATTGCTGTCAGTGGCTTCATCTGCATTTCTGCCAACAAAATGTTATTATTACAAGATGTTACTGGCTACATACATACTGGTTAAATACTACACATGTTTATTCATAAAATTCAAGTGTGGGAATCACAAAATATTCAATTGGAGTTTTGTGCTTGCATTTCGCTTAATAACATTTTTTAGCATCAAGCTTATAGTAGTGAAAGACAGAACAAATCCAAACTTGCTACATGGAATGTGAGAACATCAAATCAAATAGGGAAAATGGAAAATGAACAGAATAGAAATTAACCTACTGGGAATAAGATGGTCGGGTGCAGACACAATTAAGTCACAAGTATGGATAATCTTTGATGAGGAAGTCAGAATATTTGCATGTCCGTTGTGGAACATTGCCTCCCTGCAGGCCTCTCGTTTGTAAGCATGATGCCCTGAAGCTGATGCATCTACTCGTATTTTCAGATTATCAACAACGATGTCTTGTAGCCATCTTCTCCTTGGTCTTCCCCTCTTTCTTTTTCTCGTTACGTATCCTTCCAAGATGGTCTTCTCTAAATTCTCATGAAATTTAATGTGTTCAAAATATTTATGTTTTCTCTGTTTAATCTTCTTTATTAGCCAGCCTTCTTCAATACTAAGTTCTTGTAGTATGAATACATTTGTTCTTTTTGTGTCCATGATGTTTGAAGAACTCTTCTGTAGTATTTACATTCAAAGACATTTATGTGTTTCTCATTTGAAGAAGTAGGGAAGATAATTAAAGGATTTTGAAATATTTACGATCGCGTGCTATTAGTTAGACTGAAGGGAAGATCAATAAATGTAAACAGTGTACAAGCATATACATTGAACAGCAGACAGTTCTGTGGTATATAATAAAAAAATTATAATGACTCAGAGCAAGTCATGATCTACATCAAATCACAAGAAGTTAATATTGTACTGGGTGGCTTTAATGACTCCGGCGTCATTACATTCAAGACAGCCATTATATGCTCCGACGCATGCTGCAGCATAAAAATATGTTTGGTAATAGTTCACATCAAATGTTGGTTGTTTATGATACATTTTCTACACATAAGCCAGTAGTTCTCATCCTTTTTTACATTCAGGAACACCCTTTCAAAGTACAGAAAAGTTTGCGGACAACCAGCGCATATTTAATATTACAATGTATAAACTAGGAAAAAGATAGGAACAGCTTTATTACTTAACGACTACAAAGTTGTGACGTTATGGCGAGAACCTTAATCATACAAATATACACAGGAAGAAGAATTAGTGGGAGGAGATTCACATGAATCATAAGTTAAAAAAAATAAAATGAAAACACTTAGCTATAACTTGGAACAACTTGAAACTTGAATGTAGCTTTTCCGACGTTCGTTCAGAAATGCGCCCGTTGCTACGTTCAAAGTGCTCTCGTTCAGAAATGTACAGAAATGCGCATGGTGCAGAGTAGAGAATATTTAAATAGAGACTTGTGATGTGATAGGTGATAGGTGGATCGAAACTAAGGGTGGTGGCTGGGGAAACAGTGCACAATGCAATACTTAATGTATATTGGTGCATGTATATAGGTACATATATATAGTGCATAATGCAGCCCTTAATATGTTTTCTAAAGATGAATAGGACGCAATTCAATAACACGAGTTGTTAATTAGTTGCCAGATGATGAGATCATTGTAATTAAAAATATATTATAGTTTCCATATACAGCTTACATACATACTGGCTACATCTCTCTCTCTCTCTCATTCTCTTTCTCTCTCTCTCTCTCTCTCTCTGAACCTTAAATCCCCAGGGCACATGGGATTCCACAAGGGTTTAGCACAAATGCCCCTTTGCCTTTTTTTTTTGCTCTTGCTCTGGTGAGCCCTCTATTGCTCAACATCTTTTCTGTTGTTCTTCTCCATGTCTCTTTTGGTCTACCCTTACTTCTGTTCCCCTGTGGTGTCCATCTTAGTGCTATTTTTGGTAGTGAGTTGTCAGTCATTCGGAGCACATGTCCCAACCATCTCCAGCGTCTTTCCTCAATAATTGTTGTCAGTGGCTTCATCTGCATTTCTGCCAACAAGATGTTATTATTACAAGATGTTACTGGCTACAAACATATTGGTTAAATACTACAAATGTTTATTCATAAAATTCAATGTGAGAATCACAAAATATTCAATGGGAGTTTTGTGCCTGCATTTCGCTTAATAACATTTTTAGCATCAAGCTTATAGTAGTGAAAGACAGAACAAATCCAAACTTGCTACATGGAATGTGAGAACATCAAATCAAACAGGGAAAAGGGAAAAATGTAATGAAAGAAAGGAACAGAACGGAAATTAACCTCTTGGGAATGAGATGGTCGAGTGCAGACACAATTAAGTCACAAGTAGGGATCATCTTTGATGAGGAAGTCAGAATATTTGCATGTCCGTTGTGGAACATTGCCTCCCTGCAGGCCTCTCGTTTGTAAGCATGATGCCCTGCTGCCGAGTAGAGAATATTTAAATAGAGACTTGTGATGTGATAGGTGATAGGTGGATCGAAACTAAGGGTGGTGGCTGGGGAAACAGTGCACAATGCAATACTTAATGTATATTGGTGCATGTATATAGGTACATATATATAGTGCATAATGCAGCCCTTAATATGTTTTCTAAAGATGAATAGGACGCAATTCAATAACACGAGTTGTTAATTAGTTGCCAGATGATGAGATCATTGTAATTAAAAATATATTATAGTTTATTGGTTGTCCATATACAGCTTACATACATACTGGCTACATCTCTCTCTCTCTCTCTCATTCTCTTTCTCTCTCTCTCTCTCTCTCTCTGAACCTTAAATCCCCAGGGCACATGGGATTCCACAAGGGTTTAGCACAAATGCCCCTTTGCCTTTTTTTTTTGCTCTTGCTCTGGTGAGCCCTCTATTGCTCAACATCTTTTCTGTTGTTCTTCTCCATGTCTCTTTTGGTCTACCCTTACTTCTGTTCCCCTGTGGTGTCCATCTTAGTGCTATTTTTGGTAGTGAGTTGTCAGTCATTCGGAGCACATGTCCCAACCATCTCCAGCGTCTTTCCTCAATAATTGTTGTCAGTGGCTTCATCTGCATTTCTGCCAACAAGATGTTATTATTACAAGATGTTACTGGCTACAAACATATTGGTTAAATACTACAAATGTTTATTCATAAAATTCAAGTGTGGGAATCACAAAATATTCAATGGGAGTTTTGTGCCTGCATTTCGCTTAATAACATTTTTAGCATCAAGCTTATAGTAGTGAAAGACAGAACAAATCCAAACTTGCTACATGGAATGTGAGAACATCAAATCAAACAGGGAAAAGGGAAAAATGTAATGAAAGAAAGGAACAGAACGGAAATTAACCTCTTGGGAATGAGATGGTCGAGTGCAGACACAATTAAGTCACAAGTAGGGATCATCTTTGATGAGGAAGTCAGAATATTTGCATGTCCGTTGTGGAACATTGCCTCCCTGCAGGCCTCTCGTTTGTAAGCATGATGCCCTGCTGCCGATGCATCTACTCGTATTTTCAGATTATCAAAGATGTCTTGCAGCCATCTTCTCCTTGGTCTTCCCCTCTTTCTTTTTCTCGTTACGTATCCTTCCAAGATGGTCTTCTCTAAATTCTCATGAAATTTAATGTGTTCAAAATATTTATGTTTTCTCTGTTTAATCTTCTTTATTAGCCAGCCTTCTTCAATACTAAGTTCTTGTAGTATGAATATATTTGTTCTTTTTGTGTCCATGATGTTTGAAGAACTCTTCTGTAGTATTTACATTCAAAGACATTTATGTGTTTCTCATTTGAAGAAGTAGGGAAGATAATTAAAGGATTTTGAAATATTTACGATCGCGTGCTATTAGTTAGACTGAAGGGAAGATCAATAAATGTAAACAGTGTACAAGCATATACATTGAACAGCAGACAGTTCTGTGGTATATAATAAAAAATTATAATGACTCAGAGCAAGTCATGATCTACATCAAATCACAAGAAGTTAATATTGTACTGGGTGGCTTTAATGACTCCGGCGTCATTACATTCAAGACAGCCATTATATGCTCCGACGCATGCTGCAGCATAAAAATATGTTTGGTAATAGTTCACATCAAATGTTGGTTGTTTATGATACATTTTCTACACATAGTTCAGATTTCCTACCAGCACCCTTAGTTATACTTATATATTCTGGAACTTGTTTCAATGTAATTGTTTCATTTTCTCTGTTGACATTACTAGCCGTGCCGAATTAAAGGAGTGTGCTGAGTGTATAGAGTCAAAAAGGGGCGTCCACGTAAGACTGGGGAGCGAGAGAAATATTCAAATTTATTGTTTGTTCTGCATTGTTACGTATTAAGGACATTTTGCATGTTCGTTTATACACTGTGAAGTTTGTTGTATTTTGCATGTTAGTTTATACACTGTGAAGTTTGTTGTATTTTGCATGTTAGTTTATACACTGTGAAGTTTGTTGTATTTTGCATGTTAGTTTATACACTATGAAGTTTGTTGTATTTTGCATGTTAATTTATACACTGTGAAGTTTGTTGTATTTTGTATGTTCGTTTATACACTATGAAGTTTGTTGTATTTTGCATGTTCGTTTATACACTATGAAGTTTGTTGTATTTTGCATGTTAGTTTATACACTATGAAGTTTGTTGTATTTTGCATGTTAATTTATACACTGTGAAGTTTGTTGTATTTTGTATGTTCGTTTATACACTCTGAAGTTTGTTGTATCACTAGGAAGAGAACGAAAGTGGCAGTGACTGAAGGACGGACGTGATTGACTGACGTCCGCATGACACACGAAAGAACCTGCACAAAAGTCTGATGAGTTAAGGATTAGAAGAAGAGTAATGGAATCAGAGTTATCTAGTCTAAGGGACGACCTCGTGGGTTGCAGTACATGAAAATAAAACAAAACATCCTCTTGTTGTAACAATACCACGGCATCGGGCTGCTTTTGCTAACGCTCTCAGAGATTTAGGCAGAGTGGAGGACTTCGAGGGCAGAGAATCTACATCGCTACTCAGACTGTGAGAGCTGAGAATACAGGTCAGCACCGCCAGGAACGAGAGACCTACTGGACATGCGAGACAACTTTTCAGTCAGCACAAGACAAGCACTATCAGGCACAGGATGCTGATGGATATGTTGAGGGGAAAAAAGGGGGGAGTAGGGGAGTAGGGGAGCGATATGAGCACTTATGGACATGTCCCGAGTGCATTGGAGATGACCCAGACCATAAACCATTAAACAAAACCTCGAGATGGCAGAAAAAAAGCTAAAGAAAACATAAAAATGTATCAGCTCCGTGTTACAAGTATGCCATGTAACTATATTTCCAGTATAACCTCTAACTACCTCCACAACAAATAAATGACTACATATAAATACATATATTCAAAGAATATATATATGGGTATGTGAATGTGCGTGTAACTTTTTTTTTTTTAATAAAAACTCATCTAATGCTTTAAAAATTTCACTCCCAGTTTGTATGACCCAGTATTTCTAGGCAAGTCGTAAGTTCTTTACCCTCACAAAGTTTTTCGTAGTCGGTTTCATAGTTAACGTAAACTGGTGACATAGCTCTGTGGTTATATCAGTGGACTCACCAATGTGAAGAGAGAACCACTTAGATCGTTTCACACTTTTGATATCAATTGTTTTCTATATGAGAAGACTTGATCTTAATCCTTCGTGTAACTGGGCCGTTAAAAAAAGAAATGGATACCGGTTTTTGGGAGGATATATTTTTTAACCAAAATTTCACGACTTGTGTCATGGTTATATGGCAACGTTAAACCTTCGCCTGTAGTAAAAGGCTTTTGATTTGCTTCAGCACATGTTAAAGATATACGATGGTTGTGGATCAGGTTTATTATGGCCGGAAAATGTTTCCATTACTTTCTTGATTTCAGCTCTAAGGTCAACAGGTATAACAATAAATCTTTGTGTTTGGGGTCAGTGTGATGAGTAACGATACGGATCGATGGACCAACGGACTGCATTCAGCTTGGCCAGGTCCACTGTAAGAAAGGATAGAACGTATAGAAGAACCAAAGCAGCGAGCTTTCCCAGGGAGGAATGGTTAATGTATAGAAAAACCATTCCAGTGAACTTTCAAAAGGGAAAAGTTAACGTATAGAAGAACCATTCCAGTGAACTTTCCCAAGGAAAAGGTTAATGTATACAAGAACCATTCCAGTGAACTTTCCCAAGGGAAAGATTAACGTATAGAATCCCAATGCAGCGAACTTTCCCAGGGGAAAAGTCACAGAATGATGATCAGTTTTCCACAAGCTCCCGACCGTGTAAGATCTAACCCTTCATGGCAAGAATCTCTTTTTAGCATTTTTTTAGAGTATTACATTGATATGTATCTCCTTTCATCCTGTCATTGCGCTGTCTCACTGTTTTATTTTATGTTTGAAGACATGACCCTGTATCTGTTTTGCACACGATGAAACTCTCTAGACGATAGTAAAGTTAAGCCAGGTTAATCATCAGATGAAACAAATACAAAGATCAGATATGTTTCCAGTCAGAAATTGTCGGTTTCATTACATGTTGTTTTCTTTTCTGCTTTACTTTTTGAACATTTCAGACACAGAAGGCCATTCAAAGTTTTCCTAAATGAAATATTAAACGACGAGTAGACAAAGATACTAAATGAAACATTTGTTATCTGCAGAAAAAGTACAATATCAGTTAAGATAACACGTATATTTTGATAATAAGGATTTTCTAAATTGTTATCACATACTGTAAATATTAAAATTATTATCACAAATCTTAAAAGGTTGCAAGTAAAAGATATAATAGCCAAGATAAGAACTGTCATCACAACTCTCCTGTTAATGGAGTTTTTACCTCTGTGTTTGTTCTTTGTAGCTATCGTGTTTCTGTCGACTTCAGAGACTTCGCTTGATTCTGGTGCAGAGTAAAGATGATTCTCAGCTCGTGTGTTTCGAAACTCTGTTGAACGTTTGAGTCCACGGAGGATGTAGTACGTACTAACCAGAACCACTGTCAGGCAAACGGGCTCCACTGTAAAAATACAGAAATATTTTATGTAAGAATCCACCTCCAGTCTGCCTGGAGACAGCCATAAGACAACTCTGGTTGCATTTATTCGAGGGTCGTATCGGAGAACCAATCTCGCGGTGGTGAAATCTGGGAATGAAGTAAATGTGATATAAACGTAAATGACATTTAGAGCAATGAGTGACCTGTTAAATGTCATGACGTCCTTGAACTTAAACGGCAGAGCCACACATAGACATCGTTCTACTGCAATAAAAGCAACTGTGATCGTGGAAAGGTTGTAAAACATGCCGGATACACGAATGGACAGGAAGCTAACTGCATCAGGGTCAAAAACAGTTCCTGAATGAAACGTGGAGAACTCTGCAGCACTGCCAAAAGCTGCACAAGCAATGTCCGTGACCGCCAGTGAGAGTAGACATACGCTAACACAATCCTTGATCCCAATTGTAATAAAAATGTATACGTTTAGTATATTTGTGATGACACCAAACAAACCGAATATAACAATGGAGAATGGGCTCAAATATTTAATAACAACAAACAAGGCATCATGGCCTGATAATGCAGCATCCATGTTTGCCTACACCGAAGCTGCTAGATAATATTTAGCCAAGGAATATTTGATTGTGGAATAAAAGTGAATAAGGTAACACTTCACATGGGAGAACACAAATAATTCAAGTTCACAAACTTACTATCGACTTTATTGTTTGAAGTGATTATTACGGACCATTTAATTCTGTAGAAAAGGGAAACGACTGCTCAAATCAGAGACAAAAGACCCAAAAACAAAAGTACTGGCCCTTCAAACAGAAACATTTTTCTTGCTATAATATGTTCGATTTAAAAAAGTCCGGTATTGGTTGCATCATTGATACGTGACGCTATTCAACAAAACTATGGTACGTTAGTTTCACCACAGCCAACGTCTGTCTGCCTGAAAACTATCTTATTATACGAAAAGTAGCATTATTACTTCTCTTTCATATGAGTCTACTCTCAATCATGAATATACGACATTATAAGAATTATCGGCTCCCATAAACGTTGAGATAATGTGAGTTGAAGTATTGACGGAATTCTATAACGCTGTACTAGTTCAGAGAAGAAAAGTAGACACTAGCAAACAGTGGATAACTAGCAATAAGAAATGAATTTTGAAGGATAGAAATCAATTATAGAGGAGAAATGTTTGACTATCATCTAAGTTTTAAACATAAATTTAAAATTAGTCTGTATTTCTATACGGCCACTCAGATCAACGTTCAAGGACTGAGAACTATACTTTCTTTAGTGTAGGAGTAAAGTGCTACATAATCTCTTAGTACTGGCAACAGAGATCATTTGTTGAGTGATTTAGACTCCATTTATAACACAGGGTACCAATTTTCTCACATTACACTATCGAGAGATACTTATCAGTTGTTGGTCAGATTTACCCCATTAATCCCTTCCTGGTTTTATTATCCGCCATTACATCATTATCTTTATAACATTACAAAATTTTCAATTTTTGGTTATCTAAAAAGATTTAATTCTTTTCAAATATTGAATAAAACCTCCGATAGTACTGGAAACTTTGAAAAATGGTTATTTTATGAAAAATTCACGAGGATAATGTCTTCTAACTTCCGTTGACATAATTCAGCATTCCAAAGTTACATCGTTTTCATAACGTTTTAGAAAATATGGTGTGGAAATATTTAGCTAATTATTTTAACGCATTTAAATACAGCATTTGCCATCAGCTTATAACGTAGTTTCTTGTAGAATCACTTACACCCATGTGTACCTACACATTAATGTGCCTAGAAAATTGTACAAATGCGTGTTTGATCCATGGTGTTCCATACATCTGCATTTCATTTTTTAAAAATTAATTTACAGATGGTTAAGAGATCCAGTGGACTTCACATCACAGGATAAAGAAGACAAGGCAGACCCAGAGGTCCTGAGACACATGAAGCAGGTCTTTCAGGCTGAGCACAAAGTGATAGAAATGCATTATGGGAACTAGAAGGGAAGGCTCGAGATCAAGTTAGATAGAAAGTTTTCATTTCTTCTTTGGGCACTAGGAAGATGATGATGTTGATGATGATGATGATGATGATGATAATGATGATGATGATGATGATCTTTTTCATCTGTCAGAATCTAAGATTAACATGTCGCACGGCTTGTCCATACGATACTTCTAGTTTGTTTGTAGTAATGCTTTGTTGATGATATGTCTTCATATCCTGTACTGTGTATCTTGACCACTAATAATTAGTAGATTAGGTTAACACTAATAAATAAACAGATTTTCTTAACTCTTTTCTCATCATGGCAACTTAGATGACTTTGTGGAACATTACAAATAAAATAAATGCTTGTGTATAGTTTCATTCTGTTTTTTTTCAAATTTAACTGTTAATTTATAATATAATAAAAGTAAAGGTTTCTCGTCATCTCCGGGCTAAAAAAAAAATGGCTGATGTGTTTATTCGCCAATTTTTCTGTGGGCTTATTTCCCCTCTCTATAGTAGAGAGTTTCCTACATATTTATTTTGTAGGAAAAGAGTTCATTTAGAGGAGAAATCACATTTCTTGCCGTGGTTATAATGTCTCTGCTATCATGTGCGTGTAACTCTCAATGTACCAATGTAAGTATACATACGTTTATATGTAGGAGTGTGTATATATGAAATATCAACATACAAACAGAGGCAGCAAATGAACATCCGACAAAATACATACAAAGCCTTTTAATTGAAGTTTTTAAATAATAAACTTTATAATTTGTCCTGTGATAATAATTCTCATTGATTTTCCAATATTTAAGTCATTAGAAAAGCCAAAAGGAAATAAAAACAAATAAATTATTTCCGCAGTAGATATGAACCTAAATCTAAGACTGAAAATATCTTGCAGTTCCTTAAATGATTTTCTTTGTTCTATTAATTCAAAACTGTTGCATTTCCACCTTTAATACAAAGATTAGATAATAAGAAACATGACTGTTTAATATCAGTAAACTAAGACTCAATATAAAGCGAGAACAATGATATTAACATGAAAGTGAAGTGTAACGATATTTTGAAACACTTTGCGGTTAAACTGATGCATTCGACATCGCAGGAATTATTTCTCGGAGGAAAGACACTGTTCTCATTAACTTTGAGCCGTTTTACACAGATAAGCAGGAAACTCTCTACTATAGAGAGCGGAACAACAACACAACTCCTTCAGATCGTCAGAGGTAGTACCCACCCATCAGACAAGTGTTTCGGCCTTATTAAACTCCTGACACTCTAAGGGGGGGGGGGGCCTCTGGGTCATGACTCCCAGAGGTCGTGTGAGGTGTTGCTTTTTTTGTCCAGCGATCGAGTTAGCACTGCACTTTTTAAGTGAGTCTTTAGCGATTTAGCCACGGAGAACCGGTATTGGCAGCGACAAGCGACATTATTTATGTTCTCAATGTTTGTTTCGCATACTCCACAGCCAGCAAAAAGCTTTTTCTGCTGCTACTCAAAGGCTTTCAATGCCCTTGCCATTGCTGCTTGTCCCTTTATGCCCAGTTGCTTACATAGGCCGTATGCTGATGTTGCTACGAATCCTCTCGCTCACACTTCTATAACTATCACTTTTGCCCTGACTCCTCCCCCTGCCACAGTTGCTTGACCAGGTCATTGTACTTCTCACATTTGAACAGATGTTGCTCCTCTATTCTTGTTTCGTACTGAACCGTAAGCTCGATCATTATTAGATCCTGTTTTTCTATGGAGTACACTACAATGTAAGGTCACATTCCTGTGTTCTTAATGGCAGTCGGATATTCTCTTCCTCCTGGTAGGTCCACTATCACATACCAGTCATTTCCACCATCTAGCAGTGATGGTAAGGGAATGCCCCTGATTTCAATATTCGATGCCGTACCAGCCCCTATGAGTATTTAGGTGGAACCTCAACTCTTTTGTTGTTATTTGCCATATTTTTGCCCCGTCTACAATGGCTACTATTTCCTGCAGCACTCTGTTGTGCCGCCAGGTGTAGCATCCTTGACTTAATGATACTCTGCATGCTGACAGATAAGTTAAGAGATTTAAACTTGATGATTGACGCTTGATCAAATACATAAATGTGAAGCTTATTTCACAGTGTTGCTGAGCATGATTTGACAAAGGAATGACGGTGCAGTAATATCTTTCCTGTACGTTTCGTTGGATTTGTTGTCAGTTTTCACAGTTAGCCTTTGTCGAAAGAGACTAATCTGCAAGACAGCATGGTGTTCGTTTTTGGTTTTCTGCTGTTTACTTAAATATTCGTCAGCCGCGCAGAGCTGCGCGAGCTGCACAGCGCGGGCTGCTGCTGTTGCGCAGGCCGACCGTTCTTTTGGCGAAAAAGCGCTCTCGAGTTCCATGCGTGGGGAGACAGGATTTCGCTCCCTTCCCGGACGGTGAGAGTTAATGTGTTTCGATGCAGAAGCAAGTGGTTTGTCCGTCGAGCGAAGCATGTAAACGGCTACCCAGCCGGGTTCGTGCTAACGATGTAGTACGGTTTTGCCCACCGATGGTCTCGAAATTGGCCCATCTCTCGCAAAGAGTATCGGGTCTGCAGTATGTAACGTGTGTTGTTTGTGGATGGCCAGGCTTTCTTCTCCGCTCGTTAGAGCAGAGAGAGGCCCCCCGCTCTGAGCAGAACGCTGTCTCCCTTGCCCCGCGTCGGTCTGTCGGCAGATATCCGACAAAGGTTCGGTGAAGAAAGCTATCTGGTTGATCCTGCCAGTAGTCATATGCTTGTCTCAAAGATTAAGCCATGCATGTCTAAGTTCACACTGTCTCACGGTGAAACCGCGAATGGCTCATTAAATCAGTCGAGGTTCCTTAGATGACACGATCCTACTTGGATAACTGTGGCAATTCTAGAGCAAATACATGCTTACCAAGCTCCGACCCTCGTCGAAAGAGCGCTTTTATTAGTTCAAAACCGCCGCTGCTGGAGAGATTCTTCAGCTGCCGTGCGTGGAGCGGTGCTCCTCCCCGCCAATGAAGAAAGGTGCAAATGAGATTGCCGAGCAGCATCACTGCGGAAAAGGTGGTAGAAAGGATAAAGAGAAGCAAACAGTCAAATCATGGCAACTCTGGTATGTAGGTCGGCCACGTCCTGAGTGCAGTCATATCGGGTGAAATGAATGAACCGGCTTGTCCTAGATGTTAAGACACTGCTGGCGAGACTTTTCAAATGTCGCGCGTGGAGTGAAGCTCCTCCCAGTCAATGAAGAAATGCGGAAATGGAGATGTGAAAAGGTGGTGGAAAGGATAAAGTGAAGTTTAATCGGTATGTCCAGTAGTATCGCTACGAGAGCTATACATACCGCAGCACCTCTTCTCTAGAAGCCGGCCACGTCCGAATTACACCTACACTGGTGAAATATGCCTAAACCGGCACACACCAGGGGTGGAACTTGATGGCTAGACATGTCATGCCACCTCCGCTCTAGAGGTCGGTCACGCCTGATATACGCCCATATTGGTGAATTTTGCCTAAACTTGCTCACACCAGGGGTGAATCTTGAAGGCTACGCATGTCACAGTACCTCTGCTCTAGATGTCGGTCACGTCCCAAACACGCCCATACTGGGATAATGCCTAAACCGGCTCAACCCAGGGGTGGAAGTCACTAGTGGCGAGGATTCGTCCTCCTGGACGAAAGGGTAGCGGCCACGACCGCAAAATGCAGAAGTCGGAGACACTGGACCAGGGCAGTCTAGATAAGCAACCACCTCTCACCCGCCGGGGATGTTTGCATATCCTAATCACGATGAGGTTTTTCGGTGAGAAGGTCCAGCTCTGGCCTGGGTGGGCTACCGCCTCTCAGCCAGCGGGGATGCACTGATGTCCTAAACACGTCGAGGTCTTCCGGTGAGAAAGTCCAACCCTAGACTAAACTGGTGCAATGAAAACCACGGTGTCACGCAATCCCGCTTCCGAGACCCATCAAGAATACAGGCTAAAGCCCTGTGATACTCTGAACCCCTTGTGGTCCTCTCGTGGACCACAGGCGTAAAATCAGTAGGATCACAGTGTGGTTTTGGTGGTAAAAGCGAACGAAGAAGAAGAAGAAGAAGACTTAAATATTCACATCCGACCTCTGTTTCTAGAGATCGTTGAAGTATCCCCCACCCGGCAGAAGCAGAAAGATGTAACATCTGGGGAGAGATGCAACAACTACCCTTGTATATTCAGAAAAACAAAAGACGAGACTCTATAATGCTATATGGGTTTTTTTAACATAGAAAGTTAGGTAGGTCATTTTGGAATCTAAAAGTTTGGTAAAACCAAAGTTATGTCCTACAGTATTGTTAAATAATTGTTTATATTTCATTCCCTCTTAAGTCACTTGCTTGTATACCACGTGCTCGAAGAAGTAGAATCTAATCAGATGATCAAGAGAGGAAAGTTAGTTTTGCGTTTGTTAGAGCAGGACGTAGTTTTTTAGGGTAGGAACTTAGTCTGTGTCTTTGTTATTGGTAGTGGTTTCTGTAATATAGAATTGTGAATCTAGTATGTGGTAGGATTCTGTTGGCGTCGAAGTCTTCTTGACGTTAGTAGACGCCTGAAATCATATAGTACGTTGTCTTGCTGGAGTAACATCATGTCGTGTTATTTAGAATTGCCAATTCCTCTGTTTTCCACTCATCGTCATCGTCACTTGCACCAAATAAAACCATCATAATCTACACAGCTGCTACTTTCACAGCCACTGAGTGATTGCCGTACCTGAGAGAGTTGGTCTGTAAACATATAGTAAGCAGACACCAAGTAGACACCAACAGACACCCATCAGACTCCAAGCAGGCACTAAAGCCGACAACGAAGCAACGACGAAAGATATGGACCTCGAGTGTTTGTAAGAGAGAAATCATGACTGTCTGTCGTTGATACACTTGTTAATACAATGGAGTCAAAATTACAGTGGAGGTTTAAGCTCAGAGTCACAAAGGTATAATACTAGTGAAATGTAGGGATGAGAAGTCAGAGATACGAAATAACCAGAGCAGAATAGAATAGTGTATAAAAATTCTATCAACATATTAAAGAGTGGATAACCAGCACCAATCCTAGTTTAACTCATAAGTTTCAGTACAACGAAAGCTAGTTAAAATTATAAGAAAATGATAGTAAAACTTTCTTGGTCATGTCAGGAGAAAACATAAGTTAGAGATAAGGGAAATGACGAGTGCGGTGAAAATGGTTCTAGTAATGAAACCAGATGGAAGTGGACATTTTACAAATATAAATATATAAAGAGTGAAGATTCTACATTTTGTGCAAGATTCTCTTAATAGGAGGAGACAAAAGAACTAAGTCTATATTTTTAATCTATTTTTCTTATCTGTTGTGTTGTTTTTGTTTGTTGTGCTTGAAAAATATTTTTTGGTGAAATATTTGATTGTTGTATGTTCTTCAATTGTATGTACTCGACTTTCTTTCTGCCATTCTTGTTTCTTCCAACTATCCTCACTTTTCTATCATTTTTTGTAAAACTGAAGACAGAAGTAAGAGAATTCAATAATAGATTAGAACATTCACGGGTAAAAGGAAGAGAGAAAAGTCAAGAGAAGAACATCTCAGAGAAGAAAGCCAAGAAAAAAGCATCTCAGAGAGGAAAGCCAAGAGAAGACCACCTCAGAGAGGAAAGCCAGTAGAAAAACATCTCAGAGAGGAAAGCTAAGACAAGAGAATCTCAGAGAGGAAAACCAAGAGACAAACATCTAAGAGAGGAAAGCCAAGAGAAGAGCATCTCAGAGAGGAAAGCCAATAGAAAATCATCTTGAGGAAGAAAACCCAGAGAAGAGCATCTCAGAGAGGAGACCCAAGAGAAAAACATCTCAGAGAGGAAAACCAAGAGAAGAACATCTCAGAAAGGAAAACCAAGAGAAGAACATCTCAGAAAGGAAAGCCAAGAGAAGAACATCTCAGAAAGGAAAGCCAAGAGAAGAACATCTCAGAAAGGAAAACCAAGAGAAGAACATCTCAGAAAGCAAAGCCAAGAGAAGAACATCTCAGAAAGGAAAGTCAAGAGATGAACATCTCAATGGTCTGACAGAATAGCATGCAAAAATAAAAAGCATTTGAATCGATCAGAAACACTAAGGACCCCATAAGATAGATATACATGATCGCCAACGCTAACCAACACGCACATAATAATAATACACTTATACATTATAATGTGTATTATTTTTCGACTCATAAGCCAGTGGTTCTTATCCCTTTTTCACATTCAGGAACACCCTTTCAAAGTATAGAAAAGTTGCGGACAACCAACGCATATTTAATATTACAGTGTATAAACTAGGAAAAAGTAGGAACATCTTTATTACTTAACGACTACAAAGTTGTGACGTTATGGCGTGAGCCTTAATCATACAAACATACAGGGCCAAGACTTAGAGGGAGGAGATTCACATGAATCCTAAGTTTAAAAAAAATGAATAGAGCACTTAGCTATAACTTGGAACAACTTGAAACTTGAATGTAGCTTTTCCGACGTTCGTTCAGAAATACGCCCGTTGCTACATTCAAAATGCGCTCGTTCAGAAAAGTACAGAAATGCGCATGGTGCAGCGTAGAGAATGTTTAAATAGAGACTTGTGATGTGATAGGTGATAAGTGGATCGTAACTAAGGGTGGTGGCTGGGGAAACAGTGCACAGTGCAAATACTTAATGTATATTGGTGCATGTATATAGGTACATATATATAGTGCATAATGCAGCCCTTAATATGTTTTCTAAAGATGAATAGGACGAAATTCAATAACACGAGTTATTAATTAACTGCCAGATTATGAGATAATTGTAGCTTAAAATGTGTTATAGATATAGTTTATTGGTTGTAGATATACAGCTTACATACATACTGGCTACATCTCTCTCTTTCTCTCTCTCTCTCTCCCCCCCCCCTCTCTCTCTCTCTCTCTCTGAACCTTAAGTGCCCAGGGCAAATGGGGCTTTCGCAAGGATTTTCCACAAATGCCTGTCCTTTGCCTTTTTTTTTTGCTCTAGCCCAGCTGAGCCCACTATTGTTCAACATCCTTTCTGTTGTTATTCTCCATGTCTCTTTTGGTCTACCCTTACTTCTGTTCCCCTGTTGTGTCCATTATAGTGTTATTTTTGGTAGTGAGTCGTCAGTCATTCGGAGCACATGTCCCAACCATCGCCAGCGTCTTTCCTCAATAATTCTGTCAGAGGCTTCATCTGCATTTCTGCCAACAAGATGTTATTATTACAAGTTGTTACTGGCTACATACATACTGGTTAAATACTACAAATGTTTATTCATAAAATTCAAGTGTGGGAATCATAAAATGTTCAGTGAGAGTTTTGAGCTTGCATTTCGATTAATAACATTTTTTAGCATCCATCTTATAGTAGTGAAAGACAGAACAAATGCAAACTTGCTACATGAAATGTGAGAACATCAAATCAAGCAGGGAAAATGGAAAATGTAATGAAAGAAAGGAACAGAACGGAAATTAACCTCTTGGGAATCTCCTTCTTCTTCGTTCGCTTCTACCACCAAAACCGCACTGTGATCCTACTGAATTCACGCCTGTGGTCCTCGTTAGGTCCCGTGGTCTCCTGTGTGGTCCCCGAAAGGACCACACGAGATCCCCGAGAGGACCACAAGGGGTTCGGAGTATTGCAGGGCTTTAGCTTGTATTCTTGGTGGGTCTCTGAAGAGGATTACGTGACACCGTGGTTTTCGTTGCACCAGTTTAGTCTAGAGTTGGACTTTCTCACCGGAAGACATCGACGTGTTTAGGACATCAGTGCATCCCCGCTGGCTGAGAGGTGGTAGCCCCACCCAGGTCAGAGTTGGACCTTCTCACCGGAAAACCTCGACGTGTTTTGAGATACCCATGTATCACCGCCGAGTGAGAGGTGGTTGCCCATCCAGTCCAGAATTGGACTTTCTCACCGGAAAACCTCAGCGTGATTAGGATATGCAAACATCCCCGCCGGGTGAGAGGTGGTTGCTTATCTAGACTGCCCTGGTCCAGTGTCTCCGACTTCTGTATTTTGCGGTCGTGGCCGCTACCCTTCCTAGTTGTGACCAGGATGGAGCTTTTGTCCAAGAGCATGAATCCTCGCCACTAGTGACTTCCACCCCTAGGTTGAGCCGGTTTAGGCATATTATCCCAGTATGGACGTGTTTGGGACGTGACTGACCTCTAGAGCAGAGGTACTGTGTCATGCGTAGCCTTCAAGATTCACCCCTGGTTTAAGCCGGTTTAGGCATAATTCACCAGTATGTGTGTAATTCAGGCGTGACCGACCTCTAGAGCGGAGGTGGCATGACATGTCTAGCCATCAAGTTCCACCCCTGGTGTGTGCCGGTTTAGGCATATTTCACCAGTGTAGGTGTATTTCGGACGTGGCCGGCCTCTAGAGCAGAGGCGCTGTGGTATATGTAGCTCTCGTAGCGATACTACTGGACATACCGATTAAACTTCACTTTTTCCTTTCCACCACCTTTTCACATCGGCGCCGCACAGCAACCTTTATTTCTTTTCCGCATTTTCTTCCTTGACCGGCATTCGGCGAGTCTCGCCAGCAGTGTCTTAACCTCTGCGACAAGCCGGTTCATTCATTTCACCCGATATGACTGCACTCAGGACGTGGCCGACCTACATATCAGAGGTACCGTGATTTGACTGTTTGTTTCGCTTTATCCTTTCCACCACTTTTTCCGCAATGATGCTGCTCGGCAACCCCATTTGCACCTTTCTTCATTGCCCGGGAGGAGCACCGCTCCACGCACGGCAGCTGAAGAATCTCGCCAACAGTGGCAGATGAGCTACCAAACGTGCCACTCAACTACCCTAAGTATCTGGTTTTCAGGCGCCAGATATTCGCCCTCGCCCCTTCTCCTGTCAGTTTAAACAGTTCTGCCACGAGAAGGCCAGGAGCTGGACTTGACTGCCAGAGGCTGTTTGAGACGCACGCCGTTGGAGTGGAGATCGAATTCTCCACCCCACCTCCGACAATAACAGTCCTTAGAAACAATCTCTTGGAAATGAGATGGTCGGGTGTAGACACAATTAAGTCACAAGTATGGATAATCTTTGATGAGGAAGTCAGAATATTTGCATGTACGTTGTGAAACTTTGCCTCCCTGCAGGCCTCTCGTTTGTAAGCATGATGCCCTGCTGCTGATGCATCTACTCGTATTTCCAGATTATCAAAGATGTCTTGCAGCCATCTTCTCCTTGGTCTTCCCTCTTTCTTTTTCCCGTTACGTATCCTTCCAAGACGATCTTCTCTGAATTCTCATGACGTTTAATGTGTCCAAAATATTTACGTTTTCTCTGCTTAATCTTCTTTATTAATCAGTCTTCTTCAATACTAAGTTCTTGTAGTATGGATATATTTGTTATTTTTGTGTCCATGATATTTGAAGAACTCTTCTGTAGCATTTACATTAAAAAGAATTTATGTGTCTCTCGTTTTAAGAAGTAGAGGAGATAATTAAAGGATTTTGAAATATTTAAGATCGCGTGCTATTCGTTAGACTGAAGGGAAGATCAATAAATGTAAACACAGCGGACAGTTATGTGATAGATAATAAAAAAAAATTATAATGACTCAGAGCAAGTCACGAGCCACACCAAATCACACGAAGTTAATATTGTCCTAGGTGGCTTTAATGCCAATGTCAGAAATGAAAAAGTAAAAGATGTAGTAGGGTATTATGGTGTGGGAATGAGAATTGAGCAAGGAAATTAATTAATAAAAATAACAAAGATGCACAACATCCATCAAGCAGGAAAGTTATTTGATTAAAAGTCTTTTTGTCTGGGCTACTTCATACAGCCAGCTGTGGCGGGATTTTCATGTGTAGGCTGAATCATTGGTTTGATATATGTCCACAGGTTCAAAATCAGACTCCAGCGTCATTACATTCAGGACAGCCATTATATGCTCCGACGCATACCACAGCATCCATGTGAAAATATGTTTGCTAATAGTTCCCATCAAATGTTAGTTGTTTATGATACATTTTCTGCACATAGTTCAGATTTCCCACCAGCACCCTTAGTTATACTTATATATTCTGGAACTTGTTTCAAGGTAATTGTTTCATTTTCTCTTTTGACATTACTAGCCATGCCGAATTAAAGAAGTGTTCTGAGTGTATAGAGTCAAAAAGGGGCGTCCACGTAAGACTGGGGAGCGAGAGAAATATTCAAATTATTGTTTGTTCTGCATTGTTACGTATTAAGGACATTTTGCATGTTCGTTTATACAGTGGGAAGTTTATTGTATAACTAGGAAGAGAACGAAAGTGGCAGTGGCTGAAGGACGGACGTGATTGACTGATGTCTACATGACACACGAAAGAACCTGCACAAAAGTCCGATTATGAGAAGAATAATGGAATCAGAGTTATCTAACCTAAGGGATGGCCTCGCGGGCTACAAAAAAAAAAAAGATTTTTTCGGAGGGATACTACAGTACATGAAAATAAAACAAAACCTCTTCTTGTGGTAACAATACCACGGCATCGGGCTGATTTTGATAACGCTCTCAGAGATTTAGACAGAGTGGAGGACTTCGAGGGCAGTGAATCTACATCGCTACTCAGACTGTGACAGCTGAGAATACAGGTCAGCACGGCCAGGAACGAGAGACCTATGGACATGCGAGACAAATTTTCAGTCAGCACAAGACAAGCACTATCAGGCACAGGGTGCTGATGGATATGTCGAGGAAAAAAAGGGGGAGTAGGGAGCGATCTAAGCACTTATGGACATGTCCCGAGTGCATTGGAGATGACCCAGACCATAAACCATTAAACAAACCTCGATATGGCAGAAAAAAGCTAAAGAAAACATAAAAATTTATCAACTTCAACCCTACCATGTCACAAGTATGCCTTTTTAACCATATTTCTAGTATAACCCCTGACCACCTCCACAACAAAGAAATGACTCGATGTAAAATACATATATTCAAAGGTTATATATGAATGTGCGTGTAACTTTTTTTTTTATAAAAACTCATCTAATGCTTTAAAAATTTCATTCCCAGTTTGTATGACCCATTATTTCTAGGCAAGTCGTAAGTTCTTCACCTCACAAAGTTTTTCGTAGTCGGTTTCATAGTTAACGTAAACTGGTGACATAGCTCTGTGGTTATATCAGTGGACTCACCAATGTGAAGAGAGAACCACTTAGATCGTTTCACAGTTTTGATATGAATTGTTTTCTATATCAGAAGACTTTATCTCAATCCTTCGTGTAACTGGGCCGTTAAAAAAGGAAATGGATGCCGGTTTTTGGGAGGATATCTTCTTCTTCTTCTTCGTTCGCAGTTTTGGGAGGATATATTTTTTAACCAAAATTTCACGACTTGTGTCATGGTTATATAGCAATGTTAAACCTTGGCCTGTAGTAAAAGGCTTTTGTTTTGCTTCAGCACATGTTAAAGATATACGATGGTTGTGGATCAGGTTTATTATGGCCGGAAAATGTTTCCATTACTTTCTTGATTTCAGCTCTAAGGTCAAAGGTATAACAAAAAGATCTTTATGTTTGGGGTCAGTGTGATGCGCAACGATACGGATCGATGGATCAAAGGACTGCATTCAGCTTGGCCAGGCCCAATTTAAGAAAGAGTATAGAGCGTATAGTAGAACGAAAGCAGCGAGCTTTCCCAGAGGGAAAAGTTAACGTATAGAAGAACCAATGCAGCGAACCTTCCTAGTCACAGAATGATGATGAGTTTTCCACAAGCTCCCGACCGTGGCAAGAATCTCTTTCTAGCATTTTTTAGAGTATTACATTGCTATGTACCTCCTTTCATCCTGTCATTGCGGCTGTCTCACTGTTTTATTTTATGTTTGAAGACATGACCCTGTATGTGTTGTGCACACGATGAAACTCTCTAGACCATAATAAAGTTAAGCCAGGTTAATCATCAGATGAAACAAATACAAATATCAGATCTATTTCCAGTCAGAAATTGTCGGCTTCATTACATGTTGTTTTCTTTTCTTCTTTACTTTTTGAACATTTCTGACACAGAAAGCCATTCAGTGTTTTCCTAAATGAAATATTAAACGACGAGTAGACAAAGATACTAAATGAAACATTTGTTATCTGCAGAAAAAGTACAATATCAGTTAAGATAACACGTATATTTTGGTAATAAGGATTTTCTAAATTGTTATCACATATTGTAAATATTAAAATTATTATCACAAATCTGGAAAGGTTGCAGGTAAAAGATATAATAGCCAAGATAAGAACTGTCATCACAACTCTCCTGTTAGTGGAATTTTTACCTCTGTGTTTGTTCTTTGCAGCTATCTTGTTTCTGTCGAATTCAGAGACTTCGCTTGATTCTGATGCAGAGTAAAGCTGATTCCCAACTCGTGTGTTTCGAAACTATGTTGAACGTTTGAGTCCACCGATGATGTAGAACGTACTAACCAAAACCACTATCATGCAAATGGGCTCCACTATAAAAATACAGAAGTATTTTATGTAAGACTATACCTCCAGTCTGCCTGGAGACAGCCATAAGACCATACTGTTTGCATTTATCCGAGGTCGTATCGGAGAACCAGTCTCTCGGTGAAGAACTCTGGGAACGAAGTAAGTGTGATATAAACGTAAATGACATTTAGAGCAATGAGTGACCTGTTAAATGTCATGACATCCTTGAACTTAAACGGCAGAGCCACGCAAAGACATCGTTCTACTGCAATAAAAGCAACTGTGATCGTGGAAAGGTTGTAAAACATACCGGATACACGAACGGATAGGAAGCTAACTGCATCAGGGTCAAAAACAGTTCCTGAATGAAACGTGGAGAACCCTGCAGCACTGCCAAAAGCTGCACAAGCAATGTCCGTGACCGCCAGTGAGAGTAAACATACGCTCACACAATCCTTGATCCCATTTGTAATAAAAATATATACGTTTAGTATATTTGTGATGACACCAAACAAACCGAATATAACAATGGAGAATGGGCTTAAATATTTAACGACAACAAACAGGGCATCATGGCTTGGTAATGCGGCATCCATGTTTGTTTATGTTAACGACGTTGATCACGTTTAGGTACACATTTAGAGATTCGAGACTGCGAAGTGAATAGTGCGTTGTCCGCTGGTGGCTAAGCAGCAGCTTTGTCAACCAGAGTCCGTGGTTCGATTTATCTAATTCTCTTATTATATATTTATTTCTCTGACGTGTTAAGTGCTTCGCATATTTCTTGACGAAACATTAAAATATAAAATTATGCTCTATCACTTTAGTGAGGCCAAACATAGCAATGTGCTTTATCACTTTAGTGAGGCTAAACATCTAACATTGTTCTCTACCATTTTAGTGAGGCCAAACACATAACATTATGTTCTGTTATTTTAGTGAGACCAAACACATACCACTGTGCTCTATCACTTTAGTGAGGCCAAACATATAACACTGTGCTCTACCACTTTAGTGAGGCCAAACACATAGCACTATGTTCTATTATTTTAGTGAAGCCAAACATATAACACTGTGCTCTACCACTTTAGTGAGGCCAAACATATAACACTATACTCTATCACTTTAGCAAGGCCAAACACTGTGCTCTGTCAAGTTACTGAGTATATACAGTTATTGGATAATATCTAGAAAAGGAAGAATACACTTCACTTGAGAGTATGTAGATAATTCAGTTTCAGAACTTTTTTGCTGTTGTCGACTTTAACTGTAGAGTTTGGAGGTCGCATGATAGATGCCCTGCAACCTATTTCTGTCTGAGGGTCAAAATGAAGACAAAAGGCGCAGTCGCAAGTGGACTTGACATAGAACCGCAGACATTTTTATTGATGTTACTTGATTTATTATTTTTTAAAGCAGCATTGGTTAAATCAATAGTGAGAGAATCCTTTCAACAAAATAATCCTAGGCAAGATTCTCCATAGCCAGCAACTATCAGTTTAAGTGTAGCATTATTTCTTCTGTTTAATATACGTATACCTTCGGTAGGTGTCTGATATGATGAGAATAATTGGTTCCCTTAAACGTTGAGACAATGTGAATCCAAGGTTTGGCAGAATTCGATAAAGCAGTACGACTAATTCAGCAGAGAATATCCATTACATTGTTTGATATCGACAGACAGTAGATGTGTAACAAAAAGAAGTAATTTTGGAAAAATAATAAGATCAGAGAAAAGGAATGTTTGACTACCATCTAAATCTGGGCTAAAAGGTGATAATTTATATACTTCTGTTCAAACCCAGGTCAGCTTCCATAAACTCTGAGAATTCTACTTTCTCCCATTTAGACTTATATCACCAGAGGATTTTCCTACATCCAGAACCTTTGTAGAATGATTTAGGCTACAATTATAACATTTTAGCGTATACTACTTTCTTTACATTATGGAGGATAAGAGTTAATAACTACTTATGTGTGTCTACATATATTCTCACATTAATTCCATGTTAGTCATACTATTACAAATAATTGACTACCAACAGTACTTAAAACTGTCAAATCGGTGGTTATGTCAAGAGAAGTAATTTATGATTAAAAATATATTCAGTATAATCTTCAATATTATTAATAGTTGAAAAAATATTAATAATATTGAAGACTATATAGAATATATTTTTATGCGTACCTCACGAGGATAATGGCATCTAATGTTAGCTGACATCATTCAAGTCTTCAGAACACACTAGTATTCATAACTTTCTAGAAAATGTGGTTTGGAAATAATCAGCAATTTGTATATTCATAGCGACTACTATCAACACAAAATGTAGTGTCTCAGTAGACTAGTTTTACCCTTCTGTAGGTGTTAATGTGGCTATAAAACTAAGCAAATGTGTATTATATCACTGATATTCCACACAGTGACATCGATTTTGTTCCATGTACTCAGGTTGGAGATTAAATACAGATGATTAAGAGACCCAGTGGACCCCACTTCACAGGGAGAAAGATGAAGACCAAGAAGCTCAAAGGCACATGAAAGGCGAAGTAACAGAAGAAGAATATTGGAACTAGAAGGGAAGGCGCAAGATCAGGTTGGGTGAAGAGTTTTCTTCTCTCTGTTATGTGTCTCTGGGTACAAGGAAGACTGATAATCATTATCATCATCATGACTGCGATTCTGCAGGTGAGCGGTACTTCTGCCAGTTTTTATACCTCTCGTGATGAGTCAAATCTGCACACAGTTTTGTCACTAGAGTGCCCAAGACTATCTTTCGGGAGTTCTTCATCATTATCTTTCAAAGTTCATCACGTCACGGGCAGCTTGTCTGCACGGCGCCATCAACGTGCTTATGGTAATACTTTATTGACTGTCTGCATATTTCATACTTTTTTCAGCCACTTACAGTTAGTAGATATAGTATCTTAGATTAACACAAACAGAATGATAAAGTTATTTGACTACTCCTATCTTGGGCAACTTGGATGACTTTGTAGAAAACTATAAATAAGATAACTGTTTGTATACAGTTTCATTCCATTTTTTTAATGGAACTTCCAAAAAAATTAAAACATGGCTGATGTGTTTATTAAACAGCTTTTTGTAAGACAGGAAAAAGAACTGATTTAGAGGAAAAATAAATGCCGGAGTATAAACAAGTATATAAATATAGGAATACAAATTATTTCAAAATGAAAACGGACAAAGCACAAAGTCCTTTATCTGAAGATTCTGAATGGTGATCTGCGTAATTTTCAATGTGTTAAGAATTTCTTATCTCTAGCACTTGATTCATGCAATGCAGATAAGTCTGACCGAACCTACACCTCAGATTCGAAAAATATCTTGTAGTTGCTTTAAATGCTTTACATGGGTTTTCTTTGTTCTATCAATTTAATTAGTTCAAAACAATTCCTAGTAGTATTAATTCAAACAAAATTTGCTCTGTTAATTGAAAACAATAAAAAGAAAAGAAAAGCGATTGGCTAATGTTAAATAAATCACGTTAAAAGACGCAGTGAAAAGCTGTGACATTAACGTGAAATTGTATTCCAGTTAATATTGCACTTGATAGCGCAAGAAATATTTCTAGAACGAATAAGCTGCTGTTTGTATTAATTTCAAGACTTTGAAATAGGAGATTACAAATTATTTAACTGCTTTTTGTTTGGAAAAATACACAGGAAATATGGTATACATGTGTAATGTGTATTACGTACATTCAGAATTCTAGGCGTTGTACGATTTTGAGATCCAACATAGTATCGCAGGGCTAATGAATCTGTTTTAAGAAGTCATCTATGTGAAAGGAATCTATTGATTTCTTTATTTTAACCAATTTCTGAATCATTTCTAAGTTATATTTTTTCTAATTCTTGCCTATTTATGGCTGCGTTCTGCCATGGCTTTCTCATTCATTCAGTCATTTGCATGTCCCTTGCGGAACTTTGCCTCCCTAATAGCACTCATATAAGCCCCTCGGTTGTGAGCAAGATGGCCTGTTGCTGATGCATCCATTTGCAGATCATCAACGATATCTTGCAGCCATCTTCGCCTTGGTCTTCCTCTCTTTCTTTTTTCTCATTATGTACCCTTCTAAGAAGGGCTTCTCTAAATTACTATGACGTTTAATGCGTCCACAATATTTAAGTTTTCTCTGTTTAATCCTCTTTACTAGCCAGCCTTCTTCATGGTGTCAGTATTAAGTTCTTGTAGTATGGGTATATTGTTCTTGTTTGTGTCCATGATATTTGAAGAACTCTTCTGTAGCATTTACATTTACATGGCTTTTTATAAGAGCATTAAACATTTATATCTTGTTCTTGTGTGAATAATGCATATCATTTCTCTTTTCGGTATTAGTGTCTAAATTATCTTTACTTCACAGAAATGTGAAGTGATAGTTGTATTCAAGATAACCTAGGTGTGACAGAATGTTATTTATTTTACAGATTTTTTGTGAGACACCCTGTTGTTGTCGTCAAAAAGTTATAGACCACAACTCACCTGTTTATGCTAGACCGGAAATAAAAATATCTCCGTGTTTCGACTGAGAACTCAGTCACGTGGATCTGAGTGGCGGGAGGTGGGAATGAGTGAGTTTTTTCGTCTGAATGTTGTAGAGACAGGCCGTGTGTGAGTTTTCTCTAAAAAAAAAAAAGATGTTTGTTAGGACTTGGTTCGTCATGTAAGTTTTATAGTTGATTTAGAACAAATGTCTGTTAAAGTTAGAGTAGTTTTGCTAGTTGATTGTCCTTTCAGGACAAGATGTTGTGGTGTAAGTTTGATTGTCCCTTTTAGGACAAAATGTGATTCTTTATTGGAAGACTATGTTTGGGTTTTTTCAGTATATGTGAGGTTAGTATGTTTCTTTTATGTTGTATGTTAGTGAGGGTCCCATGATGATGCCAATCGCCCAGACCGTATTTCTATCCTCATGGCAATTGTTCCCATCAGTTTACACACCACATCCACTGGCAACAGGCATTTAACAAATGGGAATTTATCATTCAACTTTTGTGATTTCTGTACCTGTTGAGTCCTGTGATTCATGCTCAATGTCCCAACTGTGGCATTGAGTGAGCTGATTACATGTAACTAGTCATGTTCGTGTACGGATATGTAGTGATTGTTGTCCTGGGTTATCGTGACTCACACGGTGTATAACAATGTGACGTCTGTTGTGTCACTTGTGCAGCTGTCAAGAAAAGCTGTTCAGTAAATAGTGACGTTTGTAACAGTAAATGAAGAATACTCAGTTCAGTACTTCAAGACGGTAGCTGCACGCAAGCACATGCACACACAGTACAGTGTATGGGCAAGACACTTGTTTAGTGTTTAGTAATACACTAATACTCCTACGTCTTCATAACCAGATTAACATGGTGCTTACTAGACAGTTCATCTTGCATTTGATAAATCCTCACAAACTGCAGCTCAGTACAAAAGTAGCTGTACACTGTGGACGATCCACACGTGGGTCAAGGTGCGTACAACCTTGATCAGGGTGACTCGTCCACAATATAACAGTCGGACACAGAAGGGAATTATTATTCATTATGATGAGAGTCAATGGCGGCTGAGGCGTATCGACCATATTGTAGATGGATATTGTGTGATGAAAGTTTATAATTTATATGTGTTGTGAATTTTGTTTTCCTCGTTGTAAGAGAAGAAATTCTGTCAGATGTATGGTTATCATCACAAGCTGGATTGGCGTATATCTAGTTCCATCAAAGCCTTCATCGCATGGCTGGTAGATGTATATGTGTTGAGATGGTGTTCTGGAATTTCGTAACCTGGCTGCAGCAGCTGCACTCAATGAGGCGATCAACACAAGGAATTTGTGATGGGGGAAGATGGAGTGATTTTATTTCAGTGCATGAGCACACCTGAATTGTGTAATATTATTTCAGCGCAATGTAGCACATGATGGTGATGAGGCGTGTGTTTATAAGGGGTGGATTTCGTAACAGCAGTGGCTGCATATGTTAATGAGTGCATAGGCACACATATTTGTTTTATGAGGGTGTAGGCATAGCTTATGAGGGCGATTGATTGATTGATCTTTATTTCAAAAGGGTTAAGAATTGGAATGGGAGAGAGAGAGAGAGAGAGAGAGAGAGAGAGAAGTAAAAATGGGATAGATAAGAAAATGTGAAAATATGAGAATATGAAAGCCAGGGTTGCTCTGCAATCCTTACAGTTAGGGTAGAAAAAAAAAAGAAGTATTTTATGAAATTCCTCCTACTTTATATTTTCTAACCTAAATATTACAACTATCACAAGCCACTCTCCCCTACTATTGACTGACATAATTTTCTTTGAATTTCAGTATTTTAAAAATTCTTGTTTTTCATGGGGCGTCGTCACGTATTAAAGTTTATACTTTATGATTTCATTCAAAAAAGTTTGAGAACCGCTGACGTAGACCGACAAAAGACATCTATTTCTAACTTTGCACAAATTTTTCTTCATTGTGTTGGTGATGACCTGACTGAATTACTGGTAGTGAACTGAGTTCAACATGCTTTGCACCAGTTGGCAACACACGGTTCAGGAAGTTTGAATATATAAACAGATTTTGTTTATGGAAGAATTAAAGCGCTTTTGCTTTCCTACGAGGGGAAGTCACTAAGTAACTCGCAAAATGAAATATTATATCAGCGGCAGTTATCTGGCAGTATTTAAATATATCCTTAGATAGTACCATCATCCAACTTTACAATAGTTGTATGTAGGGGACGCTGGGAGTTACGTGCTCATGCGCAAAGCAATAACAAAATGGCTACCCAACTGTTAGTGTGTACCAAAGAAGAACAGAAAAGTGTAGTGCGATTTTTGTTGGCTAAAGGACATTCAGTTGAGGACATTCATAAGGAAATGATTACAGTTTATGCTGAAAGTGTTTATCACGTAAAGCGGTCTATAACTGGGTAAAAGAATTTTCTCAGGGTTGCACTAAATTTGTTGACAAAGTCCGACCTGGCCATCCTGTTCAGATTGCAACAGAAGCGACTGTGCAACGTGTGAATGAGATTATCAGAGTTGATAGACGAGTAACGATAGACAGTGTAGCAAGTGTAATCGGATGTTCATATGGCTTAGTCTACAGAATAATGCATGAGAAATTGAATTTTCGGAAAGTTTGCTCACGCTGGGTACCCAGAGATCTGAATGATGAACACAAAATGAACCGAGTTGGTTTGTCACTGCAGCATCTCTGTCATTACGCATATGAAGGTGAAGACATGCTCCAAAGGATTATTACTGGAGACGAATCTTGGGTGCATCACTACCAACCCGAATCAAAACGTGCCTCAATGCAATGGAAACACCCGTCATCGCCATGCGCAAAAAAATTCAAGATTACGCTTTCTGCGGGGAAGGTTATGCTGACAGTGTTCTGGGATTATCAAGGAGTGTTGTTAACCAAGTTCCAGAAGTATGGTGATAGTGTGAATTCTGTATCGTACTGTGAAGTTCTGTCGATGCTACGGGATGCAATTCGAAGAAAACGTCCTGGTCTGCTGACTAGAGGTGTGCTTCTCCTACATGACAATGCCAGACCACATACGGCTCGGTTAACCCAAGAGAAAATTAGCCAGTTGGGCTGGGAAGTTCTTGAACATCCACCCTATAGTCCTGACTTAGCTCCAAGTGATTTTCACCTGTTCGGTCCATTGAAAAACCACCTTGGCGGGATATGATTCTCGAGTGACGAAGAAGTGGAAACATAAGTAACAAAATGGTTCAGAAATCGGACTCCCGATTTTTACACCACGGGTATTGCATCACTGATTTACACGATGGGACAAATGTTTCAGTGTTGGTGGCGATTACGTTGAGAAATAGGGAATAATGTAGGTTCAAAAATTAAAAGTTTTCAAATTACTGTCGCATTTAGTTTTTTTTTTTTTTGTAATAGGCATTTGCGAGTTACTTAGTGACTTCCCCTCGTATCACACATTCTTATGCACATGCGCATTTCTTTCAAAACAGTTTCTTAAGTTCACGTTTGTCTTTGTCTTCGAAAACTGAAACTTTGTGAATGATGAGAGAGGAAAATATTTTAACTCTTTATGCTTCAAAACAACACAGACAAGGCTGGAAGATCTTGCAACGCCCATGTAGATCAATAATAAGAGTTATACTTAGGTAAAGTCTAAATAAAACGAAATGTAACATATTTCTAACCCAAGCTATTTTTTCAAAAGATAGAGCAGCTTCTTTCTACTTTCTTTCTACTGAAAATTTTCAACAAGATATATCCTGGCATAGCATGGAAAATAATTGACGAGGGAAAGAGTTAGTCAGGATATTGCAACATCAAAAAGACAGATTTAAAAAGAAGTTTACCGACGTTGTTAAATCACATTATTATTAACAGATTAAAAAAAAGATTACCGAGATTGTTAAATCTCATCATTGTTAACAGATTTAAAAAAGAAGTTTACCGAGGTTGTTAAATGTCATCATTGTTAACAGATTGCTTGTGAAATGTCATGTCGATTTTACTGCTGTTGTGTCACTTCTAGGACGACGTAACACGCCAGTGTTAGGACAGACAAAAGCTGAAATGCTGTTCGTAGACGGCGTCATACATGAGAATTAGCAGACTGCTGCTTGAGCATCATTTCGAGGATGATGTGACACATCAATGTTAACAGATTACTGCTGAAATGTCATTCTAGATTTACTAGATTTGGTGTACTAAAGCGACAGGAGAAGACATGACTTGTTGAAGGTCTGTCTACTTGTAATTTCTGCCTCAATGAAAGACGAAACAGACAAATGTGTCTTTTGAATAGAAGCTGATTAGTTTTTTTTTTCTTTTTATTAAGGTTTAGTTTCACTTATTAACGAACATTTATACACGAGAACAATTTCTATTCCAAAAGCAGAAAAGAAAACGAATGAATTTATCGTTAAGTGCTATTTACCTTTTTTCTTTATGTCTTTGATTATTTTTTTCACTAACTTCTTTAAATATCTTACATTTCATACACAGTAGTCCATTCACCGTGTTTCTGAACGAGATATTGAATGAGTAATAGACGAATATACTGACCGAAACGTTTGTTATCTGGAGGAAAAATATAAAGTCAGTTAACAAAACACGTAACTCTGGCAGTGTAATAATCCTAGAAAAATCACCCAGAACTATAACAATTAACAGTCTCAGAAAATTGCAAGAACTCGTCACAACAGCCAGGGTCAACACTGTCACCTCAACTCTTCTGTTTCTAAAAGAACTTTTGTATTTGCTTCTGTTTCTCTCCGCTTTAGCCTTGTCCAGAACCTGGCAGATCTCCCTCGACTCCGATGCTGAACTGAACTGACCGCTCCCGTGTTCGTTCAGAAGTCTCGATGAAAGACGGAGTCCTCGAAAGATGAAGAGTGTGCTGACCAGGATCACTGTTAGGCTTACTGGCTCCATCGTGTACAGCGTGAAGAATTTGTTGTAGACCTCGACACCCGACCTGACCGGAGAGAAGAGTAAAAGAATCCTAGTTGAGTTTGTTCGGGGGTCGTATCGCAGAGCCAAACTCGCGGTCAGGAAATCTGGTAAGGAAGAAAGCCCCATGAAAGAGTAGATTACGAGGAGAGAAAGCACGGCCCTGTTGAATCTCATAAAATCTTTGAACTTGAGCGGCAGAGAAACACAAAGACATCGCTCCACGGCGATCAAAGCCGTCGTCATGTTAGAGAGATTGTAAAACGTCCCGGATACACGAACGAAAACATGGCGAACAGCTTCTGGGTCAAAATCAGCGCCTGAGTGAACCTTGCAGAGCCCAGCTACAACTCCAGACGCGGCACAGGCAAAATCCGTCACAGCCAGTGAGAGAAGACAAACGCTCACACAGTCCTTGACCCCCTGAGTGAGAAAAATACAAGCGTTGAGAATATTTACTGTCACGCCAAAGTAGCCACAAGTTACGACGGCCACAGGCCTCACATACTGCACAATGACAGACAGGGCATTTAATGAGGCCTCCATGTGTATACAGATGATCCTTGTATTCTTGTTACGTTTTAGGACTGCATGCGCGAAATTACACATGACACGGGGGACAGTTTCGTCAGAGAAGCTCGGCTGATGCTAGTAGTCTCCTGTTGCTGTAGCAATTTTAAACGTAAAGTCTTTGGCGATCTTGATGTGACCAGTGCTGTTCGCCTGCACCTGCGCAATGAAAAAAAAATTGTTTTAAACATTTTTGTCCATATTTATTAATTAATAAAAAAAAATTTCAGTCATCTTTGACCATTGGGTGACCCATATGTTAAGCAAGGTCTTTCTTTCTTAGCTGATGGCTGTTTTACTTAGAATAGCTAACCACATAATCCTCAAAAATGTTTGGATCTATGTTTCCTACTCGCTACTTTTTTCTTTGTTATGAACAGCTCTGTAAATCCAGTTGCGCTTCTGCTACACACCAGTTTCAAGAGAACACCTTCCCGGATGTATTTATGTTTAAACAGTTCTTGTATGTAGGTAATGAAATGCAGAAATCGAACCGTGGCTAGTGTCTTAATAGTTGGATAGCAAACTGAGTCATTAGAAATCGTTAGACGATCCCGTGGAATAGTTGAATATGTGTTAACCTGCCGAGAGAAAGGGATGGGATTGTTAAGCTTCGGGCTGGGATGTTATCACAGGGTAGTAGAAGAGACCTAATGTATATAAAGAGACTCGCTAACATCTTTTACAACTATAATATATTTGCTTCTTTGCTTTGCAATATCAGCCTAAGACTACTGAGCCACCTACATCGACTTAATATGTCTCACACAGACGAGTGTCCATGTGGCGGTGGAGTCCAGACTCCAGAACATGTCCTTCAAGAGTGCCCAAAACATGCGGACCTGAGGCGTGAGACATGGCCAGAGAACACAAGCTCGGGGCAAAAGCTTTTTGGCTCCTATAAGGATCTGGAGAGGATTGCGAGCTTTGCATTGTCGACAAAGATCAGCGTCTGATGTGACCAACAACCTCGAATGTAGAAGACGAAGAAGAATAAGAAAAAGGATCTAAGATAGCTCTCTGGATTGGTAAATGTGATAGCCGTAAAGATAAACTTTTTAGTACTAAAGAACAGAGCAAAAAATACACACTGAGGATTGGTTAGGATATAAACCGGTGGTTCTGAACACTTGGGCCGCGGCCCAAAGGTGGGCCGTGACAGGGAATATTGTGGGCCGTGCTTAAGTCCCAAAGCAGCAAAAAAAAAAGATAGAACAAGATTGATACAATAAAAAAATTATTCCGCATTTTTCACACAATACTTAGGGACAGACTGCACGAATACAACCCATAGAATTGTAGGTCGTTTCATTAGTAAATGAAAAGAACTTTTGTGTAGCAATGAATATGCAGTTAAACATGTAGAGAAAATATTACATAATATTTTATAAAATTAGATTTTTACCTTGCAAATATAAAGCACTTTATTAGTGGGGCGCAAAAATGTTTGAATTTTAAATGTGGGACGTGCAGCACAAGGGTATGAGAAGAGCTGGTATAAAAGATAAGGGCAGTAATTAAAATAGAATAGGCCAAGCAAAGGCTGTATTTCAGAGAATGAGAAACATATTAACCAACACATCATTATCAATGAATGTTAGAAAACGAGTCCTAAAATGCTATATTGAACCTATCTTGTTATATGGAAGTGAATCATGGACAATAGGTAAGTCTGCACAAAAATAATTGGGAGCAGCAGAAATGTAGTTTATTATAAGAATGTTGCGAATTCCCTGGACAGCAAAAATAACTAATGAAGAATGTATGAGAAGAGCGGGCGAGACAAAAAACCTTGTCAAAAAGAGAAGAGAGAGACACTGTACTTTCATAGGACATGCAATGAGAAGAGGGGGCATTGAAATATTATAACAACAGGAAAAATAGAAGGAAGAAGATCAAGAGGAAGACCAAGAGAAATGATACAGGACAGTCTGACGGAATGGTGTGAGAGGAGATCATCAACTGAGCTGATGGCCTGCATGAAGGATCGTGTACTCTGGAGAAGCATAATAGCCAACGCCAGTCGGCACGCACCTGATAATGATGATGATGATGATAATGATGATGATGAGTAACTAAAATAATTTATAAGGAAGCTGCCGTACAGGACGCCTAGAACTATACTGAAGAGAGATAAAGATGAGACTTAACACAGATATCACACAAACTGAAAATTAAAGAGACAAACATGTATAAATGCTTGTTAAGGCAAGGGAAACAAATAATTGGCCCTATCTTCCAGAGAAAGCAGTTTACATGAGAATGTGTTTGGCGTGACTCCTTTATTTTAAGTTGGAGAGGAACTAACGGGAAATGGAGAGAGGCTATAGACAAAACCGCCACCTTCGTCACTTATTAAAAAGTGTCTGGCTATATGAAAGCTAACTACGAAGAATGTATAGACATTATAATATTTCCACACTATATAAAAGCTAACTACGAAGAAAGTATCTTATCTTATATCTTATATCCTCCCCGTGCCGTTAAACGTCACATAGGGCTCGCAAAGTAGGGATAGTCGTTATAATACTTCCACACTATATAAAAGCTAACTGCAAAGAAGGGATAGTCATTATAATACTTCCACACTATATAAAAGCTAACAGCGAAGAAGAGACAGACATTATTAAACTTCCACACTATATAAAAGCTAACAGCGAAGAAGAGATAGACATTATTAAACTTCCACACTATATAAAAGCTAACAGCGAAGAAGAGATAGACATTATTAAACTTCCACTCTATATAAAAGCTAACAGCGAAGAAGAGATAGACATTATTAAACTTCCACACTATATAAAAGCTAACAGCGAAGAAGAGATAGACATTATTAAACTTCCACACTATATAAAAGCTAACAGCGAAGAAGAGATAGACATTATTAAACTTCCACACTATATAAAAGCTAACAGCGAAGAAGAGATAGACATTATTAAACTTCCACACTATATAAAAGCTAACAGCGAAGAAGAGATGAACATTACAAAACGTGGCACAACATAACAAAATAATGATCTGGGATTATAAAAGAGCCGATGAAGCCTGTAATACTCGGAAATTTAGGCCACAAATTACTCCTGGCAGTAAATAGCTACTCATTTTTGCGGCACACTGTTTCATGTACTTTGCTCTCAGGTTAATCGTATAATACGACATCAAATAGTAGTATTATGTGAAACAACTGAAGGCGAAGTCTGATTTAAATCACTACTAATAGCACACTCCAAGCTATACAGCACTGAGATAATCTGAAAGAAAATACGGTGAACACATCTTAGACAGATTTCGCCATTTTAGTAATGGTTCATAATCCAACTACTAACTGTATTTCCGGAAATGGAAACTAAATATAACAATAACTTAAAGGATGAGATCGGTGTTCTAAACATTTGCTTCCTATTCGTGACTTTATCTGAATTCAGGTTATTCCGAAAATTCTTATATTCACAAATTTTTTGAAATACCTTTTGAAATTTTAGAAATACCTATCGAAATATTCAGGTAATTTAACAAAATTTATTATGTCTTTGGAGCATTACGACTTATATGGACTTGACGGAATTAACAAAACGATGTTATGTTTATGTGCTTGAGTGACACACCCAGGCAATTTGAATGTTACTTTGACAAGGCTTTCGTAATTAAAAACTGAACCCATCCAATGATCACTGTTATCATAGACCAATTTATGTTTTATCATTCATATCAAAGCCTCTCAAAAATTAAATATTCAAAACTTGGCATTGCCAACAAGTGAAAAGAAAAAAACCTCCTTTACAGATGATCAAGTGTGTTTATGCAAAAATTCTCTTCCCATAAAGCTTTCATAGGAAAAGCATATAATCTTTTTTCTAATTTAAAGTATAATACACTATGTATAGTCATCATGAAAACTTTTGACATCATCGATCTAGAAATCCAAGGCGTAGAGTTTGAAATACTCAACTACCCAAGCTTCATGCACGATTACTTTGTGGCAGATTACGGGTAGCTTACTTCAGACGTTAAGTGTTATATTACTTCAGACTTACTCCTGCATGAAGTAGCTTACTTCAGACGTCGTTAAGTGTCACATCTATGATCACTCACTTCTTTCATCACTGGGCCCCTCTTGTTGTTTGCTACGCTCATTCCCCAGTGCTCTCCAAGAAACTTCTTTCTCTGCATAAACAATTATGAAGAAATTGCATCACGAAAGATTGCTGGAAAAGTGACAAAGACTAAAGCATCTTCGAAACATTCGTGATAACAACCCTAGAATTCTACAAACCGAGAGCAAGGTCAAAAGAAGTTACAGCTTCTCGCACGCAAAAAAAAAGTTGAATAAAAACACACTTCAAATGGAAATAAATAGGTTATGACTTAATTCTAACCCTGCCGGGTACTTTAAATGGCTCATGATAAATTAATAATCAAAAACACGCAAGCACACTCACAGCAGAAGATCATATTTGATATTCAATGACAAGAAGAAATACTTACGGTTCAGTAAAATACACAAACAAAAAATAGAATCCTGGAAAGTATTTTAAAGAAGTTGTGATTCCTCCGAGCCAAGAATTAGTTAAAGATTTCTATGTAAAGCGGAAACACATTGTATTAATTTTTGTTTTTCATTCAGCTGAAATTCAGTGGCTGAAACTGAGTTATTTTCATAGCAGGTGAACAAAAAAGGTGAGATAGACAGAAGATATATTTCTTATTACGTGTCCAGATTTTCTTCAGGTAATTTCGTAAAATTGGCAATATCTTTTACTTTCCTGTTTTTTTTTGTTTATTGTTTATTTCTTCATTTATTTACTTTATCATGACACTTACATTCTACCAGACTACAACTCTCCTTACATTCTACCAGACTACAACTCTCCTTACATTCTACCAGACTACAACTCTCCTTACATTCTACCAGACTATAACTCTCCTTACATTATACCAGACTACAACTCTCCTTACATTCTACCAGACTACAGCTCTCCTTACATTTTACCAGACTACAGCTCTCCTTACATTTTACCAGACTACAACTCTCCTTACATTCTACCAGACTACATTCTACCAGACTATAACTCTCCTTACATTCTACCAGACTACAACTCTCCTTACATTCTACCAGACTACAGCTCTCCTTACATTTTACCAGACTACAACTCTCTTTACATTCTACCAGACTACAACTCTCCTTACATTCTACCAGACTACATTCTACCAGACTAGCATTCCTAACTGACACAACTCTAGACCAACGACTCACACCTCTGCTCTTTCTCACGACACTTCTCTCCTCAGATCCTGAGTCAAGCTCTCAGTTAATAACTGTTTAACGTAACTAGTCACTAGCTTAACACGCTTACCAAAAGATTTTATTAAAAAAAAAAAAAAACTACAGTATGCCTGATACGGGCAGTTTAATTAGTCTAGTAGAGGTTTTAGCATTACTGTTCACCACTGAAAATTCATATACTTGGTATATGTACTTTCAAAAATAAGATTTTAAGAACATGCATCTTTCCCATGGCAACATATGCCTGTGAGATATGGACACTTAACAAAACAACTGAGAAACACATAAATGCCTTTGAATGTAAATGCTACAAAAGAGTTCTTCAAATGCCATGGACACAGAAAGGAACAAATATATCCATACTACAAGAACTTAATATTGAAGAAGTCTGGCTAGTAAAGAAGATTAAAGAGAGAAAACTTAAATATTTTAAATACATTAAACGTCATGATAATCTAGAGAAGACCGTTTTTGAAGGGTATATAATTGGAAAAAGAACGAGAGGAAGACCAAAGCGAAGATGGCTGCAAGACATCGTTCATGATCTGCAAATGGATGCATCAGCAGCAGGCCATCTTGCTTACAACCGAGAGGCCTACAGGAGTGCTGTTAGGGAGGCAACGTTCGGCAAGGGACATGCAAATGAATGAATGAATGAATGGTATATGTACTACGCTAGCTAGGCCATGTAGAAAGAATGGAAGAGAACAGATAAACGAAAATGATGTATACACAAGAGATGAGGGAAGCAAGACCAATGGGTAGACCAAGAAAGAGATGGAAAGACAACACAGAAGAGGATATAAAAGATATTGGTGTCACCAACTGGAGAGAGAAGATTTACGAATAGAGAGGAATGGAGGCGAACTTTATCTGTAGCAGTGAGACATAATGGTTCGGAAAGCTGAAGATGAAGAAGAAGAAGAAGATGATGATGATGATGATGAAGGATAATAAAAGGTAAAGGTGACCCTGTCAGGTCTTAGAGGCACATATGGATATGATGTTAATGTCCGTATTTTCCTTGACTTGTCAACACACCAGAAGATGATGTGATTAGCATCACGCCTGGCTGCCTTTCCTACTCCAACTCCAGAAGAAGTCAAGCACCTCATTTCTACGGCTGGGTGACTCTATCCGGTTTCGAACACCCGACCTTTGCTATGAGAGACTAATGCACTAAACCACTTCGCCACTCAGACCGCCATCCGTGTAAGCTGTTAGCAGACAAAAAAAGGTCGTCTCGTATTTTTCTTCTTCTGTGTTCCATGGTTCTAGCATGAGACGTCTGTCCGTATTGCCTGGATGTTTCTCGCCTTTTGAAGGTCATGATTTTGGACCTAGGATTTATCTTCTATTTTCTCTGTGCTTCACAGGAAAATGTCGCCGACATGGAAGATTACAACAATTCAGGCTATCCATGACGGCCTCTGAGGGGACCGCTGAGAGAAGTACTACATGCCCGAGTAAATGACACAAGAAACCACGCAATCTCTTGAGCTTTCGGTTATCCAGTTTGACGTGGATCTACTCCCCAGGTCATGCTGGAGCCAAAGGCAACGAGAGAGCGGGCAACTTGGCGGGCACGGTATCAAATCATAACACCTTAAAACTCGACAAGGAGGAGATTGCAAGAGCCACCTTGAAAAGGCTGCTAATGGAGGACGACATCGGGTTCAAAGACAACAGTCACATCAGGAGGATGATCGAATTGGGGGAGGAGAGAGGAAGTTGAACGCTTTTCTGAAAGAAGTGGTTTAGTGCGTGGTACCAACAGACAGTGAGTGATTGGCTCCATCTGCAGGCGCACGTTTCAATGGCTGTTGGAACGGAAGGCGGAGCACGTATGGGAATGTCCGGAGATGCGGGGTATGCCAATCCCTGATTACAGATTCCCTTTCCTTAGGTTTAGAGTCGGGGTTCTTGGTAGAGGGGAGAGAACTGCAGGATGTGTTCTGGCATCTGAAGACCTGTCTTGTATGTACACTTGGGGGTGTGTAACATGCCAAGGCTGTACAGGTGTGCTCGAGTCGGCAGTCGTGCGTAGCCTAGAGATTGTGTCAGTCAGTCATTTGCGAGTTCCTTGCGGAACTTTGCCTCCCTAACAGCTCTCCTGTAGGCCCCTCGGTTGTAAGCAAGATGCCCTGTTGCTGATGCATCCATTTGAGAGATTGTGTATTTACAACGTTAAGGTACCATAATAATTTTAGATTTTACGGAAGTTTTTATTTTTTAATTTTCTTTTTCAATTAATGATCCATTTATACTCAAAAGTAAAGAGTAAAATGTTACGATGGATAAATAAGGTAGTTTACCAAGTGCCTGGAACAAATAAAGTAAGACTAGCGATGTGGCGCTGTCTATTGTTTTTCTTTCTATTTTAATATTAATTTCATTTGAAATAATTTCCACAATTTTATAGACGGTTCTACAAAGAACTATTCATTGCCACAACCTTCTAGAACGTTCTACAGAGGTATATTCAGTTCCAGAATCTTCTAGAAGGTTCTACAATATTCAATTCATTTCTACAGAGTCTGGACGGTGTGATTATAAAAAAACATTTTTAGTTTCACATCCAGGAGCAAGAAGAAATAAATTCTTTAGTGAACCCACCTTTGAGCAAGCAACATAAAGTTGTCAGGGGGAGAAACATGGCGATCTCAAATCTATCTATCTCCCTCTCTCTCTCTCTCTCTCTGTCACTATCTTTCTCCCTCTCTATATCTCTCCCTCTCTCTCTCCCTTGAGCAAGTTACATAAAGTTGTCCGGGGGAGAAACATGGCGATCACAAATCTCTCTCTCCCCCTCTCTCTCTCAATCTCTCTCTCTGTCACTATCTTTCTCCTCTCTCTCTCCATCTCTATCTATTTCTCCCTCTCTCCATCTCTATCCCTCACTCACCCTCTCCTTCCTTCTTTCTCTCCCTCTCCTCGTCTCTCTCTATATCATTCTCTCCCTCTCTTACTCCCTCCTTCTCTCTCCCGAATTCTATCTCTCTCCCTACCTCTTTCCCTCTCTGCCTCTCTCTCCCACTCCCTCTCTCTCGCCCTCCCTTGAGCAAGCAACATAAAGTTGTCAGTGGGAGAAACATGGCGATCTCATATTTACCTATCTCTCTCTGTCTCTCTCTCTCCCTCCCTCTCTATCTCTCTCCTCTCTCTCCTTCTCTCTCTCTCTCTCTTAAGCACGGAACTTAAAGTTGTCCGTGGGAGAAACACGGCTATCTCAAATCTCTCTGTCCCTATCTCTCACCTTCTCTATCCCTCTCATCCTCTCTCCCTCTCCTCTCTCTCCTTTGAGCAAGCAACATAAAGTTGTACGTGGGAAAAACATGGTGATCTCAAATTTCTCTCTCCTTCTCTCTCCCCCTCTCTCCCTCTCTCTCCCTCTCTCTCTCCCTTGAGCAAGCAACATAAAGTTGTCCGTGGAAGCAACATGGCAATCTCATATCTATCTCGCTCTCTGTCTCTCTTCCTTTCTATCTCTCTCACCCTCTTTCCCTCTCTCTCCCTGTCTCTCCCTTGAGCAAGGAACATAAAGTTGTCCCTGGGATAAACATGGTGATCTCAAATCTCTCTCTGTCCCTCTCTCTGTCCCTCTCTCTGTCCCTCTCTCTGTCCCTATCTCTCTCCCTTGAGCAAGCAACATAAAGTTGTCAATGGAAGCAACATGGCGATCTCAAATCTATCTTCTCCTTCTCTGCCCCTATCTCTCTCCTTCTCTCTCCCACTTTATCTCTCTCCCTCTCTCCCTACCTCATTCTCTCCCCCTCTCTCTCCCTTGAGCAAGCAACATAAAGTTAGAGTAGTTTTGCTAGTTGATTGTCCTTTCAGGACAAGATGTTGTGGTGTAAGTTTGATTGTCCCTTTTAGGACAAAATGTGATTCTTTATTGGAAGACTATGTTTGGGTTTTTTCAGTATATGTGAGGTTAGTATGTTTCTTTTATGTTGTATGTTAGTGAGGGTCCCATGATGATGCCAATCGCCCAGACCGTATTTCTATCCTCATGGCAATTGTTCCCATCAGTTTACACACCACATCCACTGGCAACAGGCATTTAACAAATGGGAATTTATCATTCAACTTTTGTGATTTCTGTACCTGTTGAGTCCTGTGATTCATGCTCAATGTCCCAACTGTGGCATTGAGTGAGCTGATTACATGTAACTAGTCATGTTCGTGTACGGATATGTAGTGATTGTTGTCCTGGGTTATCGTGACTCACACGGTGTATAACAATGTGACGTCTGTTGTGTCACTTGTGCAGCTGTCAAGAAAAGCTGTTCAGTAAATAGTGACGTTTGTAACAGTAAATGAAGAATACTCAGTTCAGTACTTCAAGACGGTAGCTGCACGCAAGCACATGCACACACAGTACAGTGTATGGGCAAGACACTTGTTTAGTGTTTAGTAATACACTAATACTCCTACGTCTTCATAACCATTAACATGGTGCTTACTAGACAGTTCATCTTGCATTTGATAAATCCTCACAAACTGCAGCTCAGTACAAAAGTAGCTGTACACTGTGGACGATCCACACGTGGGTCAAGGTGCGTACAACCTTGATCAGGGTGACTCGTCCACAATAACAGTCGGACACAGAAGGGAATTATTATTCATTATGATGAGAGTCAATGGCGGCTGAGGCGTATCGACCATATTGTAGATGGATATTGTGTGATGAAAGTTTATAATTTATATGTGTTGTGAATTTTGTTTTCCTCGTTGTAAGAGAAGAAATTCTGTCAGATGTATGGTTATCATCACAAGCTGGATTGGCGTATATCTAGTTCCATCAAAGCCTTCATCGCATGGCTGGTAGATGTATATGTGTTGAGATGGTGTTCTGGAATTTCGTAACCTGGCTGCAGCAGCTGCACTCAATGAGGCGATCAACACAAGGAATTTGTGATGGGGGAAGATGGAGTGATTTTATTTCAGTGCATGAGCACACCTGAATTGTGTAATATTATTTCAGCGCAATGTAGCACATGATGGTGATGAGGCGTGTGTTTATAAGGGGTGGATTTCGTAACAGCAGTGGCTGCATATGTTAATGAGTGCATAGGCACACATATTTGTTTTATGAGGGTGTAGGCATAGCTTATGAGGGCGATTGATTGATTGATCTTTATTTCAAAAGGGTTAAGAATTGGAATGGGAGAGAGAGAGAGAGAGAGAGAGAGAAGAAGAAGAAATTGGATAGACAAGAAAATGTGAAAATATGACAATATGAAAACTAGGGTTGCTAAGCAATCCTTACAGTTAGGGTAGAAAAAAAGAAGTATTTTAGGAAATTCCTCCTACTTTATATTTTCTAACCTAAATATTACAACCATCACAAGCCTCTCTCCTCTACTATTCATTGAAATAATTTTCTTTGAATTTCAGTATTTTAAAACGTCATGTTTTCATGGGGCGCCGTCACGCATTAAAGTTTATACTTTATGATTTCATTCAGAAAAGTTTGAGAACCGCTGACATAGACCGACAAAAGACATCTATTTCTAACTTTGCACAAATTTTTCTTCGCTATGTTGGTGATGACCTGACTGAATCACTGGTAGTGAACTGAGTTCGACATGCTTTGCACCAGTTGGAAAAACATGGTTCATGAAATTTGAATATATAAACAGATTTTGTTTATGGAAGAATTAAAGCGCTTTTGCTTTCCTACGAGGGGAAGTCACTAAGTAACTCGCAAAATGAAATATTATATCAGCGGCAGTTATCTGGCAGTATTTAAATATATCCTTAGATAGTACCATCATCCAACTTTACAATAGTTGTATGTAGGGGACGCTGGGAGTTACGTGCTCATGCGCAAAGCAATAACAAAATGGCTACCCAACTGTTAGTGTGTACCAAAGAAGAACAGAAAAGTGTAGTGCGATTTTTGTTGGCTAAAGGACATTCAGTTGAGGACATTCATAAGGAAATGATTACAGTTTATGCTGAAAGTGTTTATCACGTAAAGCGGTCTATAACTGGGTAAAAGAATTTTCTCAGGGTTGCACTAAATTTGTTGACAAAGTCCGACCTGGCCATCCTGTTCAGATTGCAACAGAAGCGACTGTGCAACGTGTGAATGAGATTATCAGAGTTGATAGACGAGTAACGATAGACAGTGTAGCAAGTGTAATCGGATGTTCATATGGCTTAGTCTACAGAATAATGCATGAGAAATTGAATTTTCGGAAAGTTTGCTCACGCTGGGTACCCAGAGATCTGAATGATGAACACAAAATGAACCGATTTGGTTTGTCACTGCAGCATCTCTGTCATTACGCATATGAAGGTGAAGACATGCTCCAAAGGATTATTACTGGAGACGAATCTTGGGTGCATCACTACCAACCCGAATCAAAACGTGCCTCAATGCAATGGAAACACCCGTCATCGCCATGCGCAAAAAAATTCAAGATTACGCTTTCTGCGGGGAAGGTTATGCTGACAGTGTTCTGGGATTATCAAGGAGTGTTGTTAACCAAGTTCCAGAAGTATGGTGATAGTGTGAATTCTGTATCGTACTGTGAAGTTCTGTCGATGCTACGGGATGCAATTCGAAGAAAACGTCCTGGTCTGCTGACTAGAGGTGTGCTTCTCCTACATGACAATGCCAGACCACATACGGCTCGGTTAACCCAAGAGAAAATTAGCCAGTTGGGCTGGGAAGTTCTTGAACATCCACCCTATAGTCCTGACTTAGCTCCAAGTGATTTTCACCTGTTCGGTCCATTGAAAAACCACCTTGGCGGGATATGATTCTCGAGTGACGAAGAAGTGGAAACATAAGTAACAAAATGGTTCAGAAATCGGACTCCCGATTTTTACACCACGGGTATTGCATCACTGATTTACACGATGGGACAAATGTTTCAGTGTTGGTGGCGATTACGTTGAGAAATAGGGAATAATGTAGGTTCAAAAATTAAAAGTTTTCAAATTACTGTCGCATTTAGTTTTTTTTTTTTTTGTAATAGGCATTTGCGAGTTACTTAGTGACTTCCCCTCGTATCACACATTCTTATGCACATGCGCATTTCTTTCAAAACAGTTTCTTAAGTTCACGTTTGTCTTTGTCTTCGAAAACTGAAACTTTGTGAATGATGAGAGAGGAAAATATTTTAACTCTTTATGCTTCAAAACAACACAGACAAGGCTGGAAGATCTTGCAACGCCCATGTAGATCAATAATAAGAGTTATACTTAGGTAAAGTCTAAATAAAACGAAATGTAACATATTTCTAACCCAAGCTATTTTTTCAAAAGATAGAGCAGCTTCTTTCTACTTTCTTTCTACTGAAAATTTTCAACAAGATATATCCTGGCATAGCATGGAAAATAATTGACGAGGGAAAGAGTTAGTCAGGATATTGCAACATCAAAAAGACAGATTTAAAAAGAAGTTTACCGACGTTGTTAAATCACATTATTATTAACAGATTAAAAAAAAGATTACCGAGATTGTTAAATCTCATCATTGTTAACAGATTTAAAAAGAAGTTTACCGAGGTTGTTAAATGTCATCATTGTTAACAGATTGCTTGTGAAATGTCATGTCGATTTTACTGCTGTTGTGTCACTTCTAGGACGACGTAACACGCCAGTGTTAGGACAGACAAAAGCTGAAATGCTGTTCGTAGACGGCGTCATACATGAGAATTAGCAGACTGCTGCTTGAGCATCATTTCGAGGATGATGTGACACATCAATGTTAACAGATTACTGCTGAAATGTCATTCTAGATTTACTAGATTTGGTGTACTAAAGCGACAGGAGAAGACATGACTTGTTGAAGGTCTGTCTACTTGTAATTTCTGCCTCAATGAAAGACGAAACAGACAAATGTGTCTTTTGAATAGAAGCTGATTAGTTTTTTTTTTCTTTTTATTAAGGTTTAGTTTCACTTATTAACGAACATTTATACACGAGAACAATTTCTATTCCAAAAGCAGAAAAGAAAACGAATGAATTTATCGTTAAGTGCTATTTACCTTTTTTCTTTATGTCTTTGATTTTTTTTTTTCACTAACTTCTTTAAATATCTTACATTTCATACACAGTAGTCCATTCACCGTGTTTCTGAACGAGATATTGAATGAGTAATAGACGAATATACTGACCGAAACGTTTGTTATCTGGAGGAAAAATATCTGGCAGTGTAATAATCCTAGAAAAATCACCCAGAACTATAACAATTAACAGTCTCAGAAAATTGCAAGAATCGTCACAACAGCCAGGGTCAACACTGTCACCTCAACTCTTCTGTTTCTAAAAGAACTTTTGTATTTGCTTCTGTTTCTCTCCGCTTTAGCCTTGTCCAGAACCTGGCAGATCTCTCTCGGCTCCGATGCTGAACTGAACTGACCCCTCCCGTGTTCGTTCAGAAGTCTCGATGAAAGACGGAGTCCTCGAAAGATGAAGAGTGTGCTGACCAGGATCACTGTTAGGCTTACTGGCTCCATCGTGTACAGCGTGAAGAATTTGTTGTAGACCTCGACACCCGACCTGACCGGAGAGAAGAGTAAAAGAATCCTAGTTGAGTTTGTTCGGGGGTCGTATCGCAGAGCCAAACTCGCGGTCAGGAAATCTGGTAAGGAAGAAAGCCCCATGAAAGAGTAGATTACGAGGAGAGAAAGCACGGCCCTGTTGAATCTCATAAAATCTTTGAACTTGAGCGGCAGAGAAACACAAAGACATCGCTCCACGGCGATCAAAGCCGTCGTCATGTTAGAGAGATTGTAAAACGTCCCGGATACACGAACGAAAACATGGCGAACAGCTTCTGGGTCAAAATCAGCGCCTGAGTGAACCTTGCAGAGCCCAGCTACAACTCCAGACGCGGCACAGGCAAAATCCGTCACAGCCAGTGAGAGAAGACAAACGCTCACACAGTCCTTGACCCCCTGAGTGAGAAAAATACAAGCGTTGAGAATATTTACTGTCACGCCAAAGTAGCCACAAGTTACGACGGCCACAGGCCTCACATACTGCACAATGACAGACAGGGCATTTAATGAGGCCTCCATGTGTATACAGATGATCCTTGTATTCTTGTTACGTTTTAGGACTGCATGCGCGAAATTACACATGACACGGGGGACAGTTTCGTCAGAGAAGCTCGGCTGATGCTAGTAGTCTCCTGTTGCTGTAGCAATTTTAAACGTAAAGTCTTTGGCGATCTTGATGTGACCAGTGCTGTTCGCCTGCACCTGCGCAATGAAAAAAAAATTGTTTTAAACATTTTTGTCCATATTTATTAATTAATAAAAAAAAATTTCAGTCATCTTTGACCATTGGGTGACCCATATGTTAAGCAAGGTCTTTCTTTCTTAGCTGATGGCTGTTTTACTTAGAATAGCTAACCACATAATCCTCAAAAATGTTTGGATCTATGTTTCCTACTCGCTACTTTTTTCTTTGTTATGAACAGCTCTGTAAATCCAGTTGCGCTTCTGCTACACACCAGTTTCAAGAGAACACCTTCCCGGATGTATTTATGTTTAAACAGTTCTTGTATGTAGGTAATGAAATGCAGAAATCGAACCGTGGCTAGTGTCTTAATAGTTGGATAGCAAACTGAGTCATTAGAAATCGTTAGACGATCCCGTGGAATAGTTGAATATGTGTTAACCTGCCGAGAGAAAGGGATGGGATTGTTAAGCTTCGGGCTGGGATGTTATCACAGGGTAGTAGAAGAGACCTAATGTATATAAAGAGACTCGCTAACATCTTTTACAACTATAATATATTTGCTTCTTTGCTTTGCAATATCAGCCTAAGACTACTGAGCCACCTACATCGACTTAATATGTCTCACACAGACGAGTGTCCATGTGGCGGTGGAGTCCAGACTCCAGAACATGTCCTTCAAGAGTGCCCAAAACATGCGGACCTGAGGCGTGAGACATGGCCAGAGAACACAAGCTCGGGGCAAAAGCTTTTTGGCTCCTATAAGGATCTGGAGAGGATTGCGAGCTTTGCATTGTCGACAAAGATCAGCGTCTGATGTGACCAACAACCTCGAATGTAGAAGACGAAGAAGAATAAGAAAAAGGATCTAAGATAGCTCTCTGGATTGGTAAATGTGATAGCCGTAAAGATAAACTTTTTAGTACTAAAGAACAGAGCAAAAAATACACACTGAGGATTGGTTAGGATATAAACCGGTGGTTCTGAACACTTGGGCCGCGGCCCAAAGGTGGGCCGTGACAGGGAATATTGTGGGCCGTGCTTAAGTCCCAAAGCAGCAAAAAAAAAAGATAGAACAAGATTGATACAATAAAAAAATTATTCCGCATTTTTCACACAATACTTAGGGACAGACTGCACGAATACAACCCATAGAATTGTAGGTCGTTTCATTAGTAAATGAAAAGAACTTTTGTGTAGCAATGAATATGCAGTTAAACATGTAGAGAAAATATTACATAATATTTTATAAAATTAGATTTTTACCTTGCAAATATAAAGCACTTTATTAGTGGGGCGCAAAAATGTTTGAATTTTAAATGTGGGACGTGCAGCACAAGGGTATGAGAAGAGCTGGTATAAAAGATAAGGGCAGTAATTAAAATAGAATAGGCCAAGCAAAGGCTGTATTTCAGAGAATGAGAAACATATTAACCAACACATCATTATCAATGAATGTTAGAAAACGAGTCCTAAAATGCTATATTGAACCTATCTTGTTATATGGAAGTGAATCATGGACAATAGGTAAGTCTGCACAAAAATAATTGGGAGCAGCAGAAATGTAGTTTATTATAAGAATGTTGCGAATTCCCTGGACAGCAAAAATAACTAATGAAGAATGTATGAGAAGAGCGGGCGAGACAAAAAACCTTGTCAAAAAGAGAAGAGAGAGACACTGTACTTTCATAGGACATGCAATGAGAAGAGGGGGCATTGAAAATATTATAACAACAGGAAAAATAGAAGGAAGAAGATCAAGAGGAAGACCAAGAGAAATGATACAGGACAGTCTGACGGAATGGTGTGAGAGGAGATCATCAACTGAGCTGATGGCCTGCATGAAGGATCGTGTACTCTGGAGAAGCATAATAGCCAACGCCAGTCGGCACGCACCTGATAATGATGATGATGATGATAATGATGATGATGATGAGTAACTAAAATAATTTATAAGGAAGCTGCCGTACAGGACGCCTAGAACTATACTGAAGAGAGATAAAGATGAGACTTAACACAGATATCACACAAACTGAAAATTAAAGAGACAAACATGTATAAATGCTTGTTAAGGCAAGGGAAACAAATAATTGGCCCTATCTTCCAGAGAAAGCAGTTTACATGAGAATGTGTTTGGCGTGACTCCTTTATTTTAAGTTGGAGAGGAACTAACGGGAAATGGAGAGAGGCTATAGACAAAACCGCCACCTTCGTCACTTATTAAAAAGTGTCTGGCTATATGAAAGCTAACTACGAAGAATGTATAGACATTATAATATTTCCACACTATATAAAAGCTAACTACGAAGAAAGTATCTTATCTTATATCTTATATCCTCCCCGTGCCGTTAAACGTCACATAGGGCTCGCAAAGTAGGGATAGTCATTATAATACTTCCACACTATATAAAAGCTAACTGCAAAGAAGGGATAGTCATTATAATACTTCCACACTATATAAAAGCTAACAGCGAAGAAGAGACAGACATTATTAAACTTCCACACTATATAAAAGCTAACAGCGAAGAAGAGATAGACATTATTAAACTTCCACACTATATAAAAGCTAACAGCGAAGAAGAGATAGACATTATTAAACTTCCACTCTATATAAAAGCTAACAGCGAAGAAGAGATAGACATTATTAAACTTCCACACTATATAAAAGCTAACAGCGAAGAAGAGATAGACATTATTAAACTTCCACACTATATAAAAGCTAACAGCGAAGAAGAGATAGACATTATTAAACTTCCACACTATATAAAAGCTAACAGCGAAGAAGAGATAGACATTATTAAACTTCCACACTATATAAAAGCTAACAGCGAAGAAGAGATGAACATTACAAAACGTGGCTCAACATAACAAAATAATGATCTGGGATTATAAAAGAGCCGATGAAGCCTGTAATACTCGGAAATTTAGGCCACAAATTACTCCTGGCAGTAAATAGCTACTCATTTTTGCGGCACACTGTTTCATGTACTTTGCTCTCAGGTTAATCGTATAATACGACATCAAATAGTAGTATTATGTGAAACAACTGAAGGCGAAGTCTGATTTAAATCACTACTAATAGCACACTCCAAGCTATACAGCACCAAGATAATCTGAAAGAAAATACAGCGAACACATCTTAGACAGATTTCGCCATTTTAGTAATGGTTGATAATCCAACTACTAACTGTATTTCCGGAAATGGAAACTAAATATAACAATAACTTAAAGGATGAGATCGGTATTCTAAACATTTGCTTCCTATTCGTGACTTTATCTGAATTCAGGTTATTCCGAAAATTCTTATATTCACAAATTTTTTGAAATACCTTTTGAAATTTTAGAAATACCTATCGAAATATTCAGGTAATTTAACAAAATTTATTATGTCTTTGGAGCATTACGACTTATATGGACTTGACTGAATTAACAAAACGATGTTATGTTTATGTGCTTGAGTGACACACCCAGGCAATTTGAATGTTACTTTGACAAGGCTTTCGTAATTAAAAGCTGAACCCATCCAATGATCACTGTTATCATAGACCAATTTATGTTTTATCATTCATATCAAAGCCTCTCAAAAATTAAATATTCAAAACTTGGCATTGCCAACAAGTGAAAAGAAAAAAACCTCCTTTACAGATGATCAAGTGTGTTTATGCAAAAATTCTCTTACCATAAAGCTTTCATAGGAAAAGCATATAATCTTTTTCTAATTTAAAGTATAATATACTATGTATAGTCATCATGAAAACTTTTGACATCATCGATCTAGAAATCCAAGGCGTAGAGTTTGAAATACTCAACTACCCAAGCTTCATGCACGATTACTTTGTGGCAGATAACGGGTAGCTTACTTCAGACGTTAAGTGTCATATTACTTCAGACTTACTCCTGCATGAAGTAGCTTACTTCAGACGTCGTTAAGTGTCACATCTATGATCACTCACTTCTTTCATCACTGGGCCCCTCTTGTTGTTTGCTACGCTCATTCCCCAGTGCTCTCCAAGAAACTTCTTTCTCTGCATAAACAATTATGAAGACATTGCATCACGAAAGATTGCTGGAAAAGTGACAAAGACTAAAGCATCTTCGAAACATTCGTGATAACAACCCTAGAATTCTACAAACCGAGAGCAAGGTCAAAAGAAGTTACAGCTTCTCGCACGCAAAAAAAAAGTTGAATAAAAACACACTTCAAATGGAAATAAATAGGTTATGACTTAATTCTAACCCTGCCGGGTACTTTAAATGGCTCATGATAAATTAATAATCAAAAACACGCAAGCACACTCAAAGCAGAAGATCATATTTGATATTCAATGACAAGAAGAAATACTTACGGTTCAGTAAAATACACAAACAAAAAATAGAATCCTGGAAAGTATTTTAAAGAAGCTGTGATTCCTCCGAGCCAAGAATTAGTTAAAGATTTATATGTAAAGCGGAAACACATTGTATTAATTTTTGTTTTTCATTCGGCTGAAATTCAGTGGCTGAAACTGAGTTATTCTCATAACAGGTGAACAAAAAAAGGTGAGATAGACAGAAGATATATTTCTTATTACGTGTCCAGTTTTTTTTCAGGTTATTTCGTAAAATCGGCAATATCTTTTACTTTCCTGTGTTATTTTTTTTTGTTTATTGTTTATTTCTTCATTTATTTACTTTATCATGATACTTACATTCTACCAGATTACAGCTCTCCTTACATTCTACCAGACTACAACTCTCCTTACATTCTACCAGACTACAACTCTCCTTACATTCTACCAGACTATAACTCTCCTTACATTATACCAGACTACAACTCTCCTTACATTCTACCAGACTACAGCTCTCCTTACATTTTACCAGACTACAGCTCTCCTTACATTTTACCAGACTACAACTCTCCTTACATTCTACCAGACTACATTCTACCAGACTATAACTCTCCTTACATTCTACCAGACTACAACTCTCCTTACATTCTACCAGACTACAGCTCTCCTTACATTTTACCAGACTACAACTCTCTTTACATTCTACCAGACTACAACTCTCCTTACATTCTACCAGACTACATTCTACCAGACTAGCATTCCTAACTGACACAACTCTAGACCAACGACTCACACCTCTGCTCTTTCTCACGACACTTCTCTCCTCAGATCCTGAGTCAAGCTCTCAGTTAATAACTGTTTAACGTAACTAGTCACTAGCTTAACACGCTTACCAAAAGATTTTATTAAAAAAAAAAAAAAACTACAGTATGCCTGATACGGGCAGTTTAATTAGTCTAGTAGAGGTTTTAGCATTACTGTTCACCACTGAAAATTCATATACTTGGTATATGTACTTTCAAAAATAAGATTTTAAGAACATGCATCTTTCCCATGGCAACATATGCCTGTGAGATATGGACACTTAACAAAACAACTGAGAAACACATAAATGCCTTTGAATGTAAATGCTACAAAAGAGTTCTTCAAATGCCATGGACACAGAAAGGAACAAATATATCCATACTACAAGAACTTAATATTGAAGAAGTCTGGCTAGTAAAGAAGATTAAAGAGAGAAAACTTAAATATTTTAAATACATTAAACGTCATGATAATCTAGAGAAGACCGTTTTTGAAGGGTATATAATTGGAAAAAGAACGAGAGGAAGACCAAAGCGAAGATGGCTGCAAGACATCGTTCATGATCTGCAAATGGATGCATCAGCAGCAGGCCATCTTGCTTACAACCGAGAGGCCTACAGGAGTGCTGTTAGGGAGGCAACGTTCGGCAAGGGACATGCAAATGAATGAATGAATGAATGGTATATGTACTACGCTAGCTAGGCCATGTAGAAAGAATGGAAGAGAACAGATAAACGAAAATGATGTATACACAAGAGATGAGGGAAGCAAGACCAATGGGTAGACCAAGAAAGAGATGGAAAGACAACACAGAAGAGGATATAAAATATTGGTGTCACCAACTGGAGAGAGAAGATTTACGAATAGAGAGGAATGGAGGCGAACTTTATCTGTAGCAGTGAGACATAATGGTTCGGAAAGCTGAAGATGAAGAGAAGAAGAAGATGATGATGATGATGATGAAGGATAATAAAAGGTAAAGGTGACCCTGTCAGGTCTTAGAGGCACATATGGATATGATGTTAATGTCCGTATTTTCCTTGACTTGTCAACACACCAGAAGATGATGTGATTAGCATCACGCCTGGCTGCCTTTCCTACTCCAACTCCAGAAGAAGTCAAGCACCTCATTTCTACGGCTGGGTGACTCTATCCGGTTTCGAACACCCGACCTTTGCTATGAGAGACTAATGCACTAAACCACTTCGCCACTCAGACCGCCATCCGTGTAAGCTGTTAGCAGACAAAAAAAGGTCGTCTCGTATTTTTCTTCTTCTGTGTTCCATGGTTCTAGCATGAGACGTCTGTCCGTATTGCCTGGATGTTTCTCGCCTTTTGAAGGTCATGATTTTGGACCTAGGATTTATCTTCTATTTTCTCTGTGCTTCACAGGAAAATGTCGCCGACATGGAAGATTACAACAATTCAGGCTATCCATGACGGCCTCTGAGGGGACCGCTGAGAGAAGTACTACATGCCCGAGTAAATGACACAAGAAACCACGCAATCTCTTGAGCTTTCGGTTATCCAGTTTGACGTGGATCTACTCCCCAGGTCATGCTGGAGCCAAAGGCAACGAGAGAGCGGGCAACTTGGCGGGCACGGTATCAAATCATAACACCTTAAAACTCGACAAGGAGGAGATTGCAAGAGCCACCTTGAAAAGGCTGCTAATGGAGGACGACATCGGGTTCAAAGACAACAGTCACATCAGGAGGATGATCGAATTGGGGGAGGAGAGAGGAAGTTGAACGCTTTTCTGAAAGAAGTGGTTTAGTGCGTGGTACCAACAGACAGTGAGTGATTGGCTCCATCTGCAGGCGCACGTTTCAATGGCTGTTGGAACGGAAGGCGGAGCACGTATGGGAATGTCCGGAGATGCGGGGTATGCCAATCCCTGATTACAGATTCCCTTTCCTTAGGTTTAGAGTCGGGGTTCTTGGTAGAGGGGGAGAACTGCAGGATGTGTTCTGGCATCTGAAGACCTGTCTTGTATGTACACTTGGGGGTGTGTAACATGCCAAGGCTGTACAGGTGTGCTCGAGTCGGCAGTCGTGCGTAGCCTAGAGATTGTGTCAGTCAGTCATTTGCGAGTTCCTTGCGGAACTTTGCCTCCCTAACAGCTCTCCTGTAGGCCCCTCGGTTGTAAGCAAGATGCCCTGTTGCTGATGCATCCATTTGAGAGATTGTGTATTTACAACGTTAAGGTACCATAATAATTTTAGATTTTACGGAAGTTTTTATTTTTTAATTTTCTTTTTCAATTAATGATCCATTTATACTCAAAAGTAAAGAGTAAAATGTTACGATGGATAAATAAGGTAGTTTACCAAGTGCCTGGAACAAATAAAGTAAGACTAGCGATGTGGCGCTGTCTATTGTTTTTCTTTCTATTTTAATATTAATTTCATTTGAAATAATTTCCACAATTTTATAGACGGTTCTACAAAGAACTATTCATTGCCACAACCTTCTAGAACGTTCTACAGAGGTATATTCAGTTCCAGAATCTTCTAGAAGGTTCTACAATATTCAATTCATTTCTACAGAGTCTGGACGGTGTGATTATAAAAAAACATTTTTAGTTTCACATCCAGGAGCAAGAAGAAATAAATTCTTGGGTGAACCCACCTTTGAGCAAGCAACATAAAGTTGTCAAGGGGAGAAACATGGCGATCTCAAATCTATCTATCTCCCTCTCTCTCTCTCTCTCTCTCTGTCACTATCTTTCTCCCTCTCTATATCTCTCCCTCTCTCTCTCTCCCTTGAGCAAGTTACATAAAGTTGTCCGGGGGAGAAACATGGCGATCACAAATCTCTCTCTCTGTCACTATCTTTCTCCTCTCTCTCTCCATCTCTATCTATTTCTCCCTCTCTCCATCTCTCTATCCCTCACTCACCCTCTCCTTCCTTCTTTCTCTCCCTCTCCTCGTCTCTCTCTATATCATTCTCTCCCTCTCTTACTCCCTCCTTCTCTCTCCCGAATTCTATCTCTCTCCCTACCTCTTTTCCCTCTCTGCCTCTCTCTCCCACTCCCTCTCTCTCGCCCTCCCTTGAGCAAGCAACATAAAGTTGTCAGTGGGAGAAACATGGCGATCTCATATTTACCTATCTCTCTCTGTCTCTCTCTCTCCCTCCCTCTCTATCTCTCTTCCTCTCTCTCCTTCTCTCTCTCTCTCTCTCTTAAGCACGGAACTTAAAGTTGTCCGTGGGAGAAACACGGCTATCTCAAATCTCTCTGTCCCTATCTCTCACCTTCTCTATCCCTCTCATCCTCTCTCCCCTCTCCCTCTCTCTCCCTTGAACAAGCAACATAAAGTTGTACGTGGGAAAAACATGGTGATCTCAAATTTCTCTCTCCTTCTCTCTCCCCCTCTCTCCCTCTCTCTCTCCCTCTCTCCTCCCTTGAGCAAGCAACATAAAGTTGTCCGTGGAAGCAACATGGCAATCTCATATCTATCTCTCTCTGTCTCTCTCCCTTTCTATCTCTGTCACCCTCTTCTCCTCTCTCTCCTTTGAGCAAGGAACATAAAGTTGCCCCTGGGATAAACATGGTGATCTCAAATCTCTCTCTGTCCCTCTCTCTGTAACTCTCTCTCTTCCTCTCTTTCTCTCCCTCTCTCCCCCTCTCTCTGAGCTACGCTGCACCAGTTATCACAGACACACTAACATACTTATACAACTTGTGTATTGACAAAAAATATTTCCCTGACGCTTTTAAACTCGCCAAAGTTTTTCCTCTTTTTAAATCTGGACAGACTAGTGACCTCTCAAACTATAGAGCCATATCCATTCTGTCATCACTATCAAAACCTCTTGAAAAACATATACAAAAGTTAACTCTGCTCCACATGCAAGGAAACAATCTACTAACAGACAGTCAGTCGGGTTTTAGACCAAATTACTCCTGCCACACAGCATTAACTAAAATGACAGAAAGCTGGCTGTTTAATATAAATGATGACAAATTGTGTGGTGCTGTCTCTGTTGATTTTAAGAAAGCCTTCGATATGATTGATCATGAAATTCTTGCAAAAAAGCTGGAAGGCTATAGATTACACCCTGACCTAACGAAATGTATTACATCTTTTCTCTCAGGTAGAAAACAAGTAGTTTGCTTTAGAAACAAAATATCTGGCTCGTCTGTGGTTGATACCGGTATTCCTCAAGGCTTCATTCTTGGTCCTCTTCTCTTTGCTATCTATATTAGCGACCTACCACTACATTTAAAGCACTCTTCATGTGATCTTTTCGCTGGCGACTGTACTGTTTACAATAGTGAATATGACATCAATAAACTACAGACAACGCTCCAAAATGATATAAACAGTTTGATTAAATGGAGTAATAAATGGTATGTTGATAAACACCAACAAAACAAAATCCATGCTCATCACTACAAGACAGAAACTGCAAAATGCAACTAAAACTTCACTACAGCTTTGTGCTGGGACTAAGGCAATAGAAAATGTTCATGAACATAAAACCCTAGGACTCATCATTGATCAGCATTTAACTTGGAATTCTCATGTACATAACCTAACAAATTTGATTGCACAGAAAGTTTACCAATTAGCCAAAATTAAACACTTTATCGACAAAAACACAAGAAAAATATACTACATATCACACATACAAACACACTTAGATTACTGTTCCACAATCTGGGATGGATGCTCAGTCTCAAACACAAAAAGGCTCCACTCACTTCACAAGTGGTCATTAAATCTTATTTGTGACAAACACCCAGTACAGACTGTAGATCAACACAAACAACTCAAAATTCTACCCCTCAAAAATAGAATCATTTTTAACAAAGTTAAGTTTGTTCACAGAATTCTGTCGCACAATGCTCCGCCTTACTTGTGGTCACTGTTTACGTATAACACTAAACATAGCCAGCGTTTAAAAAACTGTCTTCTTCCTAAACCCAGGATTGATCTGTACAAGAAAAGCCTTGCATACTCTGCAGTATAGCTCTGGAACACCCTCCCCTACATTTTAAAATCTATCTTCTCCTTCTCTGCCCTCTCTTCTCCTCCTTTCTCTCTCTCCCACTTTATCTCTCTCCCTCTCTCCCTACCTCATTCTCTCCCCCTCTCTCTCCCTTGAGCAAGCAACATAAAGTTGTCCGTGGAAGCAACATGGCAATCTCATATCTATCTCTCTCTGTCTCTCTCCCTTTCTATCTCTGTCACCCTCTTCTCCTCTCTCTCCTTTGAGCAAGGAACATAAAGTTGCCCCTGGGATAAACATGGTGATCTCAAATCTCTCTCTGTCCCTCTCTCTGTAACTCTCTCTCTTTCTCTCCCTCTCTCCCCCTCTCTCTGAGCTACGCTGCACCAGTTATCACAGACACACTAACATACTTATACAACTTGTGTATTGACAAAAAATATTTCCCTGACGCTTTTAAACTCGCCAAAGTTTTTCCTCTTTTTAAATCTGGACAGACTAGTAACCTCTCAAACTATAGAGCCATATCCATTCTGTCATCACTATCAAAACCTCTTGAAAAACATATACAAAAGTTAACTCTGCTCCACATGCAAGGAAACAATCTACTAATAGACAGTCAGTCGGGTTTTAGACCAAATTACTCCTGCCACACAGCATTAACTAAAATGACAGAAAGCTGGCTGTTTAATATAAATGATGACAAATTGTGTGGTGCTGTCTCTGTTGATTTTAAGAAAGCCTTCGATATGATTGATCATGAAATTCTTGCAAAAAAGCTGGAAGGCTATAGATTACACCCTGACCTAACGAAATGTATTACATCTTTTCTCTCAGGTAGAAAACAAGTAGTTTGCTTTAGAAACAAAATATCTGGCTCGTCTGTGGTTGATACCGGTATTCCTCAAGGCTCCATTCTTGGTCCTCTTCTCTTTGCTATCTATATTAACGACCTACCACTACATTTAAAGCACTCTTCATGTGATCTTTTCGCTGACGATTGTACTGTTTACAATAGTGAATATGACATCAATAAACTACAGACAACGCTCCAAAATGATATAAACAGTTTGATTAAATGGAGTAATAAATGGTATGTTGATAAACACCAACAAAACAAAATCCATGCTCATCACTACAAGACAGAAACTGCAAAATGCAACTAAAACTTCACTACAGCTTTGTGCTGGGACTAAGGCAATAGAAAATGTTCATGAACATAAAACCCTAGGACTCATCATTGATCAGCATTTAACTTGGAATTCTCATGTACATAACCTAACAAATTTGATTGCACAGAAAGTTTACCAATTAGCCAAAATTAAACACTTTATCGACAAAGACACAAGAAAAATATACTACATATCACACATACAAACACACTTAGATTACTGTTCCACAATCTGGGATGGATGCTCAGTCTCAAACACAAAAAGGCTCCACTCACTTCACAAGCGGTCATTAAATCTTATTTGTGACAAACACCCAGTACAGACTGTAGATCAACACAAACAACTCAAAATTCTACCCATCAAAAATAGAATCATTTTTAACAAAGTTAGGTTTGTTCACAGAATTCTGTCGCACAATGTTCCGCCTTACTTGTGGTCACTGTTTACGTATAACACTAAACATAGCCAAAAAAACTGTCTTCTTCCTAAACCCAGGATTGGTCTGTACAAGAAAAGCCTTGCATACTCTGCAGTACAGCTCTGGAACACCCTCCCCTACATTTTAAAATCCATTGGTAATACTTCATCCTTTAACTCAAACCTGTTTCATTATTTACTTGTTTGTAATTATATGCCTCCATAAAATAGCTAGCACTCTCTCAACACATGGCTCGTAAACCATCAAGTACTTCAATGACATAGTTAGAAAAGCAACTTGTTAGATATTGTTAGAAATTATTTTAATGTTTGTTAAAAGAAACATATGTTAGAAGATGATTTACAATGTATTTTTATTTATGTATATGTCTGCGTGTGTATGTGTGCGTGAGTGCTATTTTATTAGGTTAATGATTTCTTCTCTTTTACCTTGAATGTAATAGTTAAATCTTACACTCTTTTGATATGTTTTTCCTAATTTAATTTGTAGTTTTTTACTAAATCAAGTGTGTGGGAAGAATGAAAGATGGAGTGATGAAGGGCAGAATGTAAGACGGGCCTGCGTGCTCAATTCTTTACCCTTGAAAAATAAAGATTATTCATTCATTCATTCATTCATTCTCTCCCTTGAGCAAGCAACATAAAGTTGTCCATGGAAGCAACATGGCGATCTCAAATCTATCCCTCTCTCCTTCTCTGCCCCTATCTCTCTCCTTTCTCTCTCTCCCTCTCCATCTCTCTCTACCTCATTCTCTCTCCCTCTCTCCCCTCTCTCTCCCTCTCCCTCTCTCTCTCTCTCTCCTCGTCCTCTCTCTCTCCCTCTGTTTAATTTGAAAAGCTAATTTTAACAAAAAGAAAACGGTACATTGTCACAGAGCAATGAAATCTACTATAGAATACAATAAAAAGCTAAAATAAACATAAGGAGAAAATGAAGTTAAAATTTATTTTTCAAATATAATTAAAACGAAAAAGAGACCATCAACTAAAAGAGTGACATGACTCTGTCACATTCCCTGACAGATGATAAACTGGAAGACTTGCCGAATTAGCTTACCTTATATGCGACCATCTAAGATCCGGGTGGGTGCTGGAAGTTTCTCGAACATCATGAGTCCAAAACCGCAGTCATATCCACAACCTTCTAGAAGATCCCACCCCCGTCCCTAGGCCCCCCACCAATGCGGTTAGTAGCTGATCAACCACTGTATGGGTCCTCTCTGGTATGAAATAAACACTCTAACCATCTTCTAAATTAACGCTGAGGTGATAAACAGTTTGGGTGTCTGTCATGAATCAGAAATCTACTCTTTGGATCATGTGTTTCGTTACCACGTTCGTTAAAACGTTCCATGTCGATGGCGCTTGAACTTGGACTTAAACGGCATCGGGAGTGTCACTATTCATCTCCGCGACACCGACAACTATGAATTAGACACTAATATCGATCGTTGTCGATTATTTTTACATGTTCACCACCCCCCCCCCCATCCCACTCCTACTCACATCCCCCCCCCCAGGCCGATGGGGGCTGAATTTGGACTTAAACAGCATCGGGAACGTCAGTATTCATCTCAGCCACCCCGAAAACTATGGATTCGACACTAACATCTGTCGTTTTCGATGCTTGGTACATGCCACCCACTTCCCACCCCCAACCCGAGGGGCCCCCCAAGCCGATGGGGGCTGAGCTTGGAGTTAAACGACATCGAGTGTGTCACTATTCATCTCAGCGACCCCGAAAACTATGAATTCAATACTAATATCGATCGTTTTCGATGATTTGGAAATGTCACCACCATCCCATCCTAGGCCCCCCACCCATGTGTTTGGTGGATGATCAACTGTATGGGCGCTTTCTGTTGTGAATTAAACACTCTGGCCATTTTCTAAATGGACGCTGAGGTGAACAACACTAGGGTGTCCTTCGTGAATCAGAAATCTGCTCCGTGTATAAGGTTTCTTTTTATCAATGCCACAGGTTCGGCATCTCAGCAGATATAACATCATCGATGTGTGTGGGCTGACTTTTATCCCTCACGACCGACAATCCAAAGCAGGCATAAATATAACGGGAGTTAATTCCCGTTGTTCAGTGGGGTATTGTTTGCATGGATCGAAGCCCTTACCACCCAGCTCCCCCCCCAGGGGTGCTAGGGATGATCTGACCCCCACTGTGCATTGCCCAGATAGTAAGTCATATGTGTACCAAGTTTGTTTGACATTGCTCCAGGCGTTTTAGCGTGATGCTCTAACATACATAAATACATACACACATACACACGTTATATATATATATATATAATATATATATATATATATATATATATATGTATATATACATATGGGACAAAAAAAAAACCAGAAACAACTCACAAGATCTCTGGGAGTGATGACCCAGTGGGGTTCACCCACCTCAGAGCGTCTGGAGTTTAAAAGAGCCGAAACTCTTGTTTGAAAGGGGAGTGGGGTACTTCCTCTGATGATCTGAAGGAGTTGTGTTGTTCTTCCGCTCTCTACAGTAGAGAGTTTCCTGCATAAACACAGTGAAGGACATTCTGATGTCAAAGATCGAACACGTATGGGCATGCACCGAGTGTGATGCTAGGTCCTTTTTTACAGTTACAGCTTCAAGCATTTATATCAGACCTTCATATCCAACTCTGTTAAGAGCTTTCATGTGTTCAGTACAGCAGTGTAAATCTTTACTTACTTCTAAAATTCGTTCTGTTATAGATATTAATATAAAAATGACATTACTTGTGGTTCTTCCTTCACCATAACCACATTGTTTCTCTGTGATTTCTATCTGCATCTTATCTGATATTTTCAAATTAATAATAATAACTTGCTCATTTCTCTGGTCATTATGCAGGTCTCTTATGTGCTCTGACCGTCTCTACATGATTTCCTCTTTTTCCATAAAAACTTTACCTTCCTTTGTTTTACATACATTATAATATTATATCTCCAGATTCTTCTTTTGTTTTACATGCATACAGGTGTAAGCGTGCGTGGGAGCTATTTTATTAGGTTAATTACTTCTTCTCTTTTACTTTGAATGTAATAGTTCAATCTTACACTCTTTTGATATGTTTTATTTTTCAAATGTAACTTGTGTACTTGTATTAAATCGAGTGTCTGAAAGATGGAGTGATGAAAAGCAGAATGTAAGACGGGCCTGCGTGCCCAATTCTTTACCCTAAAAAAAAAAGATCATTCATTCATTCAAGCAGCCCGCTGATTTGCTTGTTCTTTTCTACAAAGATATTTTATCTTTCTCTAAAAGCCTGTCATTTTGAAACTGTTTTTTAACCTTATCACATTGCTCTAATAGCCACCTCTCTTTCACTCCCTCTGTTTTTAACCTTATCACATTGGTCTAATAGCCACTTCTTTTTCACTTCCTCTGTTTTTTAACCTTATCACATTGCTCTAATAGCCACCTCTCTTTCACTTCCCTGTCTTATCTTATATCTTATATCCTTCCGTGCCGTTAAACGTCACATAGGGCACACAAAGTAGTTCGCCAATTTTTTCTGCCTTCGGCGAGTCTTTCAACCTCATCAAAGGATTTTATGCCGGTTAATTTGGCCTCTCTTAATAATGTCCTCTTCAGAGTTTCACGCGGTCTGCCTCTTTTACTTTGGCCTGTTGTGTTCCACTTGATAGCTTTTTTTGGGATTCTCTGACCATTTCTTCTCATCAAGCGACCAACATATGTCCATCTCCTTTTCCTGATCACTCATGAGACTGGTTGTTGTTCAGTCATCTGTCTTATCTCTGCATTGTTCTTGAATTCATTCCACTTGATGCCGAGTATTTTCCTTAGGCTTCCTTGTACGACCTTTTAAAAAAAAATTATTTGTTAACCTCTTCATATAATGTTTGATCATTTTTGTTCTTTCTTCTCTTCTCTATCAATTCTACAATGTTATCTGTCATCCACTTCTCTTGGCTTGTCTCTGTGTCTTTGGCACTGATGCCGCTAATGCTTGGTTGAATGATTCTTTCTTTCTTTGTTAACTATTTATTACTTACATCTAGAAATAATATATCGTAATCTGATAATGTTGTAAATCAAACTGCTAATATACTCGTACATGAGTAAGATTGTTTTACTGATCTCTGTTAGTTTATCGTTGATCTATTATTGTAGGATATATATATATATATATATATATATATATATATATACACGTTAAAACAATGGCTTTCAATATTTGGAATCCTACAATAATATGTTATATTATCAGATTATAATATATTATTTCCTTGTTATTTTCCCACAAATTATTGGCTTGATATATAAAGGAGAGGCGAGAGAATCTCACCAGGTCGGGATTTGTAGAGCGGGTGGGAGGAAAGGTCGTTTGTCGTGCAAGCGTGAATGAGATATTTATTGTTGGTGTAAAACCATGTATATGTAAATTAATAATCGGTTTATGCTTTTGTGATATGGATGCGTGCAAACTGTCTCAATTATGTGCTTTCCTCCTCAAACCAAGTCCGACTTTACTTACGTATGATTTAGATAATAAAAATAAACATTTAATAATCAGAATTCCAAATTAACATAATTATTCTATGTAAGATGCTCATGTTTCACACCGTGCAAAATGCAAGTTTTGTATCTGCACATGATTAAGTATTACTGTGTTGTATGTAAGAGCATGTTTGCATACAATATATGCCAATTAGTGGTTCTAAGGACTGCTATTATCGGAGGTGGGGTGGAGTATTCGATTTCCACTCCAATGGCGCGCGTCTCAAACAGACTCTGGCAGTCAAGTCCAGCTAATGGCCTTCCCGTGGCAGAACTGTTTAAACTGACAGGAGAAGGGGCGAGGGCGAATATCTGGCGCCTGAAAACCAGATACTTAGGGTAGATGAGTGGCAAGTTTGGTAGCTCATCTACCGCTGTTGGCGATATTCTTCGGCTGCCATGCGTGGAGCGGTGCTCCTCCCGGCCAATGAAGAAAGGTGCAAATGAGGTTGCCGCGCAGCATCACTACGGAAAAGGTGGTAGAAAGGAAAAAGCGAAGCAAACAGTCATATCACGGCACCTCTGGTATGGAGGTGGGCCACGTCCTGAGTGCAGTCATATCGGGTGAAATGCATGAACCGGCTTGTCCCAGAGGTTAAGACACTGCTGGTGAGACTCTTCGAATGCCGCACGTGGAGTGAAGCTCCTCCCGGTCAAGGAAGGAAATGCGGAAAAGAAATAAAGGTTGCTGTGCGGTGCCGATGTAAAAAGGGGGTGGAAAGGATAAAGTGAAGTTTAATTGGTATGTCCAGTAGTATCGCTGACATACCACGGCACCTCTGATCTAGAGGCCGGCCACGTCCGAAATACACCTACACTGGTGAAATATGCCTAAACCGGCACACACCAGGTGTGGAACTTGATGGCTAGACATGTCATGCCACCTCCGCTCTAGAGGTCGGTCACGCCTGATATACACTTATACTGGTGAATTTTGCCTAAACCGGCTTAAACCAGGGTGAATCTTGAAGGCTATGGATGTCACAGTACCTCTGCTCTAGAGGTCGGTCACGTCCCAAGCACGCCCATACTGGGATAATATGCCTAAACCGGCTCAACCCAGGGGTGGAAGTCACTAGTGGCGAGGATTCGTCCTCCTGGACAAAAGCTCCATCCTGGTCACAACTAGGAAAGGTAGCGGCCACGACCGCAAAATGCTGAAGTCGGAGACACTGGACCAGGGCACTCTAGATAGGCAACCACCTCTCACCGGGCGGGGATGTTTGCGTATCCAAATCACGCTGAGGTTTTCCGGTGAGAAAGTCCAACTCTGGACTGGATGGGCAACCACCTCTCACCCGGCGGTGATACACGGGTATCTCAAAACACGTCGAGGTTTTCCGGTGAGAAAGTCCAACACTGGCCTGGGTGGGGCTACCACCTCTCAGCCAGCGGGGATGCACTGATATTCTAAACACTTCGAGGTCTTCCAGTGAGAAAGTCCAACTCTAGACTAAACTGGTGCAACGAAAACCACGGTGTCACACAATCCTCTTCAGAGACCCACCAAGAATACGGGCTAAAGCTCTGCAATACTCTGAACCCCTTGTGGTCCTCTCGGGGATCTCGTGTGGTCCTTTTGGGGACCAAAAGTAGACCACGGGACCTAACGAGGACTACAGGCGTAAATTCAGTAGGATCACAGTGGGGTTTTGGTGGTAGAAGCGAACGAAGAAGAAGAAGAAGATGCCAATTAGTTAAGATTATGACTACAGTCAGAATCTTAATCTTTTAAGTATGATTATTTTGAGATTTTATGCAGAGAAAGGTTTTTGTTGTAAGTCAAACTAATACACTCGTACATGTGTAAGATTGTTTTACTGATCTCTGTTAGTTTATCGTTGATCTATTTTTGTAGAATTCCAAATATTGAAATACATTGTTTTAACGATTTTGATATATATATATATATATATATATATATATATATATATATATATATATATATATATATATATATATGTGTGTGAATAACAACATAGAAAATGATGATCCTTTGTTTGATTTTGCTAACTATGTAAACAGATGATTTAACAACAATATAAGTTTTATGATTATTTGAAGAGGTAGTATTGACTGTGTTTGTTTTTCTTTCATCTGTTTAATGTGTGAATGTGCTAGTCTGTGCAGTCTTCAATCTTCATGTGCCTATAAAGATAGATACCAACTATATATGCAGTATAACATCATATAAAACACAGACAAATATAAGTAATTTCATTTGCCACAACCAATACCAGTCCTCCATAGCTAAATCGCTAAAGACGCGTGGCAACTGGAAGATCATGGGTTCGATCCCGGAAAAAAGCAGCAACTCACAAGACCTCTGGGAGTCATGACCCAGAGGGGCCCACCCCCCTTAGAGTGTCAGGAGTTTAAAGGGCCGAAACACTTGTCTGAGGGGGGGTATTTCCTCTGATGATCTGAAGGAGTTGTGTTGTTGTTCCGCTCTCTACGGTAGAGAGTTTCCTGCATATATTTAACCCCAATTAAAATATTTCTTTATTTCTACAATGTCTGTGTGTCCTGTGCAATGTTATATTCTTTCCTGTCGGCGTATTCATTGTACGGATGTTCCATTTCCCTAAATTTATAATGTTCTTTCTTAAACACACAGTACCTTACTTACAGTTTGATATCACATGCCGTGTATGGCGAACCCTGCCAGGCGAAACTACTCCTTTGGAGCACCCATATTACTGAAGCACGGTTTGACATGGGAGCGATGGTTTCCTTTTCGCCTTCCGTTCGATTAGTATAAGGTTTTCTCGGCTAGCTTTTGTCTACATACAAGGCTAACTTGTAGACTAACCCGCAGGATAACCGGGTACCTGTTTTGGTGAGCTGCTGTTTATTCAGAAATTCATATCTGGTCACTATGCCTGCTGGCTGTTCCACCGACGGACGTACCTCGTAGAAGGACACGTACAGAATATGTTAATAAAGGAGGAAAGATTTACTGGAAGCAGGAAGATACCGTGAGCACAAAAAACACTACAGAGCCGTACAAACTAATAAAAGAAACGAAATGAAGACAACATTTCTAAGCATACTGATTGTTTGTTTACACAACAAAATAGTATAAGAGCAGACCAGACAAGGTGAAACCAGGACTCTGTATCAGAAGTTACACACACACACACCCACACAATTAGACTATAAAAACAAGTAGGAACACTTTCAAGTAGGAACTCTCATGTAGGAACACTTTCAAGTAGGAACTCTCATGTAGGAACACTTTCAAGTAGGAACTCTCATGTAGGAACACTTTCAAGTAGGAACTCTCATGTAGGAACACTTTCAAGTAGGAACTCTCATGTAGGAACACTTTCAAGTAGGAACTCTCATGTAGGAACACTTTCAAGTAGGAACTCTCATGTAGGAACACTTTCAAGTAGGAACTCTCATGTAGGAACACTTTCAAGTAGGAACTCTCATGTAGGAACAATTTCAAGTAGGAACTCTCATGTAGGAACACTTTCAAGTAGGAACTCTCATGTAGGAACACTTTCAAGTAGGAACAGCGAAATTTCTTCACGAGCACACAGTTGTGATATTTCAGTCCACGCCTGATTCACACAAAAACATACAGGACGAAGAATGAGGTAAAAGAAGAGAAAACCTATATTAACATGTCTGATATAAAACAAACAATTGTGTGGAAAACGGAGTGCGTAGCCATGACTCGCATTAAGCTGTGTCTTAGGGTGCGTACTTTGACATTTTATGAATATTTTTGTCATGATGCCACCTGGGATGTGACCACAGTCTGGTTGGCTGGCAATAAAGAAGAGGTGGAGAAAGGGGAAAAGAGAAAGAGGGATGCAATGATTGACAAGTTGAGATAATTACGCAGCCAATAACAAATGGGACAGACCTGAAAGAAGAAAACCAAAAGAAATGATGAAATAAAGTAGTGAAATGAAGTGAACCAATGACTCATTCGCTGAATATCAAGAAAACAAAAAGATTATTTACATCCAGAGAAGGGTATAAATAAAAATAAATATAAATATAAATAAGACAGCCTTCAAGCAAGGCGCACACAATCGAATATCTGAAAATCTTAATGAAAATGCTAAAAACGTCAGTATTAATTAGTCATGAAATGGGATATTGCGGGCTTGGAGAAGTAACAACTGAAACTAAACAAGAAGACAGAGAGAGAATGCAAAAATGAGTCTGATAAGATGGCACGACAGAGCTTCACCAGATGAGCTCCTGGAAAACATAAAGGAAAGAGATCTGCGGAGAAGACTTAAACCCATGCACTAACCATCACAGTGTCCACTGATTACTATAAGAGAACATCTAACTTATTCAGCAGCAACCAAATTATGTAGTTTCCTTTAAGGACTGATCACAGCATTTTACTGGAAAGCGTTTAAAGGCTCAAATTATTTAAGACACATTAACGTTTTTAAGGACATGAGTTTACAAGTCCAGAATATATAAGGCAAGAAAGTCCAGTAAATGAAACAGACATTTGTTGCGGAAACGAAGGGAAATAATCTGCTACCAGCAATTTAGTCTAATTGAATTTTCAAAATGTGCCGGCGTGATCTGTCTTGCTTCAATGTCGAACTGCAGAATAAGAAATAAATAAGTTCAGCTTCGTAGTTTGAATGAAAAGTGACACTTTAGATCCTGGAACATGATTTTAAAGCAGGTAGATTTATATGTCTTGCCTCTCGTGGGCAACTGGTATGTAAAAAGAGCCTTGTTTAACTCCCCTTCCCTCGACTCTGCCAGTCAGCTCCAGGGGGAAGAACAAGGTCCACGCGTCTGATAATTTCTCTTTACTGGCAAACACACAGAAATCTGATAAACAGTAATAATGGTATTCTTGGACACATATAAAAGGGAGAGAGAGAGAGAGAGAAAGGCAGAGATATAGGTAGAAAAATAGACAGAGAAAGGGAGAGAGACACACAGAAAAGGACAAAGAGAGAGGAGAGACAGAAGACACTGAGAGAGAGAAATAGAAAGAGAGAGTGAAAGAGACAGAGAAGAAGTGAAAGAGACACAGGACAAGAAAGAGAAAGCTGAGAGAGAGGAACACACAGATAAAGAGAAAGAGGGAGGAAAATACAGAGACAGGAGAAAGGGAGAGAAGGAAACAGAGAGAGAGGAGAGTAAAGAAAGAGACAGAGAGAAGAGAAAAAGACTCACAGAGAGACAGAGAAGGAAGGAGAGAAAAAGACACACTGAGAGAAAGAGAGGAAGGAGACAGAAAGAGAGCGAAAGAAAGAGACAGAGAAAGAAAGAGAGGGAGAGAAAAAGACACAGAGAGAAAGAGACAGAGAGAAAGAGAGAAGAAAACGAAGAAAAAGACAGAGAAAGAAAGAGGCAGAGAGGGGGGGGGGGAGAAAAAGACAGAGAGAGAGAGAAGAGAGAGGGGAAGAGAAGCAGACGGAGAGAAATAGAGAAAGAGGCAGAGAGAGAAAGAGACACCGAGAGAGAAAGAAACAGAGAGAGAAAGACACCAAGAGAGAGAGAGAGAGAGAGAGCAAGAGAATTTAATGGCGTTGATTAATAGCTATACTTATGAAAACAGTATCCCGAACGAACAATCAGACAGTATTCATTATTAGTTTTCCGGTATCATCAAGAAAGAGATACTCCCATAATCGTTCCACCGCCTGTGTCAGTGAGTACCGCACAGAATGTTCATCATTGATCCTTTGTGTTAGTCCTCGATGATGAGTCACTCAGTGAGGGCGCCATTTTTAGGAACTACAAAAAATCCAAATGCGAAACTAGTCAGCGTCGCTTTCGACACGAACTTCCTTCCCAGCCAAGGCGCCAAGCCAAACCAGAACACACAAAGACCACCATAGTTCACCACTGGCCGAGCAGACATAACGAAGAATAACTAATGTTGTTTATGCGAAGTTCACAGCTCACAGTGGTACCATAGCACTATCTCAGTAGTTTCGGCAGACATAACCGACCCCCATCTTGAAAGTAAATGACGGCGCTGTTGCTCATTTGACACATTAGTGTTCACATCGCACTCAGTCAATTGTCGAAGTGCCACCACATGACGCAAACACTCCCAATCAGCATCGCAAAAATCCAGTTCCGCATTGAAAATCAGACAGTGCAGCTTATTACTATCTTGTAGCAAAAACAAAAAGGGGGGGGGTGTCACATAGTGTAGAGATGATGTATCTGATCATCTTGCAATACAGACCGCTGTCTGGTTGTGATAAAAGGACTGGTTGTTGAATGATAAAACCGTGGCAAAATTGGGGCAAAATTCTAGGGAAAATCTGCCGCAGAGATTGGCGCAGGAGCTTGGAGTGTCTATGCTGACTGCGACACCCGTACTAAAGTGTGTCGGAACTGGTGGCGGAGTATGCATGGGAATGTCCTGGCTATGATTAAGCATTATGTGAACAGCAAACATGTCTAATGGTGAAATCATAACATGATTAAAGAGAAAGACATAATATGATTGAAATTTACACATTTCCAACATGTGCTATTAAGAAAGATTGAGCTAAAACAACTATATTTATAATAAGATTTAGTTATGTTGAGTACAGTAGTACCGAATAGTGGTAGAGGTAACAATAACCATGATGTAGAAGTAGTAGTAGTTATAGCACTCAAGCAGCAGTACTGTGCTAATAACAGTACTAAAAGTAGTTGTAGTAGCTGAAGCAGAAGCAGTAATAGTGGTGGTGGTATTAGTAGTAGTAGTATTGGTAGCAGCAGCAGCAGTAGTAGTAGTAGTAGTAGTTAGTAGTAGTAGTAGTAGTAGTAGTAGTAGTAATAGTTTTGGTAGTAGTAGTGAAATATGATTGAAATTTACACATTTCCAATAGGTGCTATTAAGAAAGATTGAATTAAAACAATTATATTTATAATAAGATTTAGTTATGTTGAGTACAGTAGTACCGAATAGTAGTAGAGGTAACAATAACCATGATGTAGAAGGAGTAGTAGTTATAGCACTCAAGCAGCAGTACTGTGCTAATAACAGTACTAAAAGTAGTTGTAGTAGTAGTAATAGTAGTAGTAGTAATATTGGTAGTAGTAATAGTTTTGGTAGTAGTAGTGGTATGGTAGTAGTAGTAATAGTAGTAGTAGTAGTAGTAGTAGTAGTAGTAGTCGTAGTAATGGTGATGGTAGCAGCAGCAGCAGTAGTAGTAGTAGTAGTAGTTAGTAGTAGTAGTAGTAGTAGTAGTAGTAGTAATAGTTTTGGTAGTAGTAGTGAAATATGATTGAAATTTACACATTTCCAATAGGTGCTATTAAGAAAGATTGAATTAAAACAATTATATTTATAATAAGATTTAGTTATGTTGAGTACAGTAGTACCGAATAGTAGTAGAGGTAACAATAACCATGATGTAGAAGGAGTAGTAGTTATAGCACTCAAGCAGCAGTACTGTGCTAATAACAGTACTAAAAGTAGTTGTAGTAGCTGAAGCAGAAGCAGTAATAGTGGTGGTGGTATTAGTAGTAGTAGTAGTATTGGTAGCAGCAGCAGCAGTAGTAGTAGTAGTAGTAGTTAGTAGTAGTAGTAGTAGTAGTAGTAGTAGTAATAGTTTTGGTAGTAGTAGTGAAATATGATTGAAATTTACACATTTCCAATAGGTGCTATTAAGAAAGATTGAATTAAAACAATTATATTTATAATAAGATTTAGTTATGTTGAGTACAGTAGTACCGAATAGTAGTAGAGGTAACAATAACCATGATGTAGAAGGAGTAGTAGTTATAGCACTCAAGCAGCAGTACTGTGCTAATAACAGTACTAAAAGTAGTTGTAGTAGTAGTAATAGTAGTAGTAGTAATATTGGTAGTAGTAATAGTTTTGGTAGTAGTAGTGGTATGGTAGTAGTAGTAATAGTAGTAGTAGTAGTAGTAGTAGTAGTAGTAGTCGTAGTAATGGTGATGGTAGCAGCAGCAGCAGTAGTAGTAGTAGTAGTAGTTAGTAGTAGTAGTAGTAGTAGTAGTAGTAGTAATAGTTTTGGTAGTAGTAGTGAAATATGATTGAAATTTACACATTTCCAATAGGTGCTATTAAGAAAGATTGAATTAAAACAATTATATTTATAATAAGATTTAGTTATGTTGAGTACAGTAGTACCGAATAGTAGTAGAGGTAACAATAACCATGATGTAGAAGGAGTAGTAGTTATAGCACTCAAGCAGCAGTACTGTGCTAATAACAGTACTAAAAGTAGTTGTAGTAGTAGTAGTAATAGTAGTAGTAGTAGTATTGGTAGTAGTAATAGTTTTGGTAGTAGTAGTGGTATTGGTAGTAGTAGTAATAGTAGTAGTAGTAGTAGTAGTAGTAGTATAGTAGTAGTAGTAGTAGTAGTAGTAATGGTGATGGTAGCAGTAGCTGCAGCAACAGTAGGAGTTCTATTAACACTAGTAGTAATAACAGTAATATAGTAACAGTAGAAGTAGCGACAATAGTAGTATCACTAGCATGAAGCTGAGTGAGGAAAAAAGAAAGAAGAGCAGTAGTAATATTATTACCATCACTGTTTATTTGTTGTTTTTTTTTTTGTGGACTAAGTTTACTAGTAAGATCGGTAGGGACAGCAGCAGCAGCAGTAGTAGTAGTAGTAGTAGTATAGTAGTAGTAGTAGTAGTAGTAGTAGTAGTAGTAGTAATAGTTTTGGTAGTAGTAGTGAAATATGATTGAAATTTACACATTTCCAATAGGTGCTATTAAGAAAGATTGAATTAAAACAATTATATTTATAATAAGATTTAGTTATGTTGAGTACAGTAGTACCGAATAGTAGTAGAGGTAACAATAACCATGATGTAGAAGGAGTAGTAGTTATAGCACTCAAGCAGCAGTACTGTGCTAATAACAGTACTAAAAGTAGTTGTAGTAGTAGTAGTAATAGTAGTAGTAGTAGTATTGGTAGTAGTAATAGTTTTGGTAGTAGTAGTGGTATTGGTAGTAGTAGTAATAGTAGTAGTAGTAGTAGTAGTAGTAGTAGTAGTAGTAGTAGTAGTCGTAGTAATGGTGATGGTAGCAGTAGCTGCAGCAACAGTAGGAGTTCTATTAACACTAGTAGTAATAACAGTAATATAGTAACAGTAGAAGTAGCGACAATAGTAGTATCACTAGCATGAAGCTGAGTGAGGAAAAAAGAAAGAAGAGCAGTAGTAATATTATTACCATCACTGTTTGTTTGTTTGTTTTTTTGTGGACTAAATTTACTAGTGGGATCGGTAGGGTCAGCAGCAGTAGCACTAGCTTCCTTCATATACTTCTGACACGGTAAAATCTCTCTCTAGTTCTATCTAAAACAGATCTTTCTGCGTAACATTTTCTTCACAAAATGTTCCTGGAAACAGACTTCAGTTATGGCCAAATTCTCCACACCAAAGAATGAAATGATTAGTTCATATTCACATCCAGTAGAATCAAGAAGATATGAACTTCCATCTTCAGGAATTTAATGCTCTAAATGACACTGGCAAAAACTGGATCAAGGATATGCTAGAGGCAAAGATCATAGAATAAGCACCACTGTCCAAGTGGAACTCACCGATAGCTATAGTAAGAAAAAAGGACGGAACACATCGCTTTTGCTGCGATTTTAGAGGACTAAACAAAATCACGACTCCCATCACATACCAGATGCCCAACGTAGAAGAAATTATGTCAGTGCTCAAGGCGCAAAATACTTTACCACACTGGACGCTAAATCAGGATATTGGAGTATACCCCTAACTGATGACTCTAAAGTGAAGACCAGTTTCACGTCCAGTTTTGGAAAGTTTATGTTTACCAGAACTCCGTTTGGCGTCGCCAACGCTGCAGCAGCATTCATGGCATTAATGGATGAAGTACTGTACGGATTATCAGACCACGCCATAGCGTACATAGATGACATCCTGATTTTTACTAAGACGTCGATTCAGGACCTCATCAAACACATACAATCTGTGTTTGACAGGCTAAGACAACATGACGTCAAGTTGAAAATGGCCAAGTGCAACTTCGCGCAGAACAAAATCAATTATTTAGGCTTTACCATGAGTAGCCAAGGCATCACACCAGATAAAGAGAAAGTAAAGGCAATGGCAGAGATAGCCACATCAAGGACAATAAAACAAATACGAAGTTTTATAGGAACAATATCATACTACAGAAGGTTTATAGACAATTTTTCCCACAAGGCAGAGCCCTTAATCGCGCTCACAAGAAAATATAGCCGATTCTCCTGGTCGCCAGAATGTCAAAGGGCATTCGACACACTAAAAAATGACCTCATCCGACAGACCATGCTCGCATTCCCAGATTTAAATAAACCGATGATACTATACACAGACACATCAGCAACAACAGTAAGCGCCGTGTTGCTACAAGACAACAGCACAAGACAGAGAGATGAAAATCTAAAACCAATCTACTTTCTATCCCATAGACTAAGTGAGTCACAAAGCAAATGGCACATCAACGAGAAAGAGGCATACGCCATAGTGTACGCGTTACAGAAACTCCACAAATATGTGTTACACTGCCAGTTAAGCATCCGAACAGACAGTATAGGACTTATAAACCTAATGAACGCCAAGCACAAGAACTTCAAAATACAACGATGGAGTCATTTCATCCAAGCCTACACTACAGACATTCGTCATATCGCAGGAGCACGGAACCTCGCCGACCAGTTTTCTCGGCCAGGAACAGAACAGTGTAAGGACAACAATCACCAGACAGCAGAACTTGCCAACAAGCAGGATAACATGCTTGAAATAAACACCATCAATTCTTCATCCTTTCTGCCAACCGATTTCCCCATGTACGATCCCTTCCCACAACCACAACCAATATCCGAAGTCTTACCAGCCCCCACCGAACAGTTACCCACCCCTCCCATCATGGCAGATGAGCAAGACCTGGACGAGGAGATAAGGCAGCTCAAAGCAGATATGAAGCACAAGCGATTACCAAGGAAAACCAGTGAAAAGTTCAGAATAGTGAATAACGTGCTATACAAAGTAGAAGAAGACGACGACGACTACAGGTTGAGAACCGTCACGCCCCAACATCTACAACAACAGGTGTTATCACAATACCACAATAATAACGGGCAGATGGGGACGAAAAAAACGTTGAAAGCCATCCAAACAGGATACTATTGGAAGAACGTGAGAGAGGACGTAAACCAGCACATAGAGCAGTGCCAAACGTGCAAAACAAGAAACTTGTTACCTCTAAAAAATCCGCTAGAAATATCCAATACCCCACCGGCATGCACGCTGAAATTAAGTATCGACTGTTCAGGACCTTATCCAGTCACCACATCAGGCAACAAGTACATCGTGCATGTAACAGACGAATATTCTGCATGGACGGAGTGTTTTCCAACGCCAAACATCCAAAGTAAAACAGTAGCTGACTTGGTAATCGACAATATCGTCCCAGGACATGGAGTACCAATTACTATAGTCACAGACAACGGTCCCGGGTTTCGCGGAGAACAGTTCCAAACTATGGTGAAACGCTATAACATTCACCATATCTTCACCACACCATACCATCCTCAAGCCAACGGGACAAACGAGAGACAGCATCGCACACTGAATGGTATTGTTGCCAAACTGATAAACACGGAGGTCAGTAAATGGGACGAGTACTTGACCCAGGCGGTGGCAGCGATGAATATGAACATTTCTAAACGAACAGGATACTCCCCATTTTTCCTCATGTACGGGAGACACCCCATTCTACCCCTGGACGCCATCCTGAGACTATGAACACACTGCTACAGTGAAAATGATTCTATAGAACACACGCTAATGAAACAACATAAAGCTTTTATACAAGTGATAAACCACATAAACAGAACTAAAGACGCACGAAAGCAAAAGTACGACGAACAAAGCACAACTGAGGACATTTCTATAGGCGATCCAGTATACTTATTAAATCACCACATGACATCAAAACACGACAGCAAATGGAAAACGGGATTCTTTGTTCTAAAGAAGTTATCTCCAGTATCATTTATAATAAAGAACCAACTGACAGGAAAAATACAACAAGTCCACGCAAACCATTTGAGAAAGGCCAAACAAGATTGGAATATCCCTACAGACGACAGAAACAATCAGTGCAGATAGGCTACACTCAGTATAGCTCCCAGCAACGATGACGACACCGACGATGAGATAGTAATAGACTCGTCGGAATCAGAGACCGAACCTGACAGTACGCAGGTAGAAATAACGGAGGAAAAAATCGCACCCACCCCACAGGTAGCAGTAGACAGCGAAGACAGTACCACTCGAACAAGTACATCCTTACTAGTACATGAAAACCAACCACCCGCCGAATCAGAAGACGGAGCTGCAGAGCAGAGCGTCGAACAACGAGTAGCACCCTTGCCCACATTACAATACCAAATACAGTATATGAGAAATACTGCAAGGCATACAAAATTACAAAAAATAGGCCAGACCAACACACCAACAGTCTAACCGGAGGAAGGCGACAAGCAACTACAGCAACATGTGTGCTGGTTCCATAAGAAGGACATAAAGACTTTGAGTTCAGGATATGTAGCTATGCTACAATGTATATGTAAAATTTATTGTATTGCATACAAAGATTTTGTAAACAAAACCAGGGGGAGTATGTAAGGAGTGGAAAAATAAGCAAGCAGTGACCCGGTTTTGATTGGAAATCCCACTGGCCAGAGACGGCCAAGTTTTGAATGGAAATCCCCAGGTCTTCGAGTCCGGCGCTGACCAGGTATATAAGACGAGAAGAGAAGAAAAGGGGTGTCGATAAGTTGAGCACGTGGAAGTCCAGCGATCATTCGATAGATGGAGGCTGACGTGTATAGTTTAGTATGTGCATTGTAATCAGGATTGAACTCATATTATTCAAGAAATTGTTTCTTTTTATGATTTGGTAATGCATGTTGGAATTATATGGACATCATGTGCATAGGATTCGTTGATTTGTGTTGCCTTATGGATCAGAATTTTTGTAAATACAAGGATCGTGATTTTAAGAAAAGGGATTGTTGTTTCGTGTTCCTGTTATTTACATGTAAGGTGTGAACGTATGATGTAGTCAGCCTCCCACCACTCAGTACGACGGCGGCAAGACAGAATAAAAGATTGAATAAAAATTCACGTCAGTAAAAGTAAAATATAAAATACTACACCCTATTAATAATTATTACTACAGTGGTGGTATTAGTAGTAGTAGTATTGGTAGCAGCAGTAGTAGTAGTAGTAGTAGTATTGGTAGTAGTAGTAGTAGTAGTAGTAGCAGTAGTAGTAGTAGTAGTAGTAGTAGTAGTAGTAATGGTGGTGGTAGCAGTAGCTGCAGCAACAGTAGGAGTTCTATTAACACTAGTAGTAATAACAGTAATATAGTAACAGTAGAAGTAGCGACAATAGTAGTATCACCAGCATGAAGCTGAGCAAGGAAAACAGAAAGAAGAGCAGTAGTAGTAATATTATTACCATCACTGTTTGTTTGTTTGTTTGTTTGTTTTTTGTGGACTAAGTTTACTAGTAGGATCGGTAGGGACAGCAGCAGTAGCACTAGCTTCCTTCATATACTTCTGACCACGGTAAAATCTCTCTCTAGTTCTATCCAAAAACAGATCTTTCTGCGCAACATTTTCTTCACAAAATGTTCCTGGAAACAGACTTTTGTTATGGCCAAATTCTCCACACCAAAGAATGAAATGATTAGTTCATATTCACATCCAGTAGAATCAAGAAGATATGAACTTCCATCTTCAGTATTTTAATGCTCTAAATGACACTGGCAAAAACTGGATCAATACACCATTCTCACTGAATTATTTTCCACTGCTCACAAAGTGCTAAACCATGCCAAGCTGTGAGCCGGGAAGACGTAGTGGGATAGTGGATGAAGCGTTTATTTTTGTTATGTAAGAACTAAGAAGAACCAACAATGTGAAGCACATTATACTTTTGACATCAGCTTCACATTATCAATTTTTTTGTTTGAGTTTATTTAACTGTGATCAAACCTCAGCCCCATGCGGTACAAGGCATATAGCGGCACGGAGAATCAGAAGACGAACCGTCGCGTTTATAAGGGAGATTGGCGTCCATGTCTGTGCGAACGACGACGATAAGAATGAGAACACAGAAGAAGAAGAAGAAGAAGAAGAAGAAGAAGAAGCTAATGATACGAATGTACTATTACAAGTGATAATTTCACTTGACCTCGAGAAAAGCCACACGAAGAATTAAGTAGGAAGTTTTTTCTTTGCTTCAGCTGCTAATCAGTCACACCAAGGGGTAAGTTCTATTGAATGAATTTCTCTGTTACAACATTTACAAAGTATGGATAATTGGCTATTTCACCAGCTTGTTAGTGCCTAAATCTGATGCTTC
>CM019702.1:45112801-45125802 GCA_009760885.1 Achatina immaculata | reverse complement strand
GTAATGTTCTAAGTGTACTACTCTATGGAAGTGAATGCTGGAAAATCACCAAAACCATAGAAAACAAGTTGAATTCTTTCCAGACTAAATGTTTACAAAGAATTAGAAGAATATTTTGGCCAAACACCATAAGAAATAACATCTTATTAGCAGAAATGCAGATGAAACCACTGACAACAATTATTGAGGAAAGACGCTGGCGATGGTTGGGACATGTGCTCCGAATGACTGACAACTCACTACCAAAAATAGCAGTAAGATGGACACCACAGGGGAGCAGAAGTAAGGGTAGACCAAAAGAGACATGGAGAAGAGCAACAGAAAGGATGTTGAGCAATAGAGGGCTCACCTGGGCAAGAGCAGAAAAAAAGGCGAAGGACAGGCATTTGTGGAAAACCCTTGCGGAAGCCCCATGTGCCCTGGGCAGTAATAAGACAAGAGAAAAAAAATCACTTCAGGAATCTAATACAGAATAAATGAGACAGTAAATCAATTTGGAAAGCCATAAATACCCTATCAAATAAAAGAAAAGAATTTGATTCTCAAACCATCAATCGTGCATACACTAGCGCACATATCAGTACACATTTCAGAGAAGAAATCAACGTTCTTAAATCATCAATATCAGCTCCTGTATGCGACTTACATGAACTACAAACATTCCTGGACAGCAGATGTACTGATTTTAAACAGTTACACATTCCATTCTTAACAGTCAGTGAAGTTCACAGTTATCTCTTAACCTTAAAAAACAACAATACAGCTGGGCTTGATGATATTAGTAATAAGATTACGTTAAGCAGCACCTGTCATTTCACATACACTAACATATTTACAACCAGTGCATTGTAAAATGTTATTTCCCTGAGGCTTTTAAAACTGCTATGGTGTATCCTCGCTCTACATCTGGCTCATCCAACAATCTTACTGTGAGGGGGGGGGGGGAAACATTCCAACTTAGACCTCAAACAAGTAAGCGGTAGCTATATAATTAGACTATTTTGAAAACAAATGCCTAAGGAAAATACTTGGTATAAAGTGGAACGAATTCAAGAACAACACAGAGATAAGACAGATGAGCAAACAACAACCTGTCTCAAGGGTGATCAGAAAAAGAAGATGGACATATGTAGGCCATGTGATGAGAAGAAACAATCAGAGAATACCAAAACAAGCTATCAAGTGGAGCACACCAGGCCGAAGAAAAAGAGGTCGACTGCGTGAAACTCTAAAGAGGACATTGTTAAGGAATGTGCAGAAAATTCGTGTACTTCTTTCTTAACTTTTTGGTTGTCTACAGAATTCTAGTAAATGTGTCATATTTTCTTTTTGTCTAAATACATTATGGGCCGGGTCAAGAATTCTGTTAGATTTTACGTATACCTTTTCATAAAGAGCAGCATTCGAGCTGAGAAGCCGTTATCTGGTACGATTCTGGAAATATTTCGACGAAATGGAGACATGTCCGCCTAGTTTACAAATACTGTAGGATGGTTCTGTATAAGTGTCTGCTTTTTTTAATGATACAATTAATGTCTTATATACCTTTGTAACTCTTCTCTGTGTGCTGCAGGATACTCGTGAGATAAGATATCTTCCTGTAGTTTGAATTTAATGCTTTTAACATTTCCTGATCATATATGATTCTTGTATATATATATATGATTTAATTTCATCAGAGCTAACAATTTACTGTAGACCACAGAGGTAATTCATAACATTATTTTACAAAGTTACAAGATATTTTAAAGTAGCAAATTTGTATCATCCCTTTAGCACCCCATGGAAATGTTCCGCTCGATCCCAGAGACACTAAAGTGCTGCTGCAGGGAGATCTGAAACTTCATAGAAAGACGGGTGAGGTAGAAGATAGAAAGACGGGTGAGGTAGAAGATAGAAAGACGGGTGAGGTAGAAGATAGAAAGGGCAGCACGGTTAGCTTCGGCAAGAAGCAGGGGTTGGGGGTTGGAGGGGGTTGAGCAGAGGTGAAGGTTGAACTAGAAACAAACGTTGTTGCTCTAATTGAAAGTTCGAGCTTTCATGCACAATCTATTCGCAATCTTTGGGTTGTCGCGGACTACACAGCCAGGAGTACTGGCACTGCGAGGTTTCTGTACCCTGCCTAGGTTACTTCCTTTATCTAGCTGAGAGACACTTACCCTAAGAGACACCTACCCTAAGAGACACTTACCCTAAGAGACACTTACTCTAAGAGACACCTACCTAAGATACACTTACCCTGAGAGACACTTACCCTAAGAGACACTTACCCTGATAAGTCAATATCAGCTGACCCCAGACTCTGGCGATAGTTTGTTAAATTTCTTCATGTTATGGTTGGGAGAACACTGATTATATACTGTTTATGATTCAGCTTTAGTGAACATTCTCCACCCCCACCCTAATCTACACCCCGCCCCATTTTTTCTTTCTTTCGAACATTTTTCGTGAGTTGTGTACTAGTTGAAAGGTTAATATACAGAGTGTGTCTCTGTGTAGTACTTAAAAATTTATTTACTTCAGTATTAAGTATCATAATAGGAATTATTTTCAAACCAGTAACAGGAGACAGGAAAATAAAATGACCCCACCTACCGAAAAATGGTTACATAAAGAAGGACTTCGATTAGGCCATCTGAATGTATATCACCTATTAGGTAAAATTCCTGAAGTAGCACACATATTACATCAAAATTTCCACATTTTTGGCTTCTCTGAAAGCCGTTTAAATAGGAACATAACCGATGATGATATTAGAATTAACGGTTTTAACCTGATCGGGCGTGACCCAACCAGGAAACTAAAAACAGTAATGTATGTCCACAACTATCCAGTTTAGTCGTAGAGAAGACATCGAATCATCAGAGGTAGAGTGTATTTGGATGGAAGTTAAAATGCCAAACCAGAGTCCATTAATTATTGGACTTTTGTACCGTAATCCAAATGCATCATCTCTGTGGTACGATCACTTCACGACTATGATGGATGAGGTTTCAACCTTTAGGTTCAAAGATATTATCATTCTTGGAGATTTCAACATAGATCTAACACAATCAAATCTAACTTGGAGCAATATTATATTATCCTATAATCTTTGCCAAATTGTCACCAAACCTACCAGAGTAACAGAAGTATCATCCACATTATTAGATCATATATATGTAGCCCAACCTGAAAACATCATTGAATGTAACATCCCTCATACTTCGTTAAGTGATCATTATCCAGTCTGCTGTACGTGGAAAAGAAAGGGGTATAAACTTCCTAAACACAATCACACCAGTATGAAATTGAGAAGCTTCTGAAAATTTAACCAAGAATTATTACTTAATGATTTGCAAGAATCTTCACTTACACACGTGTACCAACTAACTGACCCTGATGAGGCAATAGAGTATTGGCTAAAGATCTTCAGAGATATATTAGACAAAGAACGTGACCGGGCGCACAAAATCAAGGAATTTATGACCTACCGTTCACTCAGAAACAAAGTTCAATACTTAATAAGACAAGAGAAAAAAAATCACTTCAGGAATCTAATACAGAATAAATGAGACAGTAAATCAATTTGGAAAGCCATAAATACCCTATCAAATAAAAGAAAAGAATTTGATTCTCAAACCATCAATCGTGCATACACTAGCGCACATATCAGTACACATTTCAGAGAAGAAATCAACGTTCTTAAATCATCAATATCAGCTCCTGTATGCGACTTACATGAACTACAAACATTCCTGGACAGCAGATGTACTGATTTTAAACAGTTACACATTCCATTCTTAACAGTCAGTGAAGTTCACAGTTATCTCTTAACCTTAAAAAACAACAATACAGCTGGGCTTGATGATATTAGTAATAAGATCTTACGTTAAGCAGCACCTGTCATTTCACATACACTAACATATATTTACAACCAGTGCATTGTAAAATGTTATTTCCCTGAGGCTTTTAAAACTGCTATGGTGTATCCTCGCTCTACATCTGGCTCATCCAACAATCTTACTGTGAGGGGGGGGGGGGGGGGGAACATTCCAACTTAGACCTCAAACAAGTAAGCGGTAGCTATATAATTAGACTATTTTGAAAACAAATGCCTAAGGAAAATACTTGGTATAAAGTGGAACGAATTCAAGAACAACACAGAGATAAGACAGATGAGCAAACAACAACCTGTCTCAAGGGTGATCAGAAAAAGAAGATGGACATATGTAGGCCATGTGATGAGAAGAAACAATCAGAGAATACCAAAACAAGCTATCAAGTGGAGCACACCAGGCCGAAGAAAAGAGGTCGACTGCGTGAAACTCTAAAGAGGACATTGTTAAGGAATGTGCAGAAAATTCGTGTACTTCTTTCTTAACTTTTGGTTGTCTACAGAATTCTAGTAAATGTGTCATATTTTCTTTTTGTCTAAATACATTATGGGCCGGGTCAAGAATTCTGTTAGATTTTACGTATACCTTTTCATAAAGAGCAGCATTCGAGCTGAGAAGCCGTTATCTGGTACGATTCTGGAAATATTTCGACGAAATGGAGACATGTCCGCCTAGTTTACAAATACTGTAGGATGGTTCTGTATAAGTGTCTGCTTTTTTTAATGATACAATTAATGTCTTATATACCTTTGTAACTCTTCTCTGTGTGCTGCAGGATACTCGTGAGATAAGATATCTTCCTGTAGTTTGAATTTAATGCTTTTAACATTTCCTGATCATATATGATTCTTGTATATATATATGATTTAATTTCATCAGAGCTAACAATTTACTGTAGACCACAGAGGTAATTCATAACATTATGTTTACAAAGTTACAAGATATTTTAAAGTAGCAAATTTGTATCATCCCTTTAGCACCCCATGGAAATGTTCCGCTCGATCCCAGAGACACTAAAGTGCTGCTGCAGGGAGATCTGAAACTTCATAGAAAGACGGGTGAGGTAGAAGATAGAAAGACGGGTGAGGTAGAAGATAGAAAGACGGGTGAGGTAGAAGATAGAAAGGGCAGCACGGTTAGCTTCGGCAAGAAGCAGGGGTTGGGGGTTGGAGGGGGTTGAGCAGAGGTGAAGGTTGAACTAGAAACAAACGTTGTTGCTCTAATTGAAAGTTCGAGCTTTCATGCACAATCTATTCGCAATCTTTGGGTTGTCGCGGACTACACAGCCAGGAGTACTGGCACTGCGAGGTTTCTGTACCCTGCCTAGGTTACTTCCTTTATCTAGCTGAGAGACACTTACCCTAAGAGACACCTACCCTAAGAGACACTTACCCTAAGAGACACTTACTCTAAGAGACACCTACCCTAAGATACACTTACCCTGAGAGACACTTACCCTAAGAGACACTTACCCTGATAAGTCAATATCAGCTGACCCAGACTCTGGCGATAGTTTGTTAAATTTCTTCATGTTATGGTTGGGAGAACACTGATTATATACTGTTTATGATTCAGCTTTAGTGAACACTCTCCAGCCCCACCCCAATCTACACCCCGCCCCATTTTTTCTTTCTTTCGACACATTTTTCATCAGTTATACTCACTCCCCCGTGTTTTATGGCAAAGTCTTGTCTTTGTTTTGCACGCAACAAATTTATACTCACATGTTACAACAAATTTATACTCACACGTTACAACAAATTTATACTCACATGTTATAACAAATTTATACTCACATTTTACAACAAACTTATACTCACATGTTACAACAAATCTCTCTCTCTGAACCTTAAGTGCCCAGGGAACATGGGGCTTCCGCAAGGGTTTTCCACAAATGCCTGTCCTTCGCCTTTTTTTCTGCTCTTGCCCAGGTGAGCCCTCTATTGCTCAACATCCTTTCTGTTGTTCTTCTCCATGTCTCTTTTGGTCTACCCTTACTTCTGCTCCCTGTGGTGTCCATCTCAGTGCTATTTTTAGTAGTGAGTTGTCAGTCATTCGGAGCACATGTCCCAACCATCGCCAGTGTCTTTCCTCAATAATTGTTGTCAGTGGTTTCATCTGCATTTCTGCTAATAAGATGTTATTTCTTATGGTGTTTGGCCAAAATATTTTTCTAATTCTTTGTAAACATTTAGTCTGGAAAGAATTCAACTTGTTTTCTATGGTTTTGGTGATTTTCCAGCATTCACTTCCATAGAGTAGTACACTTAGAACATTACTCTTAAATATCCTGATTTTCATATTTATGCTTAGTTTATTTGATTTCCATATATTCTGCAGCATTGCAAAAGCCTGGTTTGCTCTAGTAAGTCTGCTGTTGATGTCCTCTGTGCTGTCTCCATTTTCTACTACTCTACTGCCAAGGTATACAAATTCGTTGACCTCCTCCACTAACTTGTTATCTACTCTGAGTACATTTCTGTTGTTCACATTTTGCTTCATTGTCTTTCCTACGTTGATCTTTAGTCCGTTACAACACATGATCTTTTTAAAAGATTACTTCAGCAACGTAGTGATTACCTTATAAAACGAGGAAGAAATTTTGCTTGTTATTTGTGCTCACACTTTCAATATTAAAGTCACGCAAACTAAGGTAAGCAGACTATGTTTTTAGAGGTGAGTAATAGTTGTGTAATAACAGCTAGCGTCAGGGATAGCGAACCATAGCTGACCAAGACCCTGTCCCACCTCTCCGTTGGTACCCCTAGTAACCGGCCTAGCCTTGCTAACGCCATAGTCCCCATGGTGGTGGAGTCTTCTAAAGAAGCGTTGCACACCGCCCTGCTTATTAGCTGTACTCCGGGACTGAAAAAATAACCGCCATAACCCGCTTCCACGTCGATTCGGTGCTGTAGCCCAACATCCTCCACAGCATCAGCTCTCAGTTACAGGGAGTTAGTACAAGCAAGTGATAGAGGGGGCACATGTTTTGTTTTGTATGAAAGTAAAGCGGGCCTGACTGGTAACCAACGAGATCAGATTAAACAGTTAAGGTGGAATTTATAAAACTTTCGTCTTTGAATTGTAGGTTAAGATGCTCCTTCGAGGCTATTCAGTTCCTAACATGGAGAATAAGAAAGTCGTTAGAGACTATTTAAACTGTTTAAAAAAAAATAATAAAGACTGCTATAAGAGAATACGTAAATGGAAAATGAGTTCTGCTGTAAGATACACAGAGAAAGACGGATATCAGAACGTATTTAAGGTTTTCCCTTGGCTAAGAGAATTCATTTCCTCGTAGACATGGATCTTAGAATTATGTATAACATGTTGGAAGCAAATATTGGATTTTAAAAAATCATTCTGTTGTTAATGTTTTGCCTACTTGGAATGAAAGTCAGTGTTTTCGTTTTGATGGAATAAAATGTGTTTTTTAATGGTAGACAAAACTAAGTACAACTATCTGTCGGTAGAAACTTGAACAACCTATTAATTGAAAGCAAACTAGTTTAAGAGGCAGAAACTTTGACAACAAATGTTCATGGACTTTCTTCCTTCAGATCTTAAATGGAAACCCACGTTTCATGTGAAAGAATGTTACACTTGATTCTTTAGACTGATTGTGCGAACAGGAGGATGAAAGAACGATTATTTTCTGCAACTCAGTCATTCTTAAAGTCTGTGCTCATTTTGCCGTTATTTTATTATGTCCTGTCTTGTTAACCCCTTTCATCTAATTAACCTCCCACAAGAGCAAATTTTCAATGCTCTCTCCGTCAATATTATTTTTGTTTCCTCATCATTTCTGAATAGTTTTGACTGATTCTTAAAATGTAAGGTACATTTACAATGAGTAAAAGCTGTGAAATACATGTGAGCTAGAAAGTGGCATGTCTGTTTGGGAATGATATAAGAAACTCTGCTCTTCTTTATAAGGGAAGGAAAACAATGAAAGTACGCAATTATTGTATCTAGGATATAAAAAGACGACTGATAGCTAAATAATGCAATAAAGTTCAGTATGTGAGATTTTGAGAACAAAGGAAAAGAAATTGCAAAATATGTGATAATTATGAATTTTTCTTTATTGTGAAAAGCTGTGACAAAAATTCCATCGAAGCTTTTTTATTTACATTATATACACAAAGATTTATTACATAAGTGACTTACTGCACACAAGTTTATAAAATATTATCGGTACTGTTATTATTATTAGTTATATACACCAAATCAAGTCATGGAAATCAGAAAGGACTATGTATTATATTGTCCTTTAAAAATGTAACAGAACAAAGAAAAACTTTGGACAATAAAAGAAACAAATGAATGAAAACTTTGATGTAGCGAACATGTGCAATTGGACAAACATGCATGAAATATTCCAAACAATGCAAATGAAGAAGCTGTCAGAGAAATTACAAAACTTCAAAAACTCATGAACATCTTAAGGAAAGAACAATCATCCTCACACAGTTCACGAGAAGACAGAAGTCAAAGGATAAGATAATCATAGTAAAACTATACAGAAAAAAGGCTATTGACAGTATCTAACGAAATTTAAGTAGCACAAGAGAAGAAAAGCAAACAATCTAACAGGAGATACTCACGACCAAAAAAGAAAACCCTTCTGCATTATACTAAAACAATAATTTAATGTACAATGCACAAAATACTACAAGAACTTAATATTGAAGAAGACTGGCTAGGAAAGAAGATTAAAAACAGAAAACTTAAATATTTTGGACATGAAAATTTAGAGAAGACCGTCTTGGAAGGATTCGTAATGAGAAAAAGAAAGAGAGGAAGACCAAGGCGAAGATGGCTGCAAGACGTCGTTGATAATCTACAAATTTATGCATCAGCAATCTGGCATCTTGCTTACAACCGAGAGGAGTATTTGAAAGCTGTTAGGGCGACAAAGTTCCACACGGGACATGAAAATGACTCACTGATTGGCAAAAAGTAACATCCAAAGAAAACAGATCTCACTAACTTTTTTTCATAATAAGGAGTTTACAGTAAGATTTCGTATTTCAGCAATGCAAGGAAAGAGCGAAGTCTTCACAGGGTAAGCAAAAAGCGATGAGAGAAAAAAAAACGGACACAAGTGGCTGTAAAAACAAAAGTAGTCGAAAACTTTATAGAAACGAGTGAGTGAAAAATGTGCAGGATAATGCTATAGCCAAAAGAAAAAGAAGCAGGAGAAAGTTTGGTTGTGAACTCTTCAGTTACACAAGAAATATAAGAAAAAGAATAGCATTAATCAAGTACAAGTCATATTATTGAAAAAAAAAACATTACAAAAATTGCAGTAAAATTTTACCTGTAAACAAAGCATTGGTAATCAGAGTTGCCATTTCTGAGTAAACATGTGGAAAGGTTATTAATACTGTCAGAAATCAGCTGCAGGTATGAAGAACATTTTTTACTGTGAAATGACGAGACAAGTTATCACTTTTATACACCAGGTACAAGTGGATGTGGAAATAAACATGAACTTTTTTTTTAACAAATGCAAAATGTACCATAAAATATGAGAAGAAGGCACATGGTTTTGCTCTCAGATTGGCATTAATAGTTTTTTTAAAAAGTACAGTCCCAAAATATAAGTCATAAATACTCGTATAAAGGCAAGTAAAGGATACACAACAAAGAAAACAAACAGAATTAGTAAACCTAAAATGGCCATCTCAAAAATCATTTTAAAAACTTTACGGGACTCCTTAAAAAACATCTTATACAGAAATAAAGCAGCATCCGCCAGACCGCAGAATTAGTTATAAATAAAATCAATACCAGATTAAAAGTCTGTACAAAAAGAAGTAGGTTAATAGAAACATTTCTAGTTTCTGTCTATCAAATATCGGAGACCCGCTTCTCGTCTGAGTCTGATGAGAAAGTCATGGACTGACATCCTGGCTTCTGGGTCCTTCACAAGCAGCTTCAGCAGCCAATTCCTGTAAGAACAAATATAAAGCAAGAATATTAATATACAACCATTGCTTTCTTCTTCTAGAGACAAGGAATGAGTGAATTATCTTAGGGGGCAACGTAACTGCAGTCACGACATCCCCATAGATAGACAGACAGACAGACAGACAGACAGACAGCCAGATAGATAGATAGATAGATAGATAGATAGATAGATAGATAGATAGATAGGTTTGAGAGAAAACGAATATATATATATATATATATATTAATGATGGTAATGATGATAGTGATGACGACGATGATGATGGAAGAAAAATTAAGACAATACAAACCTGGCATTATAAGGAAGGTCACGCTTCTTATGAGCTTCGAAGAAGTAATGGATGTTTTCTTTGGGAAACTTTTCAAACACGAGGGCCCAGAATACCACGCCAAGACTGTAGGAATCCATCTGGAAGTGGACAAAACAATACAAGTTAGATGTCAGCTTAGATTTAAGATAATGTCTATCACAGTTTTACATAAGAGTATGTAACTAAATAGAACGTAAGAAGATAAATATAGTCATAGCATCTAGGTAGGACCACTGACAGTGAGCTATAGCCGGTGCATTGCTGTAGGGCCTGAAGAATTTTCCCTCTTTTAACAGCGGGCCCGAGGGCTTGTGGGCTCGGAATGTGGATGAAAAGTAAGGAGAGGGGGATCATTTTTATACCGACTTGCAAAATTTCTTATGAGGCCCTGTATAAAGGTACACAGGAGATATGTTAAAGGGAAAATTAATATTTGAAGGCATACTGAGTATATAGTTTTAGGCCTGTATTTCCACCACTTTCGGCACGTGAAAATGTGGTGTGTTCAGTGTCGGCCGCATTTATCTTCCCAGATTTCTCAGGTACAGATTTCTCGAGAGTGTGGTTGAACTTTTTGGTGTGTACCCCCCCCCCAATGCTGGGATTGAACCCAGTACTATCAGATTAGTAAACCGAGTGCATAACCACTCAACTAACCAGGCCATCAAGAGATAAGTAGATGTCAATACTTTCCATAAACTATTGTCACAGGATAGGATCAGCATCAGCTCTGATAATCTTTACTTTCCTAACTCTAGAAGAAGCCAGCTACTTGTTTCTAAAGTTCGGTAACTGGGGGCTGTGGTATAACGGTGTAGTTAGCAAAGGGAAATAAGTTATGAAAAGTGACGAGCTGAGCAGCATATGTTACCTACCCTGGGGAATTTCCCTTTGAGTTATATATTTTGGTGAGATTCTTGCTCAATCATCCCTTGTTCAACATTCATCATCTAGAGTTTCCATACAATAAATTGCCTATTTTGAAAAATGGGACTTTTGCGGGCTGTATGATGCCAGTGTGAAGTCCTGTGTGTAAGGAAAAGAGTCTGGGAGTACCTTCTAAACTTATTTTAAAATCGTTTTCAGAAGAACGCTAGCACCAGAGAAGAAGTATCACTTCGGGAGTTAGAGACATCACTGTCAAAATCTTTATCATCCTCCTTCTCTCTCTGGTTGACCGGCGGGCGGTCATCCACAAACATCATCTTTTTTTTTTTTTTACTGTTGGCAATGCAACCTTCCGGGCTTGAAAGACTGACCTTCCGGTGAGAGATCTGTGTACTAATCAGCTCACCTTTAAGATGCCCAGACAGTATAAGGGTAAATGTTAACCAAATTTTATCAACGGTAGAGAGAGAGGGGGGAAAGAGAGAGGGGAGTGAAAGGGAAAGAGAGAGAGGGGGGAAAAAGAGGAAAGAGAGAGGGAAAAAGGGAGAAAAGAAGAGAGAAAAGAAGAGAGATTGATTGATTGACTGATTGAGAGAGAGGGAAAGAGAGAAGGAAAGAGAGAACAGAAAAGACAAAGAGAGTGAAAGAGAGAGAGAGAGAAAAAGAGAGGAGAGAGAGGGAGAGAGGGAAAGAGAGAATGAAAGTGAGCAGAAAAGACAAAGAGAGGGAAAGAGAGAGAGGGGGGGGGTGAATGAGAAAGAGAAGGAAAGAGAGAGAAAAAGAGAGAAAGGAAAAGAGAGAAAAAAAGAGAGAGGGAAGGATAGAAGGAAAGAGAGGGGAAAGAGAAAGAGAAATGGTGATTCAGCTAAAGGCCGAGATGTAAATAGAAAATAATTGCATACTGTTTATAAACTGATGACAGGTTAAAAGTAACGGTAACCCAGTCAAACCTTAAAGGCACACAATGATACGGTGTTAGTGCCCATATTTTCCTTGACCTGTCGACACTCTAGAGGGTGATGTGGTCAGCACAACAACTGGCCACCATTCCTTCCTCAACTCCAGAAGAAGTCGGGTACCCATTTCTACAGCTGGGTGACTGGGGCGACAGAACAGAGGAAGACCTGGACGACGCATTGGTGTATGCTAACCTAGTGTGTGTGAATGACGGAAGGTGATCAGAATGGCCACACGACCTGGTGACTCTGACAGCGTCACTGACTTGGCCCTCGTGACATCCACCCTTGCATCTGTATGCAGGTGGAGCACCCTGGGACACCATGGCAGTGATCAATTTCCTTGTACCATCCTAGTCGACAGGAGCAGAATTTGAGGCCAGAAAGACAAGATAAGCACATTCCAGTATGTCAGCACATGGCAAAATCAGGCGCAGCAAACCTAGCCCCCCCTCCTCACCCTCACAGGAGACAAGAGAAATACACCGCCAAGATGGAATGAAGAAGTTGAGAAAGCATGGCTGGACAAGAGACAGACTGTCAAAGCACTGGCAGATCACAGCCTGAGCTCAGGAAGACTGGAAGATCACAGCCTGAGCTTAGGAAGAGTGGAAGATCACAGCCTGAGCTCAGGAAGACTGGAAGATCACAGCCTGAGCTTAGGAAGAGTGGAAGATCACAGCCTGAGCTTAGGAAGACTGGAAGATCACAGCCTGAGCTCAGGAAGACTGGAAGATCACAGCCTGAGCTCAGGAAGACTGGAAGATCACAGCCTGAGCTTAGGAAACTGCAAGATCACAGCCTGAGCTCAGGAAGACTGGAAGATCACAGCCTGAGCTCAGGAAGACTGGAAGATCACAGCCTGAGCTTAAGAAGACTGGCAGATCACAGCCTGAGCTCAGGAAGACTGGAAGATCACAGCCTGAGCTCAGGAAGACTGGAAGATCACAGCCTGAGCTCAGGAAGACTGCAAGATCACAGCCTGAGCAGGA
>CM019702.1:44864354-45112701 GCA_009760885.1 Achatina immaculata | reverse complement strand
AGACGTTTAATGTGTCCAAGTACTTAAGTTGTCTCTGTTTAATCCTCTTTACTAGCCAACCTTCTTCAATACGTATTAAGTTATTGTTGTATAGATATATTTGTTCTTTTTTGTGTCCACAATATTTGAAGAACTCTTCTATAGCATTTACATTCCAAGGCATTTATGTGTGTCTCAGATGTTTTGTTAAGTGTCCAGGTCTCACAGGCATATGATGTGATCTGAAAGATGCATGCCCTTATGTATGATCATTTTCACAAAATGTAGTCAACATGTCTCTTCTCTGTCTATATTTAATGTCAATCATGCGCTTGTAGAATCTTTTTTCTTTTTCCCTGCAAACTTTTCTCTCCAGACACCTTTCTCATTTTAATGTTTAAATGACTGGTGTGTCCTAAGAAGTAAACTGAATTTTTTGTGTGCACTTTCTCAAAAAGGTATCTAAGTTTGAGCGAACAACAACAACAACAACAACAACAACGACGACGACGACGACGACGACGACGACGACGACGACGACAGCAATAGACTCGCACATATTTTAGAAAGTTAAAATTTAGCTTTAAGATTTCAGTTTGTTCCGCAGTTTTTTCACTCCTTCATAGTTCCTTGTTTTGTTTCTGCCCGACACCAGATCCTTTTACACAGAATAGACAGACTCCGTAAAGCTTTCTGACTTGGATGGTGGTAGATTTTGTGTAACTTTTAGACTTTCACACTTGTAGTCATGGTGTAGCGCTCTCTGGATATACTATTTTATGGAAGTAAATGCTGGAAAATCACCAAAATCAAGGAAAACAAGCTGAGTTCTTTCCAGACTAAATGTTTATGAAGAATTAGAAGAATAATTTGGCAAAACACCGTAAGAAATAACATCTTATTGGCAGAAATTCAGATGAAGCCACTGAAAGCAATTATTGAGGACAGACGCTGGCGATGGTTGGGACATGTGCTCCGAATGACTGACAACTCACTACCAAAAATAGCACTAAGATGAACACCACAGGGGAACAGAAGTAAGGGTAGACCAAAAGAGACATGGAGAAGAACAGAGAGGATTGAGCAATAGAGAGCTCACCAGGGCAGCAGCAGAAAAAAGAGGCGAAGGACAAGCTTTGTGGAAAACCCTGGGGAAGGCCTATGTGCCCTGGGCACTTAAGGTTCAGAAAGAGAGAGAGAGAGAGAGAGAGAGAGAGAGAGAGAGAGAGAGAGAGAGAGATTTGTGATATTGATTTTCCTCCCATCACATTCAGCTTCTGTTCTGCATATTTGAAATTTTCATGCTGTCATTGTTTCTATTAGGAATGTTGTATTGTTCAAATGCTATGTTGCAGCGGTTCTTAACTTGCAGTGCATGAAATGATTTTTAGAGGTCCACGGACCAGCAAATGCTCTGTTGCAGCGGTTCTTAACTTGCAGTGCATGAAATGACTTTTGGAGGTCTACGGACCAGAAAATGAATTTGTTCAATGAAAAGAAATCTTAGCATGATCTTGCTTCTGTGTATTCTTTTATTTTGAATGGGAGATCCTCAGCTTTTTTCAGGCCATAATGGGGGTCCACAGCTCTTCTCAGATCAGAATGGGAGGGGGATCAACAGCTGTTGTCAGGCCGTAATGGGTTACCACAGCTGTTCTCAAGTCAGATAGGGGATCGACAGCTGTTTTCAGGATATAATGGGGTCCGCCGCTGTTTTCAGGTCAGAAAGGGGGTCCACAGCTATTGTCAGGCCAGAGATGGAGTCTACAGCTGTTTTCAGACCAGAGTAGGGTCCACCGGTGCTATCAAGTCTAGAAAGGGGGTTCATAGCTGTGTAAACTTAGCTGGCGCTAAATCTACATTTTTGGATAGATTGGGAAGAAATAGATCAACCCAGCTGTTTCAGGCATTCCCTTGGCCTGTACTACCGTATTGCGTGGCCAAGATCTCGCGACCCCCATGACCGCCAACCCAGAGTCTCCCCTCCAAGGAGACTGCATGGCAGTTAATTCAGCGTCATATGAATTACATATCAGAAAGTCAGCCATCAAATTACATCCACTTATTAACACTCTCTACATATATCAAAGTGACGCCACCACAGACATTACATACACAGGACATCAGCACTTATCATCATGATAGTCAAGGCATGGCATAAATACAATATATTATCTCTAACTAAGTATCAACTAAATCAGTGGATCAGATTGGCCTGGGCTCCTCTGGCCCTATTAAGCAATTATATATTTATCTCAATATTGTGCCGATACATTGATAACACATTTCAGCTGCTGCTGCCATAAAATCCACATCCCCCTATGTCACATAAAATTTCCCAGTGTCAGTGCACTGAATAACATATTCCCACGTTGTGCCAGTGCACTGAATAACATATTTCATCTTTGTGCCTATGCACTGGATAACATATTTCACTTTGTGCCAATGCACCGAATAGCACATGATGGACCTAGGTGTGCCCATCCAAATATGACAAGACTCAACAAAATCCACGAAATCTTCACGTACGACGACAGTGACGATAATCCAACAGCACGGTATGATTTACGATACACCATATAGTCCACAGTAAATTTGAATCAAACATTTTTAGGTCAGCAGGGCTAACACCGACGAGACGAAATTAGGTCCCTGCCATATCCCCTGGTTTTCTGCTCTACCTTCCCGCCACGCATTCCTGGGTATTTGTAGGTCCTATACTTCCGGATCACGTGAACGGCGACGCGTTGCCCACTTCGTGCACCAGTGGGCTTCGAATGGTCGTTCACGGCTGTTCCCAGACAAAAAATTGGATCTGCAGCTGTTTTCAAGCTGGAAAAGATATGCACGTCTAAGAAAAGCTTAAGAACCATTGTTCTGTGCTATTAAACTATTTCAAAGTGTATGAACTGAGACCGAGCAGCAACTTTTTGGGAACTAGCAGCAACTGCTTGAAAACTAACAGCAACTGTCTGAGAACAAGCTGTTAGTTGTAAAAGTATCTCTTTCACTACAGAACAACACTGGAAGTGATGGTAGATCTCTCACGCCTATATGAATCAATGCTCATAGAAGGGTAATTAAGTAAAGTCTAAATAAAGCGAAAAGTAGCATATTTCTAACACAGGCCATATTTTTATAGAGTAACTTTCTTCCAGTTCCTTTCTACCAAAATTTCTTATCAAAATTTGTTCTGGCCCAAATAGAAAATAATTCAAGAGTGAAAGAGTTAATGCCCCTGATCTAAGTGGACACAAGCTCGTGAATTTAGTTTATGGTGTAAGATTATTTCGGTGCTATTTTGGGAAAGTCTGTCTTCAGAAATGTCTGTGATTTTAAGAGAGTGTGTGTAGATGTTTTCTGCTCTAGGCCTAATCCCGATCTGCCAGTTCCCTACTTTGTCATTCGCGAACAGGTGTCTTTGAAATTATTACTTCAGCTAAAAATAGAATCACTGACTTCGTCGCCAATCTACCTTCGATACAATTTTCTTTACTGCAGTGTAACCAGTGATGTACTAGTAGAGTACAAAATAAATGTTCTAATTTAGAGTTGGTGTGCTAGAAGAATGCATAGTTCATCTTCTAATTTAGAGTTGATGTGCTAGAAGAGTGCATGGTTAATCTTCTAATTTAGAGTTAATGTGCTAGTAGAGTGTTAAGTTAATATTCTAATTTAGATTTGATGTTCTAGAAGAATATACAGTACATCTTCCAATTTTGAGTTGATGTGCCAACAGAGTGCACAGTGAATCTTCTAATTTAGAGGTGATGTGCTATCAGAGGACATAGTAAATCTTCTACTTTAGAGTTGTAATGCTAACGTGACGTATAGCTAATCTTCTAATTTATAATGTAAATGACAATATGGAAAACTTTAATCTTCTAATGAACATTTTGTGTACAATCATAACACACTTTAAGCTTCTAATTTACAGCTGATAAGATATCAGGGCGCAGTTAACCTTCCAAACTATGGTTCATATGTTTGTATAGAACATGTGTAATGGTTTAATATATAGTTACTCTAAAAAATGCATTGAATGAATAAATACTGCACTTAAAATGTGAACTATAAACATGAGTGCTTAAATTAGGGAAACATGAATCAGACAGTAGGGAGTTACTTATGCCTGAATATAAAGTTACAGATAATATGGATGTAACGAATTAGCACCTGTTGGCCTAACTTAGCCTAATCTTGTTGAAAAACAGAATCTTTGACTGGAATTTGAAGTAAAAAACAGAATCTTTGACTGGAACTTGAAGTAAAAAATAGAACCTTTGACTGGAACTTGAAGTTTCTGAGAGAAAGTCTTATTTAAGTAGTGGAAATTGTTGCTCTTTGAATTTTACATCGGATACGAATGCTCGAATATTGTTTTGTTATTATTATTCGGCCGAATATGAATTAGAATTGAATGAATAATCGACATGTCTTTAATATTTATATATCTAGTCAGGGCAGTTTTAACAGAATCGGGGGGCCCCTGGGCAAAGTAATGCACTGGGCCCTCACCATTTCTCTCTAACCTATGCAAGTAATGTTAGGAATTCATAGATTTCCATGGGCTGGTTGGACAGGGCCCAAGTGGGCCCGCGCATTAAGATGTCACTGTACCTAGTTCTAACCACGTGTATACAACGTTTTTTTTTTCTGCGAACTTAAGTTTTGTGTTCCCCTTATTTGATACATCAGGGGACTGTATAAACCTTATCAAATGTCCCGCCTCTTTACAGTCACAATAATTGCTTCCCCTGGCACAGCAAATGGTTCGTAGAGTAGGCGATGAATTACTGATGCCAGATAAGCCGGCTCGAAATGATGGATTCTGCCAAATTCCCAACACAGTTCACTAAATACTGCAAAGGGCCAGCTGTTGCTAGGATTTTTACGCCAGCAAAGCGGGCCTAGCAACCAAAGGAGGCCCACCAAGCACCAGATATCACACATGAAAGCCCGGGCGGTCATGTCTGACATTGGCAAATATGCACTGAACACTAACACAAACGAACATAAGGTTCCTTCACTTCCCTTGGGCTGGGGGGTGGGGGTGTTCGTTATTCATAGAGGGGAGGGGGCGGCATCACGTGGCTGGCATACTGCTTCATTCACGGCAAGTCGTATAGGCCTTGTCATCAAGTTTGCCTAGGCGTTGTCATCAAGTTTGCCTAAGCCTACAGGGGGATATCATTCCCTTTACCCAGGACACAGTGAGCCTGATGTTGATATCAGGCTCCAGAGTATGGCGTGGCGGAGGGCCTCGGATCCACAGCCTGTCGGATGAAATGACAGGCCGTTATCAGCCAACTTAACCCCACCCCAACCGTTACTACGAAAAACAAGTTAAAAGTAATAACTCAGTACAGAAAACATATAAACCAGAGAAAACAGTATTACAGTATTACCGAACAAGATATAAGAAAAAGTTTAGACCTCATAGTCAGCTATATCTCTCAGACTAAATGCCACAGGGCTGGCAATGAAATTTCCCGTACTTACAAGACAATCGGTACATGAAAGTGTGATGAGGTCAGCATCACGCCTGGCCACATTTACCACGGGTCCATTTTGTGTGTGTGTGTGTGTGATTGTGTGTGTGTGAGCTGGTTCTGGAAAAATAAAATCCAAACTGTTGGATTTGAACTTGGTACCACCGGATTAGTAGGTCGAGTGCCTAACCACTTAGCTAAATAGCAAACTATATATATATATATATATATATGTGTGTGTGTGTGTGTGTGTGTGTGTAAAATAGTAAGATAGACACCACACGGGAACAGAAGTAAGGGTAGACCAAAAGAGACATGGAGAAGAACAACAGAGGGGATGTTGAGTAATAGAAGGCTCACCTAGGCAAGAGTGGAAAAAAAAGGAAAGGACAGGCATTTGTGGAAAACTCCTGCGGAAGCCCCATGTACCTTGGGCACTTAAGGTTCAGAGAGAGAGAGAGAGAGAGAGAGAGAGAGAGAGAGGGATAGATAGAGAGAAAAAGAAAAAGATAAAGAGATAGAGAAAGAGATAGAAGTAGAGAGAGATAGAGAGAGATGGAGATAGATAGAGATAGAGAGAGATAGAGATAGACTGATTGATCTTTATTTCAAAAGGGTTAAGAATTGGGTACGCAGGCCCGTCTGACATTCTGCCCTTTATCATACATCTTTCACTCTATTCCAGACATTCTACAAATATGCTGTTCATATAACAAACATAACTAACATTGAAGCTGAGAGACATAAAATAAAATATAATATTTACGTTTCGCTCTTAAACATTCACTCAGTACAGAAGTAACTACATATATTATAAATGACTATCTACTAAACAAAATTTTCGGGACTATTCAGAAAACAATTAATTGTATTTGGTGTCTGTAAGAGCAGCTTAAGATAACTTTTAAGTTTTATAATTCATGGAGGCATGTAGTCGACATCAAATAGATACTGGGAAAGGTTTTAGTTGTAGGAAGGAGTATAATTTATATTTTTTATATAGGATGGGAGGGTATTCCAAAAGATGAGCAGCAGAATAATTAAAGCTTTTCTTGTAAAGATCAAGTCTAGGTTTTGGAAGACATACGTTGTTCAAGCGTTGGCTGCACTTTGGGCTAAATTTAAACAGGTTCCATAGATAAGGCGGGGCATGCCGTGAAACAATTTGATGTACTAACTTGGCTTTGTTGAAGAGGAACCTGTTCTTAAGAGGCAGTATTTTGATACGTTTGTGCTAGTTAGTTATTTGTACTTGAAGAACCTTGCGGAACACTAGTGTCAGCTGTAGCAGAATTTGATAGAGAATTGTTGAAGAATACTACCTGTTGTCTGTCTGAAAGAAACGATGCAATTAATTTTATTAGGTCAGGGTGCAATTTATAAGTTTTTATTTTTCTTACAAGAATATCGTGGTCAGTCATATCAAATGCCTTTTTAAAGTCGACAAAGATGGCACCACATAGTCTGTCGTCTTTTATGTTTACTAACCAGTTTTCTGTCATTTTGGTAAGAGCTGTGTGGCAGGAAGGGTCTAAAGCCTGACTGACTGTCTATGAGTAAATTGTTCTCTTGCATGTGTCGTAGAGTTATTTTGTGTATGTGTTTTTCGAGTGGTTTTGATAATGACGATAATATGGATATTGGTCTATAGTTGGTAAGATTATTGGATGAGCTAGATTTAAAGCGAGGATACACCTTAGCAGTTTTAAAAGCCTCAGGGAAATAACATTTTGCAATGCATTGAAATGACAGGTGCAGCATAACGTAAGATCTTATTACTAATATCATCAAGCCCAGCTGTATTGTTGTTTTTTAAAGTTAAGAGATAACTGTGAACTTCACTGACTGTTAAGAATGGAATGTGGAACTGTTTAAAATCAGTACATCTGCTGTCCAGGAATGTGTATAGTTCATGTAAGTCGCATACAGAGCTGATATTGATGATTTAAGAACGTTGATTTCTTCTTTGAAATGTGTACTGATATGTGCGCTAGTGTATGTTCGATTGATGGCTCGAAAATCAAATTCTTTTCTTTTGTTTGATAGGGTATTTATGGCTTTCCAAATCGATTTACTGTCTGATTTATTCTGTACTAGATTCCTAAAGTAATTTTTTTCTCTTGTCTTATTAAGTATTGAACTTTGTTTCTGAGTGAACGGTAGGTCCTAAAGTCCTTGATTTTGTGCGCCCGGTCACGTTTTTCATGGATTGTAATATTTCAGGTGTTATCCAAGGTGACTTCGTCTGGTGTTTTACTCTCATCTCTTTCATGGGGACATGTTTGTCTAATATATCTCTGAAGATCTTTAGCCAGTATTCTATTGCCTCATCAGGGTCAGTTAGTTGGTACACTTGTGTAAGTGAAGATTCTTGTAAATCATTAAGGAATAATTCTAGGTTAAATTTTCTGAAGCTCCTAAATTTCATACTGATGTGATTGTGTTTAGGAAGTTTATACCCATTTCTTGTCCACGTAAAGCAGACTGGGTAATGATCACTTAACGAAGTATGAGGGATGTTCCATTCAATGATGTTTTCTGGGTGGCTACATATATATGATCTAATACTGTGTATGATACTTCTGTTACTCTAGTAGGTTTGGTGACAAATAGGATAATATAATATTGCTCCAAGTTGGATTTGATTGTGTTAGATCTATGTTGAAATCTCCAAGAATGATAATATCTTTGAACCTAAAGGTTGAAACCTCATCCATCATAGTCGTGAAGTGATCATACCACAGGGATGATGCATTTGGATTACGATAAAAAAGTCCAATAACTAATGGACTCTGGTTTGGCAATTTAATTTCCACCCAAATACACTCTACCTCTGATGATTCGAGGTTTTCTCTACGACTAAACTGGATAGTTGTGGAGACATACATTACTAGACCTGTTTCTAGTTTCCTGGTTGGGTCACACCGGATCAGGTTAAAACCGTTAATTCTAATATCTTCATCAATTATGTTCCTATTTAAACGGCTTTCAGAGAAGCCGAAAATATGGAAATTTTGATTTAATATGTGTGTTACTTCAGGAATTTTACCTAATAGGTGATATACGTTCAGATGGCCTATTCGAAGTCCTTCTTTATGTAACCATTTTTCGGTGGGTGGGGTCATTTTATTTTCCTGTCTCCTGTTACTGGTTTGAAAATAATTCCTATTATGATACCTAATACTGAAGTAAATAAACTTTTAAATACTACACAGAGGCACACTCTGTATATTAAACTTTCAACTGCTACACAACTCACTAGCTGAAATAATTGGAAACTGAAAGAGTGACACGCCTAATTACGGAATAATTAAACACTGAAATATGCGATTTCACTAACAAGTTGAGTAATTAAATATATAGTTCTCACACACAAACAGATACAACTCACAAACTGCAAGGACCTATAGAAAGTTGACAAGAATTAGAAAAATAGATACAAAAGAAAAAGGGCAAGAAATAAAATGCAATAATAAAACGTAAAGAATTCTAAATAAACTTAAGAAAGAAGATATCAGTCACTATGTCTTGCTGAGTAATAATTCTTTTTCGACATTGCGGGTTGAAGGTTTCAGTTTGTGATGGATTACGATGATGTTGCCATCAGTTTAAGGCATGTGGTGTCTGTAAGGTACCATGCGATGTGAATAACATATAGGCATGACTCAAGGCTGCAGGGCTAAATTGCAACAAATACTGCAGCTCCAGATTTCTTTGAGGATGTTGCATGGAACGTGCTTGTGTGTTGAGCTCTTCCAATGAGCTGTGCGACTGTGGAAGAACCCTGACGTTGTTGACGCTCGTATCAGCTCGTCTGACTGTCTGACGTGAGGGTAGGGGTGGAAACGTGTCATAGTCGGTGGTTTGCTGTGGAACAGGTGGTGCAGATTTGGAGGTCCCTATGGTTTTAGTGCTCGGAGTAGTGCTGGCTTTATGGGGTTTTTTTTTGTTGGATGTGGGTGTTGTTTCTAGACATCCAACTGTACTACTTCTTTCTGTAGTGTACGTTCTGGAAACTTTAGATTTTTGGCAAGGATGCTGGTACCAAGTTTTGATGTATGTATGTGGTCCCTGTACATCCGTTTCTTCGGGGCACCAGAGGCTGAGATGAAGAACACAGTGTGGTCTATGAAGACAATGTTGTTAACACGACAGTATGACTGAAGTGCCTTGTTGTTGATGTCTACCAGGCGGCGTCCAGGACCGGAGCAGGGTGGAATGATGGAAGATAGGAAGATGGCTGCAGTCGGATACTTTTCCTTGATGGCGGAAGTCAAAGCTTGCATGTTGGAACGTCTGATGTTCTGGCCATTCATGCTGTCATTTATGCTAACATGTACGGAGATTTTCCTCACGCCCTGGTCTATATTAAAACTTCTCAGTGTTTGCGTTATTTTCGCAATTCCAGCTCCCGGTACTGCAACTACTGAGACAATGTCTTCGTCTGCTATGGACATCCGCTCGCCATACACGCCCTTTAGCAGAGAATCCCCAATTATTAAATGTGTTGTGTTGTCCGTGATTTTGTGAATGGGAATTTGTTGCGTATTTCGTTCACGTTGTTTTTGGTTAGATCGTGACTGGAGGTGGGATGCGTTGTTTGACTGAGATGATTGTTGCGTCCTGTCTGTCTGCTGAGTATCTGGTACAGGGATTTGTTGTAGAGCGTCGAATCTGTTGGTGATCTGGACCTCGATGGCATAGAAAGAGATAGAAAGAGACGGATAGACATGGAGAGAGATAGAGATAGATAGAGAGACAGAGATAGAGAGATAGAGACCAGAAACTAAAATATTAAATGGGACCAGAAATATTAACTGTGACCAGAAACTGACATTAACTATGATCAGAAATTGTAACTGTGACCAGAAACTGGCATATTAACATTTAAACATTTTTTTATCTCTCCTAGTTTATTCATATGCAGTCTGAATATGACGTGTCTTGGTCTATGCACTGTTTGTCTTGGCCAATGCGCGGTTTATCTTGGTCTAAGCCTGGTTTGCCGTGGCCCATGTATGGTTTGTCATGGTCTAAGCCTGGTTTGCCGTGGCCCATGTATGGTTTGTCATGGTCTAAGCCTGGTTTGCCGTGGCCCATGTATGGTTTGTCATGGTCTAAGCCTGGTTTGCCGTGGCCCATGTATGGTTTGTCATGGTCTAAGCCTGGTTTGCCGTGGCCCATGTATGGTTTGTCATGGTCTAAGCCTGGTTTGCCGTGGCCCATGTATGGTTTGTCATGGTCTAAACCTGGTTTGCCGTGGCCCATGTATGGTTTGTCATGGTCTATGCCTGGTTTGCCTTGGTCCAGCATAAATAGTCTACTTATGTAGATTAATTATTCGTATCTGTACTCGTATATAATCAACTCCAAAAAAGAAACTATTTGATTTGAAAACTCTGTATTTGGTACGTCTTAAGCAAGCACATGAGACCATAAAAGAAAGCCGTGATATGAAAAATTGGCGATTTCTTGCAAGTGGCTCATAGCCGACATGCTAAAGTCAAGTTTGGCGAACCATAGCCGACCAAGAGCCTGCCCCACGTCTCCGTTAGCACCCTCAGTAACAGCCTAGCCTAGATAACGGGGTGAGGATCACCAAAGTCCTCATGGTGGTGGAATTTGCTAAAGAAAGTACTGCATACCAGGACTGAAAAAAATAATTGTCATAATCCGCCTCAATATTTTCACAGCATCAGCTACAAAGAGCATCAGCTCGCAATTCAAGAAGAAGAAGAAGAAGAAAAAAAAAAGACAAGCAAAATTCTCCTGAAAAACGTGGGGAAAAATTGGCAAACAAAAAACCGCTCTCCCCGGTTCCTGCTGACGAGAGACATGACCTGATGAGTTCGTTTTCGATCCTGTCTACGAGTGTAGGGTTACTTCCCTTTTGTGGTCTGCCATTTTGTGTGGTTGTTTCGCTTAGTCTTAGAGAACCACCAACATAGCAATATCCCTGTGAGAAAAGGGGGGCTACCACTTCCCCTACTATCATCATATGCACCTCAGAATTCTGTAGAACTTTCTGGTGTCTGTTCGTGTGCTGTTATTTTTACAAGTTATTTTGTTTCAGTGTCGCCCAGGGACTTTTACGCTCAGCTGTTTTTTTGTGTGTGTGACACCTTCTCCCCCGTGCTTTCATTTCTAGTCCACTCCCTCACAAAAAAATTCCCCTGCAGCCTGTAATCTAAATTCAAACATCCTCGGCCACATCCTATCAACATAGCTCTCAGGTCAGGGATCGATATTTGACAAACAACGGCCCCCGCTGTTGTCGTATTGGTTCAGGCAGGCGGTTGCTCGAGAGGACAGTCCGCTTAATCTCAACTCGGATAAATGAAACAGTAATGAGTATAGAGTTATAATTTAAAAATTTAAAAAAAAAAATATATTCCAAGTGTTCTACCTCTAATTGTAACTCGATCTTTGATGTTTTCATAAAACTATTAATGGATTTTTTTTTTACACCAGTGTGTCATGGACACATAAAAGAGCAAATATATCCATACTACAGGAATTTAACATCGAAGAAGACTGGTTTGTAAAAAAAAAATAATAAAAAGAGAAAATTCAAGTATTTCAGACGTAGTAAACGTCATGAGAGTTTGGAGGAGACAGTCTTAGAAGAGTATATAACGGGAAAAAAGAAAGAGAAGAAGACCAAGGCGAAGATGACAACTAGACGTTGCTGATGGTTTGCGAATGGATGCATCAGCAGCAGGGCATCTTGCTTACAACCGAAAGGTCTTCAAAAGAGCTGTTAAGGAGGTAAAGTTCAGCAAGGAACTTGCTAATGAGTGAATGAATGAATCAATCAAATTGTTCAGTCAAAACAGGACGGACGTTTTAAGTTACCATACGCTGACGGAGACGTCGAGGAGGAGAGCGAAGCATCTCTGGGACACATCCGGAATCAGAAAGTGATGACCCATTGTATGTATCCAACAAACAGACTTTCCATGATCTTCTCTCCTGTCTTCCTTTGTACCTTCACTTACCTTCTGTTCTGTAATAATGCTCCCAGGTTCTTTCACTCCCAAGAGCCTTCAGTTTTTATCTTACAGATTAAAAAACCCAGATACTGACATTTCTCTCTGGTCAATCGCGCTTATGGGAAATCGCATCTTCTTGGAACTAGTGATCTTTGTAATGGTCTACACAAAGTGTGCTAGCTACGCGGTTAGGGTCTTACTTAATTGCTTTTTCCCTTTTGTTCTATTATTTTTTCTTTGTGGAATGTATTCTTGGCTTTGTTTTAGCAAGTTTAATGATCTTCTTTCTGTGGCGGATTTTTCAAACAAAGTTAATAATGTTCTTTGATGGCTGTAAGTTGTGAGCTGTAGTTATATTTATCTTGAACTTTGTGTTCCACTATAACGGTGATAAATGAAATGTGTATGATAAATGCAAAGATAAGGAAAAGGAATTATAAATTCTTCCACTGCCGAACTAATTTCCAGCCTTTACCAGAGTAAATATCACTCCGAGAATTGATCTGTACAGTTGTACTAGATCTAGCAACACTATCAGTTTGGAATAAAAGAGTTAAAAATGTAAGAAAATAGATAATCAGTAATCTTCACACATGTAACGAGAGTGGGAAAGGTTGGGGGGCGGGGAGGGGGGGTAGACTAAATACGTCAGGACAAATGAAAGATAAGTGGAAAGAGAAGCACAAGAAGAAAGAGAAGATCATGAATAGTCTGGCGAGATGACAAGATAGAAAAATTCTCCAAGTGATCAAACATCGAAGATCGATATCTATAGAGAAGTCCATGATCAATCAATCTAGCACATGACGATGATGAAAGCGGTCTCATATTCATAGAAACATGACAAATCACGTTTACCTCTCTGTGTGTTATGTTTTATTTTTTTCTTAGGGTATATTTTCATTTCCACATCTTTTTTTTATTTTTAAGGCATTTTCCTTTCTTCCTTGCAAGTTCCGGTGTAACTCCGACAAAGTAATAGTTATTGTGATGAAGAAGTCGAGGTCAGTTACAGAGACAATGTCTACAGAAACTAGTGATAATGTTAACCAGACGCCCTAAGTTTCATGTGGGCAGACTCTTTAGATAACTTGACTCACCTGTCAACAGTAGAACAACTAGACTCACCTGTCAAAAGTAAAACAACTAGATTCACTTATCAAATAGTAAAACAATTAGATTCACCTGTCAAATAGTAAAACAACTAGATTCACTTGTTAAATAGTAAAACAACTAGATTCACTTGTCAAAAAAAAAAAAAAATAAAACAACCAGATTCACTTGTTAAAAAAGTAGGACAACCAGACTCGATTGACGGCAGTAGGAAAACTAGACTTCACTGTCAACAACAGAGCAGTTAGACTCAGGTGTCACGATTAAGGAAAAAAATATGGTCTCACGTGCATGTTTAAGACGTACCGAATACAGTTTTCAAATACAAGTTAATATGAACGGAGTAAGCAGAATTAGTCGTGAAAAACTGCACTCTAGACATAAGAAGAAGAAAAGGGCAGTCAAAGGATAGGTGTGAGCAGTACCTGGGACTCCACTTGGCCAGCAAGCACTCACCTAGGGAATGAGCATGTCTTGTTCTCTCGCGGCTAGGCGGTTGCTAAGTTCCACTAGAGTCTAAGGTTCTGTTCCCAAGTTTTCTTTTACTAGTTCTTTTGTCCCATTCTCTGACACTTAAGCTTTTGTTCTCTACGTTTTTACGTCAGTCTTTCAACTCTTAAGCTTTTATTCTCTACGTTTTTATGTCATCTTTCAACTCTTAAGCTTTTGTTCTCTACGTTTTTATGTCATCTTTCAACTCTTAAGCTTTTGTTCTCTACGTTTTTATGTCATCTTTCAACTCTTAAGCTTTTATTCTCTACGTTTTTATGTCATCTTTCAACTCTTAAGCTTTTGTTCTCTACGTTTTTATGTCATCTTTCAACTCTTAAGCTTTTATTCTCTACGTTTTTATGTCATCTTTCAACTCTTAAGCTTTTGTTCTCTACGTTTTTACGTCAGTCTTTCGACACTTAAGCTTTTATTCTCTACGTTTTTACGTCAGTCTTCCTTGTCGTACTTTCACTTTCCTTCGCATAAAAACCGTTTCTGCTAACTGTTTTTAAAAATCTAACGCAGATCTCAGAATACGACAGAGCACTATTTCTAGATGGGAAAGTTTTGTATAACTGTCAATAATAAATTCTCCTTACCTATTTCTATGATGAGATTACCCATGTGTTATTCCATCTTCGATGTTTTTTTTTTCAGTGAAATCTGTCCCTAACATCAATCTCCCATGTTTTACGTGGAGCGTGTTCGTTATCGTGTGCGTCTGTCATAGATTTTCGTTACTGTCATGCTGACCTCAAATGTTTTTCTGTTTTTTTTTCCTTACTTTGTTTTCTGTTTATGATCTTGTCAAATCAGATAAGACAGCGTAGATAACCCGTCATCCCACTGACTGACAATGATCTTTTCGCGAAACGTAATTTGGTAGTCTAGCAGTTCTTGCAATCGCAGTAAAGATTACGCAAACTGGATTAACCATCTCAGAGAGTATGCCAAATGAAGTTATCGTCATCATGATTATTTTCGTAAAAGCACTCACCATTTTAATCTTCATCTTCTTTTGCAGACATTTCTCACACATCAGGTCGGACCTGGAATTCGAAATAAAGACAGTGGCAAATCCATTAGCTTCTTCTTCTTCTTCTTCTTCTTCTTTCCGAGCCATTAAAGTTCATTGCTGCAGATAAAGTTCGCCTCCAATCCTCTCTATTCCCAATTTTCTCTCTCCAGTTGGTGACATCGATTTCTTTTATATCCTCTTCTGTTATCTTTCCATCTCTGTCTTGGTCTACCCCTTGGTCTTGTTTCCCTCATCTCTTGTACATACATCATTTTCGTTTGTCTGTTCTCTTCCATTCTTTCTACATGCCTCAGCCAGCGTAGTCTGTTCAGTTTCAAGACATTTATAATTCGTTGGGATTTAAGTCCAGTGTTCTTTCTGGCTCTCCATTCTCCACTGTTGGTATCTTTTATGGGCCCAAAGATTCTTCTTAGGATGTTGTTCTCAAAGATCTACAATTGCATGTTAGCTCATTAGACAAAGCAATAAAATGGATCAGAATGAAAGTCAGGAATCGATAATAACCGGCTGTATTTAAACAAAATTGTAAATGAGACTGCCTGAGAATGAATCAAATCTGTTACATCCCAATGTAGGGAACTGCTCAGTCACTACATTCAACGATCTAACAAGACATATGAAAATCCACTGTGATTTTTGAAGCGACAAAAGAGATGTCGTTTCACCATAAACTGTCATGTGTTACTGCTGCATTTGCGAAGTGGGGGTATCAGAAAAGGGGAAAACAGTGATCATGAAACAAAGCTCAGAACAATCTACTGAAGAATGTATAGATTCCATCATCATCATCATCATCATCGTCGTCGTCATCATGTGCCGTGCCGACTGGTGTTGGCTATTATGCTTCTCCAGAGCACACCATTCCTCATTGAGGCCATCAGCTCAGTTGGTGATCTCCTCTCACGCCATCTCGTCAGACTGTCCAGTATTATTTCTCTTGGTCTTCCCCTGGCTCTTCTTCCCTCTGTTTTTCCTGTTGTCATAATTTATATTTTATTTTGCTTTCAGCTGAGCTTTTTCTACGTATACTATGCAGTTTATTCATTCTATTTAATATTTTACCCAGATTTTCATACGTATTTACTGAGTTCATATAATCAGTTTTCAATTTACTGGTATTTTCTTACTGAGTTTTTATTCAGGTCAAGTTTGTTTGTTTGTTTGTTTCTTTTTTTTTTTCAAACTTCTGATCTGGTCATCGAAGATATTTGAAGTGCTCTGTTTAGAGTATCAATTGTTGCCTTTAAGCAAACTCGGATACCTGTTTGTTGCACGCCCGTTTTGCTCAGAGACCGTCGGAGAAAACCATTTGGCGGGTCTGGGATTTGGGGAAGAGAAAATCCCCCGACTCGTGCGTGCCTCGAGACAGTACGAACAGACAGCAGTTGACAGCCCCGGCACGCGCACAGGACACGTAGGTCGTGTGAGAACTTATGAACTGTAGGGAGTCCATTAGCGATAAACAGAGTGTTACTGTGGTGTTTGTACAGCCAGCAGCTGTTTCTACGAGCTTATAGGCTCGTACGGCGTACGAGAGACCATTGATTTCAACAACCTGTAAGTGAGAAGTTTGCAGTCTATAAGGCGGGTTAGTTCGTCCAGGGTTGCCAACGCGCGCCGGAGAGGTGTCCAACAGTAATAATTTAGAAGTTATCGGGTGCGAAATTCTGCTATCATTGAACTGATGGACTCTTTGATGTAGAAGTTCTAAGTGATGGCATAGGAGCGATAAAACATTTTAAAATTCACCAAGGGTTCCAATAATTAGCACGCATGCTTGTGTCGCTATGTTTACATTTTTATACATTTCCCCCAAAACTTTCTTTGGAATCCGATAATTAACAGTTATTTAAATCTGGGTGTAGTCAGTCACTCATCCGAATTCTGTGGACAGACATTTGAATTCCCCGTGAAATTTTATTTTGTGATTTTGAGAAAAAACTCCAGTAGATTTGGTTTTAATGTTGTATGAAAACTTGGACTGGATTTGTTTTTGATATTGTGTGAGAACCCGAACAGGATTTTTAAAAAAATATTCTGTGAAAACTTGGACTGGATTTGTTTTTTATATTCTGTGAAAACTTGGACTGGATTTGGCTTGAGCATCTTAAGTGAGTTATCGTTGAAATGGCCGAAAATGTTAGAGCAAACAACGGAGGTGGACTCGGATCTGGAGGGGGACAGCAGCAACCCACTTCTGACCCTCGTTTACCTTTGACCCCGATGCAAGTATTCAAATTGAAGAAAAACTGGAAAGGGGTCAAACGGAGATTAGAGGACGCGGGAGTGGAGATGCTAATTAGGTAGGTGTTATTTAGAAAAGCATCATCATCATGCATTCGCACTCCCGAAGAAGGAGTTTCAGGCACTTTCAAATCACTAACATTAGTGTATAAGTATATAAAGCAGTATATAACTATACATGAAGAAACTGCAATAAAGCTAGAATAACAAGATTTAAGAAAAAAGTAATAACAGTTTTATTAATTAACAAGCACACAGTTGTAACGTTTCAGTTTACATCTTAATCATACAAAAACATATAGGACAAAGAAATAGGAATGGAAGATAAGATATAAATTCACATGAATTCTATAAAATATTGTATGATATATACAATAGGCATGGAAAAAAAAGAATAAATGGAGCACTTAGCAGTGACTTATAAGAAGCTGCGTCCAGGAGTGCGCGAGGTGGAGCTTTGAGAATATGTAACTCCTCGTCGCGGTTCCTTCAAAGTCAGTTAAGCTGCTCCATTTATTCAATATTTTCCACCCCTATTTGTTATATAGCATTCATATGAGTTAATACTTTATCGCCTTTCCCTATTTCTTTACCCCATATGTTTCTGTATGATTAAGGTTTAAACCAGAGCATTACCACTGTGAGCTTGTCCACTAATAAAGCTGGTCCTACCTTTTTTTTTTTTTCTAAAACAGCTTTAACATTTCACATCACTGAGTATGATCTGACCTTGACCAGAGATTACCGTCTGAGCAGGTGACTAATCTACCACGTAGGCGATGAGAAAATGTTCTGTTACAGCGTACAACGGTTTAATAGAATTTGTGTACATATAAAATAACATAATTGTACATAAAAATTATAATAATCAGGCGTAGTTTATGGCTATCAAATCTTGACAGAAAGAATTGTCCAATAAGGATCGAGGATTTTGGCAGTTTGCTGCATGTTATATCGGAACGAATTATCCCCAAGGATAGAGGATTCTGCAGTTTGTTACCCAACACAGGGGATCAATATGGTGATTGGTCGTGTTACCCAACACAGCAGATCAGTATAATGATTGGTTGTGTTATCCGACACAGCAGAACAATATGATGATTGGTTTTGTTATCTGACACAGCAGATCAATATGATGATTGGTTTGGTTAACTGACACAGCAGATCAATATGATGATTGGTTTTGTTATCCGACACAGCACATCAGTATGATGATTGGTTGTGTTATCCGACACAGCACATCAGTATGATGATTGGTTGTATTATCTGACACAGCAGATCGATATGATGATTGGACATACACAAAATACTGACCAGTGTTAAGAACAAGGTTTATGGCTGAGCAAGGAAAGCGACAAGCTGAAAGTAAGCGTCGTCTATTAATTCTTATAACTTATATCCTTCCCGTGCCGATAAACGTCACATAGGGCTCGCAAAGCAGTTCGCCAATTTTTCATGTCTTCGGCGAGCCTTTCAACCTCATCAAAGGATTTTATGCCTGTTAATTTTATTTTATTTCTATTCCGTCTATTAATTATGTCAACAAAAAGGAGGGTGGGGTGGGGTTTGCAGAGAAGAAGACTTGAAAAAAAATGTCACAAATGTTTACCTTCAACAATGTCATTTTTAGCAAAGTAGAGAAATAAATCGTTAACAAATAAATAATTATAAAATTATTATACACATAACTTTGGTGCATCAAAATTTAGATTTTTATAAAAGAAATTGTCCCGTTATATAATTTTATTTAGAAATTGTCCTGTTATATAATTTTTAAATGAAATTTTTTCACATGTAAAGTTAGTACTATGTTTCGGTGAATAAACCATTTGTAGTCAATTTCGCAGCATCATGGTTGTGGTTTTTTTTTTTTGGGGGGGGGGGTGAAATCACATTTTATGATGTAATTTTATTCGGGGGTGGGGGTCCATGAAATGTTGAGAGCTGTGGAACGAGTGGGGGAGGGAGTTTTAAAAAAAACTAGGAAAAAATTGCTGACATAATTAATGGACAGCGCCTTAAATAAAATCCTTCACATGAAGATAGACGAGATGATCATAGTTTCAAACTATGTGTACAGGGTGTTAGGAAAGTCACTTTGGGTAGTATCGATTCAGGTATCGCAATTCTTGTAATATCAATGTTAAGCACATGTGTACACCGATCATGTGTGCTGATGAGAAAAATATTATGTAATATGGATACTACAGGCACATACTTTATAGCATATCTTGAAAGTGGTTTTCTTGTACACATTTGATTTTGTTTGCAAACACCTTGTGCAGATCAGCTTGAGTGATGTTATTTTATGTAAGCATTTACTGCAGTTTTTAATTCACTAAGCGTGCTTGGGTGATCACGATACACTGTAGATATTGCTGCTATCCATAGACAAAATTCTGTTGGATTTAGATCTGGCGACCACGGGGGAGCCATACGTTTTTGGAGATGGTACGTTCTGTGAAAACCTCGTTCAAAAGTTTCATAGATCTAGTAGGTATCTGCGCAGCAGCGCCATCTTGCTGGAACCAGGAGTGACTGATCTCGCCCTCCTCAAGCAGTCCAGTAAAATCGTGGAGTATTGAACAATAGCGTTTATTATCCACCGTTTTAAAAGTTTTAAACCATTCATGAAAAATGTTTTCATTTTTCATTATCCGCCATCTGCAAATTGTTGCACCAGTGGTAGTTCTTATGGGAAGAGTTTCAAAGTGTGTCGGTCCACATTATGTGCAGTTGCAAGCCCTATTCCTTTGATGGACTCAAAAGCAAAAATGTTTGATAATTTTTCACAAACAACCATAGGTGACCTCCCAATACGTTATGGATCTAACACTGATTCTGTTTCATGAAATTTCTCAGTAAGACTTACTGCACTACGATAAGGTACAGGTGTCCCTGGGAATTTTTTTTTTTTACCAGAAGCTCCCGCACTAAATCAATGCATCTATTGTCTTGTCTAAAGACATACTAAAAAATACGTTCCTCAGGTGAAAGAACCATAGTGAATACATTGAAACAATAAAAATAAGCAAATCGCCATTTTAACACTCAGACACTTTAAATGTTGTTTAACAATTGAATACACAGACACTAACACCGAATGCTGATAAATATTACATTAGAGTAAACTTCTCCACGCTTGACCGGCAGATGATCTACACACTGTGGTCACTACAGCCCACACATTACGCCGTAATCGAAAGTTCGATACCACCAAGAGACTTTCCGAACACCCTGCATGTTGTCTTGCTCATTCCCCATATATTTTCAATCTTGTCCGAGGCAAATACACTTTCGGGCATGGCGTAGCAGCTTGCTTCGTACAAGGGGATATTTAAGGTTTCTCTTATTCTATTCACTGATTCCTTGCCTGGGTGGGGGGAGGGATTGATTGATTGATTGATCTTTATTTCAAAAAGGTTAAGAATTGGGCACTCAGGCCCGTCTGACATTCTATCCTTTATCATACCTCTTTCACTCTATTCCAGACATTCTTCAAATATGCTGGGAGGGATGACAAGACTCTCTCTTCGGTTCCTATCATTCTTAGCACGAATATTTCTGTGCTGTGCTGTCTAGTTGTAGTTGTGTAGCGTGACCAGACAGTTTGACTTGTTGTTTCTGTGCTGTGCTGTCTAGTTGTAGCTGTGTAGCGTGACCAGACAGTTTGACTTGTTGTTTCTGTGCTGTGCTGTCTAGTTGTAGTTGTGTAGCGTGACCAGACAGTTTGACGTGTTGTTTCTGTGCTGTGCTGTCTAGTTGTAGTTGTATAGCGTGACCAGACAGTTTGACTTGTTGTTTCTGTGCTGTGCTGTCTAGTTGTAGTTGTGTAGCGTGGCCAGACAGTTTGACTTGTTGTTTCTGTGCTGTGCTGTCTAGTTGTAGTTGTGTAGCGTGACCAGACAGTTTGACTTGTTGTTTCTGTGCTGTGCTGTCTAGTTGTAGTTGTATAGCGTGGCCAGACAGTTTGACTTGTTGTTTCTGTGCTGTGCTGTCTAGTTGTAGTTGTATAGCGTGGCCAGACAGTTTGACTTGTTGTTTCTGTGCTGTGCTGTCTAGTTGTAGTTGTATAGCGTGGCCAGACAGTTTGACTTGTTGTTTCTGGATGTAGCGCGTACTCCAGCCATACCCTGACGATGTAAATTCTGACTTTTTCCTCTTCTTTTTACGCGCCATTTATCTCTTCTTGTTAAACGCCATTTATCTATTCTTGTTAAAGGCCATTTATTTATTCTTGTTACACGTCATTTATCTCTTATTGTTACACGCCATTTATCTCTTCTTGTTACACGCCATTTATCTCTTCTTGTTACACGCCATGTGTCTATTCATGTTACACGCCATTTATCTCTTCTTGTTACACGCCATTTATCTCTTCTTGTTACACGCCATTTATCTCTTCTTGTTACACGCCATTTATCTCTTCTTGTTACACGCCATGTGTCTATTCATGTTACACGCCATTTATCTCTTCTTGTTACACGCCATTTATCTCTTCTTGTTACACGCCATTTATCTCTTCTTGTTACACGCCATTTATCTCTTCTTGTTACACGCCATTTCTGCTGTGATGATTCTCCTTGTATTTTTAGCGATTTCATTGATAGGCCAAAGATGGAAGGAATTAACGCAGTTATCGCGTTAACTAGCAACTACCGGTAAATTACTGACTGATAAAAAACCATCAAAACGCATGGAGGTCGTCAGTTACTGTAACCGGTTTATTAAAACTAGTAAGAAGCAACCGGCGAAATCGGTTGGAGGGTACCCAGACTGCAAACTGATGATGCTCAAATTGCATGGCGGAGAATCAGCCGGTTTTTTGACTTTGGTACAGGATATGAGGTTTTGTAAAGATTAAATCTCACCCCAAATAAGATAAGAAGTTTACATAAGCGTTTAACTTCCGCCAAAGCTTGTATAGCGTGTTTAACTTTACAGTTGAACAAGTAAAATGAACCGAATATTGAAGTGAAGGAACCGGTATTTGTGAAGGTAATTCATGTAAGGTGTAAGATAGGAACAGCTGTACCAGTTTCAAAAAGCCCTAGAGAGATCACTGAATCAGCGTCCCTGATAGGACAGATTATGTTGTACAGCGTTATTTTAGTGTCATTTGTGCTGTACTTGTTTTTTTTTCAGTAAAGGTGTCTGTACACAAGTGTCTTTCTCTGACCGCAGGCGTGTATGCGGCCGTGTAAGTGTTATTTTAGCTTTTTGTGAGTGACAAATAGTAAAGAAAAGGTGTTAAGTAAAGTCCATCTTCGGCCGTGATCATGCGTGAGACAAACTACAGGAACACCCTCCATGGAGGAGCACCCACAAGCAGGTAGCAGGGCCCCAGGGTCAGAACATACCCAGCTGGTTAACTCAGGACGATGATGACTAATGATAAACAGGTTGTCATGAAGCATGATTACACTGCACTGACTTGTATGCTCTGACTGTATCATACTTGCCAGTGTGTCCCAGGCTTGCCGGTGTGTCCCAGGCTTGCCAGTGTGTCCCAGGCTTGCCTGTGTGTCCCAGGCGTCCCAGTGTGTCCTAGGCTTGCCAATGTTTACCAGGCTTGCCAGTGTGTCCCAGGCTTGCCAGTGTGTCCCAGGCCTGCCAGTGTTTCCCAGGCTTGCCAGTGTGTCCCAGGCCTGCCAGTGTTTCCCAAGCTTGCCAGTGTGTCCCAGGCCTGCCAGTGTTTCCCAGGCTTGCCAGTGTGTCCTAGGCTTGCCAATGTTTCCCAGGCTTGCCAGTGTTTTCCAGGTATGCCAATGTTTCCCAGGCTTGCCAGTGTTTCCTAGGTTTGCCAATGTTTCCCAGGCTTGCCAGTGTGTCCTAGGTTTGCCAATGTTTCCCAGGCTTGCCAGTGTTTCCTAGGTTTGCCAATGTTTCCTAGGCTTGCCAGTGTTTTCCAGGTATGCCAATGTTTCCCAGGCTTGCCAGTGTTTTCCAGGTATGCCAATGTTTCCCAGGCTTGTTCGGGCTGTAACTCCCTGTTTCTCCTAGGCCACATCCCTAAATTGCACTACTCTTATAATGGCCTATTAAACTAGGATATGCACTACACAAATAAAAACTTCCGCCAGCAAACCAGTTTATCTAGTAATACGAAGGAGTATATTTATAACTCACCCACTGCAATATTTTCTCAACTTTTAATATGATGGATGAGTTTCATGTAGGGACACAAGTTTCCCAATATCAGGTTGAAGTGCTAAGAAGGAAAGTATTACTGGCACCGTCTGCTTCGTTTTCTCTCAACGTCCCTCCCGCACCCCCACTGCTTCTTTTTCTTCCACTGCGACCCCCCCCCCGCTCTGTTTCAAGCCCACCGGGGGGGGGGGGGTTATCGCCCACTTTGGGAAACACTGATACAAACAAATACAGCACAGCATGACCCCAGAGAGACATTTTGTAAGTTGGCACAGAACTCTACTCCCACCCACCCCCCACCACCGCCTGCCTCTGCTCATTTGTGTATCCACTCTGGGTTCTATCTAAGCCTTCAGAGGCCCATGCTTAAAACAAGGAAAACCTCAGGGCCCATGCTTAAAACAAGGAAAACCCTCAGGGCCCATACTTAAAACAAGGAAAACCCTCAGGGACTATGTTTAAAACAAGGAAAACCATCAGGGCCCATACTTAAAACAAGGAAAACCCTCAAGGCCCATACTTAAAACAAGGAAAACCTTCAGGGCCCAAACTTCTTCTTCTTCTTCGTTCACTTCTACCACCAAAAACCGCACTGTGAACCTACTGAATTCATGCCTGTGGTCCTCGTTAGGTCCCGTGGTCCCCTGTGTGGTCCAAAATAGACCACACGAGATCCACGAAAGGACCACAAGAGATTCAGAGTGTCACAGTGCTTTAGCCTGTATTCTTGGTGGGTCTCGGAAGCGGGATTGCGTGACACCGTGGTTTTCATTGCACCAGTTTAGTCTAGGGTTGGACTTTCTCACCGGAAGACCTCGACGTGTTTAGGATATCAGTGCATCCCCGCTGGGTGAGAGGCGGTAGCCCACCCAGGTCAGAGTTGGACTTTCTCACCGTAAAACCTCGACGTGTTTTGAGATACCCGTGTATCACCGCCGGGTGAGAGGTGGTTGCCCATCCAGTCCAGGGTTGGACTTTCTCACCGGAAAACCTCAGCGTGATTAGGATACGCAAACATCCCCGCCGGGTGAGAGGTGGTTGCCTATCTAGACTTCCCTGGTCCAGTGTCTCCGACTTCAGCATTTTGCGGTCGTGGCCGCTACCCTTCCTAGTTGTGACCAGGATGGAGCTTTTGTCCAGGAGGACGAATCCTCGCCACTAGTGACTTCTACCCCTGGGTTGAGCCGGTTTAGGCATTATCCCAGTATGGGCGTGTTTGGGACGTGACCGACCTCTAGAGCAGAGGTACTGTGACATGCATAGCCTTCAAGATTCACCCCTGGCATGAGCCGGTTTAGGCAAAATTCACCAGTATGGGTGTTTATCAGGCGTTACCGACCTCTAGAGCGGAGATGGCATGACATGTCTAGCCATCAAGTTCCACCCCTGGTGTGTGCCGGTTTAGGCATATTTCACCAGTGTAGGTGTACTTCGGACGTGGGCGGCCTCTAGAGCAGAGGTGCCGTGGTATAGCTCTCGTAGCGATACTACTGGACATACCGGTTAAACTTTACTTTCCACCACCTTTTCCCATCGGCTCCGCACAGCAACCTTTATTTCTTTTTCGCATTTACTTCCTTAACCGGGAGGAGCTTCACTCCACGCACGGCATATGAAGAGTCTCGCCAGCAGTGAGACAAGCCGGTTCATGCATTTCACCCGACATGACTGCACTCAGGACGTGGCCGACCTCCAGACCAGAGGTGCCGTGATTTGACTGTTTGCTTCGCTTTATCCTTTCTACCACCTTTTCCGCAGTGATGCTGCGCGGCAACCTCATTTGTACCTTTCTTCATTGGCCGGGAAGAGCACCGCTCCACGCACGGCAGCTGAAAAATCTCGCCAACAGCGGACCTCCAGTTCCGAAAACCAACAAAATAGAACCGAGGTCCTATTCCATTATTCCATGCACCATTATTCAGGCAGCTGGGGCCTGCTTTGAACACTCAGCGAAGAGCACCCGCGGGAGAGAGCCGGCAGACGGTAGGGCAGGAGACAACGGGCAGTGAACCGGCGCGAGCCGGACCGCCCGCCTGCGCCTGAGATCCAACAACGAGCTTTTTAACTGCAACAACTTTAATATACGCTATTGGAGCTGGAATTACCGCGGCTGCTGGCACCAGACTTGCCCTCCAATAGATCCTCGTTAAAGGGTTTAAAGTGTACTCATTCCAATTACGGGGCCTCGAAAGAGTCCCGTATTGTTATTTTTCGTCACTACCTCCCCGTGCCGGGAGTGGGTAAGTTGCGCGCCTGCTGCCTTCCTTGGATGTGGTAGCCGTTTCTCATGCTCCCTCTCCGGAATCGAACCCTGATTCCCCGTTACCCGTTACAAACATGGTAGGCATGTCACGTACCATCGACATTTGATAGGGCAGACATTTGAAGGATGCGTCGCCGGCACAGAAGGCCATGCGATCAGCACAAAGTTATCCAGAGTCACCAGTTGGGACGCCGCGCCCCGCGAAGGGCAACGACGATTGGTTTTGAACTAATAAAAGCGCTCTTTCCACGAGGGTCGGAGCTTGGTAAGCATGTATTAGCTCTAGAATTGCCACAGTTATCCAAGTAGGATCGTGTCATCTAAGGAAGCTCGACTGATTTAATGAGCCATTCGTGGTTTCACCGTGAGACAGTGTGAACTTAAACATGCATGGCTTAATCTTTGAGACAAGCATATGACTACTGGCAGGATCAACCAGATAGCTTTCTTCACCGAACCTTTGTCGGATATCTGCCGACAGACCGACGCGGGGCAAGGAAGACAGCGCTCTGCTCAGAGCGGATCCCTTTCGACCCCGGCGGCGTTTCATTTCCTTTAACTGGCGGGGGCGGCTCTCTCTGCTCTAACGAGCGGAGAAGAAAGCCTGGCCACCCACAAACAACACACGTTACATACTGCAGACCCGATACTCTTGCGAGAGATGGGCCAATTTCGAGACCATCGGTCGACAAAACCGTACTACATCGTTATCACGAACCTGGCTGGCTAGCCGTTTACATGCTTCGCTCGACGGACAAACCACTTGCTTCTGCATCGAAACACCTTAACTCTCGCCGTCCAGGAAGGGAGCGAAAGCCTGTCTCCCCACGCACGGAACTCGAGAGCGCTTTTTCGCCAAAAGAACGGTCGGCCTGCGCAACAGCAACCGCCCGCGCTGTGCAGGTCGGCGCAGCTCTGCGCGGCTGACCGAGCCCAAACTTAAAACAAGGAAAACCCTCTGGGCCCATACTTAAAACAAGGAAAACCCGCAGGGCCTATGTTTAAAACAAGGAAAACCCTCAGGGCCCATGCTTAAAACAAGGAAAACCTCAGGGCCCATACTTAAAACAAGGAAAACCCTCACGGCCCATACTTAAAACAAGGAAAGCCCTCACGGCCCATACTTAAAACAAGGTAAACCCTCACGGCCCATACTTAAAACAAGGAAAACCCTCAGGGCTCATACTTAAAACAAGGAAAACCCTCACGGCCCATACTTAAAACAAGGAAAACCCTCACGGCCCATACTTAAAACAAGGAAAAACTTCACGGCCCACCTTAAAACAAGGAAAACCCTCACGGCCTATGCTTAAAACAAGGAAAACCCCCAGGGTCCATACTTAAAACAAGGAAAAACTTCACGGCACCCCTTAAAACAAGGAAAACCCTCAGGGCCTATACTTCAAAGAATGAAAAACCTCAGGGCCCACCTTAAAACAAGGAAAACCCTCAGGGCCCATACTTAAAACAATGAAAAACCTCACGGCCCACCTTAAAACAAGGAAAACCCTCAGGGCCCATACTTAAAAAAATGAAAACCCTCACGGCCCATACTTAAAAAAATGAAAACCCTCAGGGCCCATACTTAAAAAAATGAAAACACTCACGGCCCATACTTAAAACAATGAAAACCCTCACGGCCCATATTTAAAACAAGGAAAACCCTCACGGCTGTGTGGCGCCGATGTGAAAAGGTGATGGAAAGGATAAAGTGAAACTTAAGCGGTATGTCCAGTAGTATCGCGGCGAGAGCTACTCATACCACGGCACCTCTGCTCTAGAGGTCGGCCACGTCCGAAATACACCCATACTGGTGAAATATGCCTAAACCAGCTTACACCAGGGGTGAAATTCGATGGCTACGCATGTCACGGTACCTCTGCTCTAGAGGTCGGTCATGTCCTAAACACTCCCATACTGGGATAATATGCCTAAACCTGCTTAACCCAGGGGTGGAAGTCATTAGTGGCGAGGATTTATCCTCCTGGAAAAAAAGCTCCGTCCTTGTCACAACTAGGAAGGGTAGCGGCCACGACCACAAAATGCTGAATTCGGAGACACTGGACTAGGGCAGTCTAGACAGGCAACAACCTCTCACCCGGCGGGGATGTATGCGTATCCTAATCACATTGAGGTTTTCCTGTGAGAAAGTCCAACGCTGGACTGGATGGGCAACCACCTCTCAACCGGCGGTGATACACAGGTATCTCAAAACACGTCGAGGTTTTCCGGTGAGAAAGTCAAACACTAGATTAAACTGGTGCAACGGAAACCACGGTTGTCAAGCAACCCGCTTCTGAGACCCACCAAGAATACAGGCTCAAGCCGTGCGATACTCTGAACCTCTTATGGTCCTCTCTGGGATATCGTGTGGTTTTTTGGGGACCACATGAGGGAGCACGGGACCTATCGAGGACCACAGGCGTAAGTTCAGCAGGATCACAGGGCGGTCTTGGTGGTAGAAGCGAACGAAGAAGAAGAGGAAGAAGAAGAAGAAGAAGGAGAAAAACCATAATAGTTATTTACACTTTTGTTATTTTTATCGGAACAACTTTCGTTATTTTCTCGACGATGTAAAGTTTTTGAAACCAGTTAGACAGGATTAGATTTCAGCGTGAAAGGGAATATAATGTTTATAGTTAAATATTAATAACATTCTAGATGTTAATAATTACATCCTAGGCTGAAATGCCAGAAGTGAAGGAGAGAGAACAAAAAAGAGAGACAGGGAGAGAAATAAAAACAGAGAGACAGAAACCGATATAGCCACATAGAGGAGAGACAGAGTCTGAGAGAAACACAGAGAGAGAGAGAGAGAGAGAGAAACAGATAAAGAAAGAAAAAAAGATAATTTTGTGACTTACCTACTGTAATCATCAACATGAAGACACTTCGCCACGACAAAATAAAAATCTTACAGGAAAAAACAACATACAATCATGATTGTAGTTTTTCTCTGTTTCTGTACATGTCTCCCCCCACCTCCCCCTTTAAAGTTTTTCTTAAATTTTGTAGTTTTAAAAAAAAGTCACGGTGTACTTCCTTGCTAAATTCATGCTCTAGCTCCGTCAGATCTTGTTACAAGCTCATCCAACATCCAACTTCTTACTTCCCGTTGGGAGATTTTTATTTTCTTTTCTCTCATGTATTCTGTTTTCTACACTTCTATGCCAGCGTAGATGGCACTTTATTTATTTATGTATCTAGATGGCACTTTATTTATTTATTTATGTATCTGACACTGAAAGCGTTTTCATCAGAAAAGATACACGAATCGCTTGTGAGGAGCTGTAGAAGCAGGGAGGTAACAGCATGTCAAAGGCGGTGAAACATCAACACAATTTATCAAAGTGCCAGAGAGTTATGTCCCCCTCGCAGAAAAAGCAGTTCCGCAATGAAGTTTATGACGTCCAGAGAAGAATATCCTCCTTAGCTTCACGAGTCATCAGAGTCATGAGTCACGGAGTTACAAGTCATCAGAGTAATGAGTCATCATAGTCACGAGAGTCACGGGCCATGAGTTATCAGATTTACGAGTCATCAGAGACTGAGACTTGTTTACAAACATTCTTTGTGCATGTACCGTAGAAGTGTGATTATTTTATTCTCCAGTCAAACATGAAAAGTTTGAAAACTCTCTCTCTCTCTCTCTCTCTCTCTCTCTCTGTATCTATACAAATAAAAGTTCACACTGCTCCACATGCAAGAAAACAATCTACTAATAGACAGTCAGTCAGGTTTTTAGACCAAATTACTCCTGCCACACAGCATTAACTAAAATGACAGAAAGCTGGCTGTGAAATATAAATGATGACAAATTGTGTGGTGCTGTCTTTGTTGATTTCAAGAAAGCCTTCGATATGATTGATCATGAAATTCTTGCAAAAAAGCTGGAAGGCTATAGATTACACCCTGACCTAACAAAATTTATTACATCTTTTCTCTCAGGTAGAAAACAAGTAGTTTGCTTTAGAAACAAAATATCTGGCTCGTCTGTGGTTGATACCGGTATTCCTCAAGGCTCCATTCTTGGTCCTCTTCTCTTTGCTACCTATATTAACGACCTACCACTACATTTAAAGCACTCTTCATGTGATCTTTTCGCTGACGACTGTACTGTTTACAATAGTGACTATGACATCAATAAACTACAGACAACGCTCCAAAATGATATAAACAGTTTTATTAAATGGAGTAATAAAAATGGTATGTTGATAAACACCAACAAAACAAAATCCATGCTCATCACTACAAGACAGAAACTGCAGAATGCAACAAAAACTTCTCTATAGCTTTGTGCTGGGACTAAGGCAATAGAAAATGTTCATGAACATAAAACCCTAGGACTCATCATTGATCAGCATTTAACTTGGAATTCTCACATACATAACCTAACAAACTTGATTGCACAGAAAGTTTACCAATTAGCCAAAATTAAATACTTTATCGACAAAGACACAAGAAAGATATACTACATATCACACATACAAACACATTTAGATTACTGTTCCACAATCTGGGATGGATGCTCAGTCTCAAACACAAAAAGGCTCCACTCACTTCACAAGCGAGCATTAAATCTTATTTGTGACAAACACCCAGTACAGACTGTAGATCAACACAAACAACTCAAAATTCTACCCCTCAAAAATAGAATCATTTTTAACAAAGTTAAGTTTGTTCACAGAATTCTGTCGCACAATGCTCCGCCTTACTTGTGGTCACTGTTTACGTACAATACTAAACATAGCAAGCGTTTCAAATCTGTCTTCTTCCTAAATCCAGGATTGATCTGTACAAGAAAAGCCTTGCATACTCTGCAGCACAGCTCTGGAACACCCTCTCCTACCATTTAAAACCCATTGGTAATACTTCATCCTTTAACTCAAACCTGTTTCATTATTTACTTGCTTGTAATTATATGCCTCCATAGAATAACCAGCACTCTCTCAACACGTGACTCGCCACCCATGAAGTACTAAAATGACATAGTTAGAAAAGCAACTTGTTAGATATTGTTAGAATTTTTTTTAATGTCTATTAAAAAACATATGTTAGATGATCTGTATTTACAATGTATTTTTGTTTATGTATATGTCTCTGTGTGTATGTGTGCGTGAGTACTATTTTATTAGGTTAATTACTTCTTCTCTTTTACTTTGAATGTAGTAGTTACATCTTACACTCTTTTGATATGTTTTTTCCTAATTTAATTTGTATATTTGTACTAAATCAAGTGTGTGGGAGGAATGAAAGATGGAGTGATGAAGGGCAGAATGTAAGACGGGCCTGCGTGGTCAATTCTTTCCCTTGAAAAATAAAGATTATTTATTCATTCATTCATTCATTCTCTGTAGCTTTCTGTATTTTTCTTCCTGTCTCTCTCTCACTGTCTTCCTTCTCTGTCTGTCTGTCTCTCTGTCTGTCTGTCTGTCTCTCTCTCTCTGTCGCTTTCTCTGTCTTTCTTCCCCTCTCTCTGTATTCCTTCTCTCTCTCACACTCTCTCTCTCCCTTATATACGCGTAAACAATCTCTGAGGATTTGCCTCTTAGGACACAAGCTGTCAGAGAAAACTGCACACAAATTAAACTGAAAACAAAATGATTACTCGTTATAAAGCAATAATTCACCACATAACACCATCCTTTACCTGTTCTTCCCATTTCCCGAGAATTACTGTATTTAGATCCCATATTTTCACCATGCTTCAGATATTTTAATGAGCTACCCGGCTGACAGTGGCATGGGAAAAGAAATGTAGCAAAACTGATTGGAAATGATAAATACAGCAAATACATGGGAAATATGACATCCAAAGGCTGTATCATTCCTGATAACTGTCTTTGTTTAAATAACTGAAGATCCTGTTCACATATGCTCAATGACCTGAGTCATAATGTCCATCCAATTAGCTCGGTCTTTAAGAATTCTCAGAACTGGGAGGGGAACTATAGAAAGAGAAAACTTTGCTTTAGCGCACAGCCTCATTTGAGGCTGAGTTATGATGATAGAATATACTCGTACAAGCTCTAAAGAGAGGCACTATACCATGCAATATAAATATCGCTTTCTGCTGACTGAGATATAGACTACATTGTTCTGCATAAACATCGCTTGCTTTTAACTGAGACTGTATAGTTCTACTTAAACATTGCTTGCTGCTAATTGAGATATAGACTACATTATTCTATATAAATATCGCTTGGTGCTAAATGAGATACAGACTATAGTGTTCTACATAAAAATCACTTGCCGCTAAATGAGATATTGACTGTTTTGTACTACATAGATATCGCTTGCTGCACACTGAGATACAAACTATATTGTTCTACATAAATATCGCTTCTGCTAAATGAGATATAGACTATATTGTTCTATTTAAACATCGCTTGCTGTTAACTGAGATCTAGACTACATTGTTCTGCACAAATATCGCGTGCTATAAACTGGGATATAAACTACACTGTTCTACATAAATATCGCTTGCTGCTAACTGAGATATAGACTGTACAGTTCTACTTAAACACTGCTTGCTGTTAACTGAGATATAGACTATACAGTTTTACGTTAATATCGCTTGCTGCTAACTGAGATATAGACTGTACATTTCTACTTAAACATCGCTTGCTTTTAACTGAGATATAGACTATATAGTTCTACGTAAATATCGCTTGCTGTTGACTGAGATACAAACAGCTTTGTTGTACATAAATATCGCTTGATGCTAACTGAGATGTAGACTACACTGTTCTTGATAAACATCGCTTGTTGTTAACTAAGATACAGACTGTATTGTTCTACATAAATATCTCTTGGTGCTAACTCAGATATAGACTACATTGTTCCACATAAATATCGCTTACTGCTAAATGAGGTACAGACAATACAGTTCTACTTAAATATCGCTTGCTGCTAAATGAGATATAGATTATACAGTTCAACATTTATATCGCTTGCTGTTAACCGAAATATAGACTATACAGTTCTCCATAAATATCGCTGTTAATTGAGAAATAGACTACTTTGTTCTACATAAACATCGCTTGTTGTTAACATAGATATTGACTGCATTGTTGTACATAAATTTCGATTGGTGCTAACTAAGCTATAGACTACATTGTTATACATAAATATCGATTGGTGCTAACTGATAAATTGACTACATTGTTCTATATAAATATCGCTTGCTGCTAACTGAAATATAGACTGTACAGTTCTACATAAATATCCCTTGCTGTTAACTGTGATATAGACTACATTATTCTATATAAATATCGCTTACTGTTAACTGATATACAGATTATACAGTTCTACTTAAACATCGCTTGCTGTTAACTGAGATATAAACTACATTGTTCTACATAAATATTACTTGCTGTTAATTTAGATATATACTACATTGTTCTACATAAACATTGCTTGCTGTTAACTGAGATATAGACTACATTGTTCTACATAAATACCGCTTGTTGCTAACTGAGATATGGACTATACAGGTCTACATAAATATCGCTTGCTGTTATCTGAGATACAGACTATACTGTTCTACTTAAACATCGTTTGCTGTTAACTGAGATATAGACTACATTATTCTACATAAATAACGCTTGGTGTTAGTTGATTTATAGACTACACTGTTCTACGTAAATATCGCTTGCTTCTAATTAAGATACAGACTATACAGTTGTACTTAAACATCGCTTGCTGTTAACTGAGATACAGATTGTACAGTTCTACATAAACATCGCTTGCTGTTAACTGAGATACAGACTATACAGTTCTACATAAACATCACTTGCTGTTAACTGAGATACAGACTATACAGTTCTACATAAACATCGCTTGCTGTTAACTGAGATACAGACTACACTGAGTAATGTAAACATGATTTATTGCTAGTGAGATATAGAACTAGACCGTGGAGCGTAACAACACGACTTGCTGTTACTAAGATATAGATAGGTTAACTGTGCAGCACAAACATGGCGTGAATTCTAAAATATAGACCTGAATTCTAAGATATAGACCCGAATTCTCAGATACAGACGTGAATTATAAGTTATAGATTAGATCGTTCGACGTAAACACTCTTTGCTGCGTCAGATTATCTGCTCATCAAAACTGAGCAACCTCATTTTTGGCAAGTTCGATAAACAGATCACATCAACCTGCCACGAAATCGCCTTCTGTGATGGAAATATCCGTTATTATTATCTTCTCCGAATGTCAACATGTGTCCTTCGTCCCAACAAATTCAATAACAGCGATGTTTCTTATCTTCCAGCATGTCACAATATCCAGGCATGTTGATATGTTTCTCTGTGTTCTGGCCAAGAAGTCTTCTCTGACGCTGATGTCCTACTGGACAGTGTTAAAAATTTATTTAATCTCTCTGACAATCTGCTGTCCTTTCCTGCCAAATAGATTTTCTTCTCATGCTTTCGTCTCACTTAAATCCATCCATCCATCCATCCATCCATCCATCCATCCATCCATGGAATAAAAATGAAAGCCTTGTGCTACAAATGAGAATGTAAGACGGGCCTGAGTGTCAAATTCTTCATCTCTCGTAGTAAAGTTCGTTCACTGGTTTTCTCTCTCTCTCCATTTCCTGTCCTCTCTATCTCTCTCTCTATCTCTCTTTCTGTCTCTCTTTCTGTCTCTCAATTCCTGATAATGTCATTTCCACGTTTCCGTGTCTTCATATTAGCTATGTTATACTGTCTGTTCTCCAAACCTTTCATCAATCAATAAAATAAAGGATTTAGAAAGCCTGATTTTCCCCATCATGCCTTTCTAAATTCTAGCAGAGAGCCGGCACTGATTGTGTTCTTTTATGTCAGAAAAAAATCTACAGAAATGACGAAGACAGCAAATCATTTTGTTTACAATTCGTATGTTGCCTGTTGTAAAATGCTAAAGTAAATTTTTATTTCTTTCTAGAAAATACTGAAGAAAAATGTTATATTTCTTCTGATTAAAAAAAAAACCACATCAAGCAAATCTATCTCTTTATTCTTATAAAATAATGATTTTTAAACATTTAAAATAACGTATTGCAAAATTATTTCTTATAATAATGGGACGAATTTATCGCATTTATTTATATAATGCTGTTATAGAAGCAAATGTGAAAAAAATCATTTATGAAATACTGCAACAAGTTTATCAATTTATTTAATGTTCTGTTAAAATGCCACAGTAAATTTATATTTTGTAATGCTCTCATTTTATGCCAAAACAGCTGAGAAACACATAAATGCCTTTGACTGTAAATGCTACAGAAGAGTTCTTCAAATATCATGGACACAGAAAAGAACAAATATATCCATACTACAAGAACTTAATATTGAAGAAGGCTGGTTAGTAAATAGGGTTAAACAGAGACAACTTAAATATTTTTGACACATTAAACGTCATGATAATCTAGAGAAGACCTTCTTGGAAGGGTACATAATAGGAAAAAGAAAGAGAGGAAGACCAAGGCGAAGATGGCTGCAAGACATCATTGATGATCTGGAAATGGATGCATCAGGAGCGGGCATCTTTCTTACAACTGAGAGGCATACAGGAGAACTGTTAGGGAGACAAAGTTCCGCAAGGGACATGCAAATGACTGACTGACTGACTCATATATATTTTCTGTTAAAAAAGGTCTTAGTTAAGAGATAAGAGATATGATGGCCGTGGTAAACTTAAGGCTCAAGTAATAAATTTAGGTAGACAGAAATGTTTGGTTTAGTTTTACAAAAAAAGATAGAAAGAGTGGGGAAAGTGGACAGAAGCAAGAAAGACAGAAAGTAAGACGAGCACGTATGAATGAAGAACATACAACAATCCAGTGTTTCGGAAACAGCTTTTATCAAGCACCATAAACAAGAACAACATAACAGATAAAAACACAGCACAAAAAACGATTTGTGCTGACAGGTCAAGGAAAATATGGGCACTAACACCATATCCCTATGTGTCTCTAAGGTATGACATGGTTACCTTTACTTTTACTTTTTTAAAAATAATATCACTACCCGATTTTTCTTCTTATAAACAAAATCACTACCGGATTCTTATTCAAGCAAAGAATATCACTACCCGATCCTTATTTTTATTAACAATATCACTACCCAATCCTTATTCTTATAAACAATATCATTACCCGGTCCCTATTATTATAAAAATATCACTACCCGATCCCTATTCTTATAAACGATATCAATACCCTACCCTTATTCTTGTAAACGATATGAACACCGAAATTATAGTCTCACAAACCATATCAACAAACTCCAAGGACATATCTATTCATTTGTACGTTTAAAAAATTCTTTCTAAATTGGTGGGATACTTTTCTGAACATCACATATGATGTTTTAAGTAATTCCTTAGTACGGTTTTTTCTCCACCATTATTAAGTTACCCTCCACTACTTTACTGCAGTAAGTGATCACGTGTCTGATTACAAATTTGTAAAAATTTACAAGATGTTGCCCTCATTATCAGCACTGTCACTTACTGGTGATTGCTTGTACGCATAATCTGTACATGGACGAAATTTACGACGGTAAACATCTATGTGAAACATGGGGCTCGCTTCACCTTAACAAGACTGTTGAGATTTCGGCTAAAGCTCTGTAGCAGCTGTGACATGAACAGAAAAGTGGACACAGCATGGGTTAATGTTACTGGCGCGGTTAATCGAAGTTTTCACAAGCAAATTCGTGGCAGATTTTTTAGTGTTTCAGTTTAGTGTGTACTAAGATTATTTTTTTTTTCCTGACAGTGTCTCCCACCACTCCCCCCAATCCCCTACCCCCCCCCCCCACACACACAATACTGATTTTACCTTATCACAACTCAGTATTCCTATGCACATTCTACCTACCTACCTACCTACCTGGAATAGAGTGACAGATGTATGATAAAGGGCAGAATGTTAGACGGGCCTGCGTGCAATTCTTAACCCTTTTGAAATAAAGATCAATCAATCAATCAATCTGTCTCTGTCTGTCAGTATGTTTGTCTCCTGCCTGCCTGTCTGTCCTTCTATATATATCTATTCAGAATATATGTATGTATGTATGTATGCTTGTTTGTATTTTATACATACATGCATACGTACATACATACATACATTTATACATACATATGCATGTATATATGTATATATGCAAGTAGATACACATGCATGTAAGTACTAGCGACGATTGATAAGTAAGGTCTCCAACTGAATGAAATAAATTTCTGACAACACAAAATATACGGAACACGGAATGTCTGACAATATAAAAATATAGGGAACACGGAAATTCTGACTACAAGAAGGACTGTAAATTGTGACAACTTACGATCACTAGAGCAGAGCATTCACAAAACCAGACCTAGGAGGAAACATTTTCTTTTGAATCACGACAATGCGAGGCCACATTTCACTGCGCAAACGAAGAAAATTACGGCAAAGCCTGAAATTCACAGTTTTTCCACACCCTCCCTACAGCCCAGACCTAGCACATTCCAACCTCCGGCTGTTTCCTAAATTGAAGAAGACTTTGAAAGGTCAGCAATTTTCATAGGATGCCTAAGCTGAAGCTGCTGTTGGCACGTGGACCAGACATCAACCAGAAACTTTCTTCTTAAACGAAATGAAACAAAGATGCCGCGGTTGGAAAAAAAATGTGTAGCTGTAAATCTGGACTATGTTGAAAAATAAGTTTAAAATGTGTAAGAAAAATAAATTTGAATCATTTTGATATCAATTGTATCATTTTATGTTGTCAGAAATTTATTTTATAGAGCTGGAGAACTTACTTATTAATTCCCCCCCCCCACCCCGTATATATGTTTGCGTATGTGTGTGCACGTTCAGTGGAAGCAGAGAATTTCTCAGATCAGCAGAGCACCCTTAAGCACATACACACATATGTATACGTTTTGTGGTCATTTAAATACAGGACACTCGTACTTTCAAGAGCAGGACATAATGTAGACAATAACAAAATGTATACAGATAAACAGACAAACGGGCAAACAGACACAAAAGCAGACATACAAAAAGACAGAAGATGTCAGTTCTTTGCAGCCTCTTGAAAACGACTTGTAAAGAAAGAAAGAAAGGAGCCATTATCTCAAAACAGGAACAAACAAGCAATAAAATACGAGAGGTTAACAATGAAGTAGTCACGTGACAGGAAAGTGATATTCTAATATTATCCAGAGTAGACGGCCGTCTGGTAATGCCATCTGTTCCGCGGTTTTCAAAGTGTGGCTTTGCAGGGGCACCGATAAAAGTGCGTTGAGCTATAGTGTTACGATTAATTTAAACATCAGCGTCAACTATAAACTGAAGAGTTCAGCTGCAGGAGGTCACAAGAAGAAAAAAAATCACTTTCTAATTCATTCAAATCTTTCAATCCTGTAAGTTTCTGTTAGTGAAACATCAACTGAATTGTTACATTTGTGACTGGTAGTGTATTTAATACTATTTTTTTTTAGCAGAAAACGAACGTGTATCGCCATATTTTTATGTGTATGAAGACTAAACTGGCAGTTAGTGGCCAGTTGTTCAGATCACGCAGCCAATGTTGGCCTACAATCGCTGGCCTGGCCAAGATAAGAAAAATACAGCTGCCAGAAAAGCTATGAAGTTGTCGTGCGAAATTTCGACATTTCGTCTATTTCACATAGCAACAGATATAGCATGATAGAGAGAGAGAGAGAGAGAGAGAGAGAGAGAGAGAGAGAATTTGTACGCTAAAGTGAAATAGAGCAGTTGAAAACTTTTGAAAACCACAATCTAACATATAATACGCCAGTTATTTGCATGTCCCTAATAGCACTCCTGTAGGTCTCTCGGTTGTAAGCAAGATGCCCTGCTACTGATGCATCCATTTGCAGATCATCAATGAGTCTTGAAACTGTATTCGCCTTGGTCTTCCTCTCTTTCTTTTTCCCATTAGGTATCCTTCCAAGACGGTCTTCTCTAGATTATCATGATGTTTAATGTGTCCAAAGTATTTACGTTTTCTTTGTTTAATCCCTTTTACTAGCCAGCAATCTTCAATATTTAGTTCTTTTAGTATATTTGTTCTTTTGTGTGTCCATGATATTTGAAGAACTCTTCTGTAGCACTAACATGCCTCTCAGCTGTTTTGTTAAATCGAAAAACACGACTGTTGCCAATTTGGCTTTCACAGGTTTAAAAAGAAAAAGAAAGTTAAGTGACACTTATATTGTAAACAAATTGAATGTCCCTTAATAGAACTGGCAATTCGTTCACCGTTTGCAGATCAATACTACATATCGATCTGTTTCTACCGGTGCAAATTGTGAAATATCAGGATTTTAAAAAAAGCAGTTTACATTGAGCACGTGAGTTAGTGGAAGTGAAAAGCCACGTGTATCTGGCGAGAGTTCGTTGGGAATAATTTTCCAACACTTAATCTCTCTCTCTCTCTCTTCTGGTCTATCTCTCCGTCTATCCCTCTGTTTATCTGTCGTTCTTTCCCTGAATCCTTGGTTTTTTTAAAAATGTCCCTCTGCCTTCTGTCTCTCTCTTCTATCTTATTCTCCATCTATTTTTTTCTCTTTGTCTGTCTGTCTGTCTCTCTCTCTCTCTAAATCTCTGTTTTTCTACGTCTCTCTCTATTTCTCTGTATCCATCGGTCTCTCTCTGTATCTCTATGTCTCTGTCTATTTTCTTTTATCTATCTGTGTTACTTTCTCTCTCTCTCTCTGCTTTTCTCTCCTTCTGTCTCTCTTCGTCTCTTTTTTGGCATCTCTCTCTATCTGTATCTTTCTCTGTCTGCCTGTCTTGTTCTGTCTTTCTGTCTCAATCTTTCTCCATTTCCCTGTCTCACTCGGTCTCTGTCTGTCTCCGTCTCTCTCTCTCTTTCTTTTTTGTATCTGTCTGTCTCTGTTTTTGTCTCTATATGCCGCTCATTCTGTTTCTTTCTGCCTCACTGTCTGTCTCATTTTGTCTCTGTCTGTCCCAACTTCTTCTAGTCTGTCTCTCGCTCTCTCTCTTTTTCTTCCTTCCCTATTCCGTCCCCTCTCTCTCTTTCTTCTCCTTCTTTCTATCATTTTTTCCTGCAGCTCTATCTATCTATCTATCTATCTATCTATCTATCTATCTATCTATCTATCTATCTATCTATCTATCTATCTATCTATCTATCTATCTATCTATCTATCTATCTATCTGTCTGTCTGTCTGTCTGTCTGTCTGTCTGCCTACCCATCTATGTATCTATCTACCTGCCTGCCTGTCTATCTATTCGTTTGTCTCTATGCCTGTCCACATACTTGCTTGCCTGCCTGTCTGTCTGCCTGTCTATCTATCTATTTGCTTGTCTGTTTGCTTGAATGTCTGTCTATCTCATTCAAACCTTGATTACTGGTCTCCTCTTTCACTGGTCATTATCACTAAGATGTACATAATATACAGGCAATGCAACGAAAGTGAACAGTGTAAATGTAAACTATACTGAGAATCTAGCACTACTTACAAGACGACAGTAAACTATACTGAGAATCCAGCATTACTTACAAGACGACAGTAAACTATACTGGGAACCTAGCACTACTTACAAAACAATAGTTAACTATACTGGGAATCTAGCACTACTTACATGACGATAGTTAACTATAGTGGGAATCTAGCACTACTTACAAGACGACAGTAAACTATACTGGGAATCTAGCACTACTTACAAGACGATAGTTAACTATACTGGGAATCTAGCACTACTTACAAGACGATAGTTAACTATACTGGGAATCTAGCACTACTTACAAGACGATAGTTAACTATACTGGGAATCTAGCACTACTTACAAGACGACAGTAAACTATACTGGGAACCTAGCACTACTTACAAGAGGACAGTTAACTATACTTCCCCTACTTATCGGGCACGTCCATCTACCAACGTTGCTCTCTTCACCATCATTTTCATCTGCCGTTTTCGATACGAATGTTGGCGGTATTCAATTTGCAGTTTCCTCACGACTTTTCTTTGAAATATAAGAAACGTGTATACTTCGAAAGCAGTCTACTATGCTTTCCATTTTTGCATGTAGTGAACTTTATGTATATGTAAATATATGTATGTATATATATATATATATATATATATATATATATATGGTCTGGGTCATCATCATTGCGGTCTTGTCATGTCCCATATTCATCAGCAGGGTATATTCACTGTCCTCTAAGTCCTCCACTCTGCCTCCACTCTGAGAGCGTTAAAATATCAGTTCAATCCAGTGGTTGTCTATCTGAGATGATGGCAGATCCAGCCAGCCTATCAGCTCTCTCATTTCCCTGGATGCCCATGTGCCCAGGGACATAGCTGAAGGTAGCTTTGCGAATCTTTATTTTCTGCAGTGACTCAAGCCACTGCCGGCGTAGAGAACCTGCCTCGACCGTCTGGATCATCCTCATTGAATCACTTAGTACGCAGACAAGGGCGTAGTCTTGTGACTCCAGCCAGACGAAAGCTTTCGTTACCGCCTCCATCGTCATACTGCTTGTGGTCGTAGCGCAGCACCGCTGGTTTCCTGGATTGTTCTGCCCGTTGAAAGTGCCGTGAATGCCCATGAACTCCTTTGATGCCGTACAATGTATGTGTGCGTGCGGGAGTGCGTGCGTGCATGCCTGCCTTCTAAGGTTTTGCGGTTTGTGCACGCAAAAATTTCAACCTGTAGGCAAAAATATTGTGTGCAGGTGAACGCCATAACATCAAATTACAGATTATAGTTTAAAGTTCTCAAAGTAAAAACACAAAATCCAAAGAAATAATTAAAACGAACTCATGCAATGCTATCATGTTTTTTTTTCAGTATACCCTAGCGTAGAGTAACATAAGGACATTGAAAAGTAAAAATTGCGATGTTATTTTTTGCGCAGCGTAGAAAATTTCTTGCGCGGAGTGATCTTTTTGTGTGCGCGCCTTGTTGTAGCTCAGTTCAGAGGGAAAATTACGTTTAAAGAATTTGTGAGAAGGAATTTGTATTTTCAAAGAAAGATAACTCGTAAATGTTTGTGTCTATGCCTTAGTAATGTCCTCGCAACTTCAGACATAAATACCCCTTTTTTCCTTAAGAGATTTTTTTTTTTTTGTTAAAGTGATTCAGTTGTATTATCTTCTGACATTTTAAGGCCAAACATAAATTTTGCGAGAAGAATAAAATTAGTAACATTTGTACACCATTGCTACATACTTTTACACACGAAGCAGGAATTTGAATTCTTACACTTGCATCTTCGACAGTGACGGCGGCGGCACGATTTAGAAAATTATACTGAAAGATTTTCATTTATCTCTCATCATATCTATATTTGTCCAATTCTCTCCCCTCTTCTCCAGTATAACCAGGATTTTATGGAAAAGATCCAATCTCTTTCTTCGACCTTGACAGACCATCTCCTGGACATTTTCCTACATCGTGAGGTGGATCTGGCCTAGAATAATCTAGACTTGTCCAGCTCACAGGTCCTCTTTCTTTCTCATCTACGCTCACGTTATCAATTAGCGTCCTTTTGTTCTCTTTATTTCTTCTAATATTCTATTAGTCCGCTTTACATTGTTTTTGTATTTTTAGTTAAATGTTTTATTTGGTGAGTTAGTTAGTTGGTCGACGGGCCATCCTCATTGTACATCTGACGATTCGTCCATAAGTGCTTCGATCCCATCCTCAACTTGGTGAGCATGATGGTCACAACGTCATAATGCAATATACATTTCTATTATTATGTAATTTTTCCTCCATTGTTGTACCATGTTATTATATTGTTCACAGTTTTAACAACTACTCAGTTGTTGTTATCGACAGAAACACCCAAATGCAATTAATGTAAATGAAAAGATTATCAAGATTAATGAATATTAATAACAAATGAATGCAAGGAATGATTTAGAGCGGACACATTTATACAACCATGTTTCTTTTGAACACATTTTTGCTACACTGTCTTTCTAATATTTTAGCTACACTGTCTTTCTAACATTTTTGCTACATTGTCTTTCTAACATTTATTGCGACACTGTCTTTGTAACATTTTTGCTACACTGTCTTTGTAACATTTTTGTTACACTGTCTTTGTAACATTTTTGCTACACTGTCTTTCTAACATTTTTGCTACACTGTCTTTCTAACATGTATTGCTACACTTTTCTTCTAACATTTTTGCTACACTGTCTTTCTAACATTTATTTCTACACTGTCTTTCTAACAATTTCTATTCTTTACGATCAGTAGCACTAGGTAGTTTAAACAATACAAAAATGTCGGATGGAAAAAGAATAGTTTGAATGAACCTCGTCTGACGAGAAACCAGTAGATGTTAGGTGCTGAAAGAGTAGAAGTTTTTTTCTGCTTTCGTGAGATAATCAGGAAAACGAATGAAATAGTCCTCATGGCTTTGAAGTCTAATAAAGAAGTGTAAAAAATCATATTTATATTATACATTTTTTAAGAGGGTTATTCTTTGTCTTTATGTTATTCTCCCTGTTATATGTATTATCTGTACTCATGGGAAGTAAGCCATTCTCTTATCTTACTGTACTATTGCATTGGTGAGAATAATTTCTTTATCTTTACTATTGTTTATATCAATCATCTGAATCCAAGACTTTATTTATCTTATGTTTCATCAATTATCTGAACCCAAGACTTTCTTTATCACATGTTTCATCAATTATCTGAACCCAAGACTTTCTTTATCACACGTTTCATCAATTATCTGAACCCAAGACTTTCTTTATCATATTTCATCAATTATCTGAACCCAAGACTTTCTTTATCATATTTCATCAATTACCAGAACCCAAGACTTTCTTTATCATATTTCATCAATTACCTGAACCCAAGATTTTCTTTATCATATTTCATCAATTATCTGAACCCAAGACTTTCTTTGTCATATTTCATCAATTATCTGAACCCAAGACTTTCTTTATCACATGTTTTCACCAATCTTCTGCCGCCCCCCCCCCCCCCCGGGCTTTCGTCGTGGTTTTTCATGGCTGTTAAGAAAAAGATCTCGTGTCCATGTTATTAAGAAATACTGGGGATATGGTATTAGGCCCGTTATATTCTTCAAATATCATGTACACAAAAAAGAACAAATATATCCATACTACGAGAACTTTATATTGAAGAAGGCTGGCTAGTAAAGAGGATTAAAGAGAGAAAACTTAAATATTTTTGACACATTAAACGTCATGATAATCTAGAGAAGACCGTCTTGGAAGGGTACCTAATGGGAAAAAGAAAGAGAGGAAGACCAAGGCGAAGAAGGCTGCAAGACATCGTTGATGATCTGCAAATGGACGTTTCAGCAGCAAGGGATCTTGCTTACAACCGAGCTGTTAGGGAGGCAAAGTTCAGCAAGGTAAGGTAGGTAAAGGTGACCCTGTCATGCCTTGGAGGCACATAGGGGTATGGTGTTAGTGCCCATATTTTCCTTGACCTGTCAGCACACTAGAGGGTGATATGGTCAGTATCACGCCTGGCTGCCTTTCCTTCCCCAACCCCAGAAGAAGTCGGGTACCCATTTCTACAGCTGGGTGACTGGGGTGCCGCCGGCCGGATTAGAACCCCCGACCTTCGCCATGAGAGACCAGTGCACTAACCACTTCGCCACTCAGACACCCATAAAGTTCAGCAAGGGACATGCAAATGTTTGACTGGTATTGGACCCGTATTTCCTAGACCTTCGACACATGAAAGTGTATGTGGTTAGTATCACGCCTGGCCTCATTTACCTTCCCAAATTTCTCTGATACCCCGGGTCGACCCCGAGGCATTTTACTTTCATGGTTGTTACTTAATGTAAATCTTTGCTTAAAGTGAACAACAGTTCTAAACTTTACAAAAACAGCCAACACTGATAATAGTTCAAGATTATGACCTCAAGATATTTATATAAATTTAATTTCACTAACATTCGTAAACAGACAAGACATCAAGGAGGCACAACTTGTTTTGATGGCAGTTGATGTTAATGAAGCATAATGATGATCACGAAACGTAAAAACACAAATATGAGTAAACACATGATACTTAGAGTAAATAATGAATGCCATGGAAATTTATGTGAATTAAAATGCATACACAGTTGAATACGAAATTAACAATTAATGATGAACAATGAAATTGAAAATGTCACAGTATTCCATGACTAACACATATTACATTAAAAATGTCCCGATATTACAGGACTAACACATATTTCATTGGAAATGTTCCAGTATTCCTGGATTTAAAAAAAACATTGAAAATGTCCCAGCATTCCAGGAATAACACACATTACACATGACTGGCCAGGAATATATGCGATCACATCATTTTTTAGACAAATCACATTTTCTTGATTGGCCCAAACCCATCTTCAGGCCTGTAACATAAAATATTTCATTCTCACAACAAAAACAAAAAAAAAACAACTTACACTTACAACAACTTATAACAAAAACTTATATAAATAAGGAGGCACAGGTAGAGATCTTTGCTTACTACAGTGCAGAATTACTCAGAACAATAGACAAACACTGTCCACGCAGAAAACCAACAAGCTCCCTATATCACGTAGCCACGCTCCCAAATGAAATAAATCTCCCCTCGCAGACTAACAACCCAAAAACTTGTCCTAGAACTATGTTTCGTCTCGCTTCAGGTCTGCGCCCGTACCAAACGAAATAAAACAGTTCAAAGAACAACTGCATGAACCTGTTCATAGAACTACTCCCTGCTGTTGGCGAGATTCTTCAACTGCCGTGCGTGGAGCGGTGCTCCTCCCGGCCAAGGAAGAAAGGTGCAAATGGGGTTGCCGCGCAGCATCACTGCGGAAAAGGTGGTAGAAAGGATAAAGCGAATCAAACAGTAAAATCACAGCACCTCTGGTCTGGAGGTCGGCCACGTCCTGAGTGCAGTCATATTGGGTGAAAAGCATGAACAGGCTTGTCCCAGAGGTTAAGACACCGCTGGCGAGACTCTTCGAATGCCGCGCGTGGAGTGAAGTTCCTCCCGGTCAAGGAAGAAAATGCGGAAAAGAAATAAGAGTTGCTGTGCGGCGCGGATGTGAAAAGGTGAAGGAAAGGATAAAGTGAAGTTTAATCGGTATGTCCAGTAGTATCGCTGCGAGAGCTATACATACCACGGCACCTCTGCTCTAGAGGCCGGCCACGTCCGAAATACACCTACACTGGTGAAATATGCCTAAACCGGCACACACCAGGGGTGGAACTTGATGGCTAGACATGTCATGCCACCTCCGCTCTAGAGGTCGGTCACGCCTGATATACACCCATACTGGTAAATTTTGCCTAAACTGGCTCACACCAGGGGTGAATCTTGAAGGCTACGCATGGCACAATACCTCTGCTCTAGAGGTCGGTCACGTCCCAAACATGCCCATACTGGGATAATATTCCTAAACCGGCTCAACCCAGGGGTGGAAGTCACTAGTGACGAGGACTCGTCCTCCTGGACAAAAGCTCCATCCTGGTCACAACTAGGAAGGGTAGTGGCCACGACCGCAAAATGCTGAAATCGGAGACACTGGACCAGGGCAGTCTAGATAGGCAACCACCTCTCACCCGGCGGGGATGTTTGCGTATCCTAATCACGCTGAGGTTTTCCGGTGAGAAAGTCCAACTCTGGACTGGATGGGCAACCACCTCTCACCCGGCGGTGATACACGGGTATCTCAAAACACGTCGAGGTTTTCCGGTGAGAAGGTCCAACTCTAGACTAAACTGGTGCAACGAAAACCACGGTGTCACGCAATCCGCTTCAGAGACCCACCAAGAATACAGGCTAAAGCCTGCGATACTCTGAACCCCTTGTGGTCCTCTCTGTGATCTCCTTTCGGGGACCACACAGGAGACCACGGGACCTAACAAGGACCACAAGCGTAAATTCAGTAGAATCACAGTGCGGTTTTGGTGGTAGAAGCGAACGAAGAAGAAGAAGATAGAACTACTGCACTCCTCTGTTCACAGAACTACTGCACGCCCCCAGCTTTGTAACTCCACTCTGAGATTGAAAAAACAGCTGCCGCACCCCACTCCCAATCCAACACTATGATGTGCTTCAACATCTTCACTGCATTGGCTGCAAAGAACACCAAGCTAGAAGAAGAAAAAAGACTAGTGAACGAACTTTGTTTTCAAAAGAATTCGGCACACAGGCCCGTCTGAGATTCTGCTCTTTAATTTGTCAAACTTTCATTCACGGCCAACCAGAGCAGAGCAGTCAAGGCCGGGCCCGATGTAGCACGAAGATAGGTACCTCCCTCTTATCATTTGGGCACCCGAGTAGCCAAGTCGTTAGTGCACTAACCTCTCACGCTGGGGTCAGTGATTTAAGTCACGTGGATCTAGGTACCTGGTTTCTCCTGGAGCTGGGAAAGTAAAGGTCACGTCACCCTCTGTGTGCCGATTGGCTGATGATAACGCGAGCACTTACGCTTTATCTTGCAGATGTGTAGAACTTGAAACGTGTTACAACATACTGTAGAGTTGATATTTGTTTAATTCTACTTGTTGAGATTGAAATAGTTTCCTAGGCTGATCCCACAGATGCTAGGTTATTTGTCCTGTGTTAATCACACATCCACTGGTCTCTCATGGCGAAGGTCGGGGGGTTCGAATCCTGCCGGAGGCACCCCAGTCACCCAGTTGTAGAAATGGGTACCCGACTTCTTCTAGAGTTGGGGAAGGAAAGGAGGCGGCCAGGCGTGATACTGATCATATCACCCTCTAGTGTGCTGACAGGTCAAGGAAAATATGGGCACTAACACCATATCCCTATGTACTTCTAAGGCATGACAGGATTACCTTTACCTTTTACTTTTTTTTAATCACACAACTGCACATCAAGAAGACTAATATCCAGGTCCATGAACCACTCAAACATCTGCTATTACAATCCACCGAAGCCATCAGACGATGTTCCAAATTATATCCTAAAATGTAATGACTCACCATGGATGAAGATGGATGGATACGACTTCGTGAGGAAAAATATGTAATGTCACATATCAAAATAGACGTCCAACAATAAGGAACATTATTTATGGGAAAGGTACTGAGATAACTCTAGTCACCGCCATGAGAAACTGCATTGAATCTCTCTCACAGACTATATTCTGGCTAGAAGCACAACTACCGCTAGAAGTACAACTACCGCTAGAAGCACAACTACCGCTAGAAGTACAACTACCGCTAGAAGTACAACTACCGCTAGAAGCACAACTACCGCTAGAAGTACAACTACCGCTAGAAGCACAACTACCGCTAGAAGTACAACTACCGCTAGAAGTACAACTACCGCTAGAAGCACAACTACCGCTAGAAGTACAACTACCGCTAGAAGTACAACTACTGCTAGAAGTACAACTACCGCTAGAAGCACAGCTACAGCTAGAAACACAGCTACCGCTAGAAGCACAGCTACCGCTAGAAACACAACTACCGCTAAAGGCACAACTACCCATGTCTGCTCTACACATCTTTCAACCTCAGACTAAATCACACGCCCCAAAATCTTGCTCAGACCATCAACATAAAATTCAAGGATTCCGTGCGAAAGATGTAACACACTTCTATCTTAAGGGCGGCTACTATGAAAAAAAAGTATTAAAATATATCAGGGGCGCTAAATCTGCAAGGAAGAATACAAAATTATTTCCTTTCACTAGCAAAATCCTACAGATACATCTGTGTATGCCGACTGGTTAAGGAAAAGAGGCAGTCAGATCTTATCTCACAGGCGGCATCTCTGTGAGGAACTCTGTGGCGTACTAGAGCAACCTCTGCTGTCATTTGCCTGAAGAAAGGTCAAAAGCAACGTTTTCGCCTCGTGAAGTTTTAACAACACTGAAATGACTACTACAACTCCACATAGCACATTGCCTCGAGTTAGTGATCATGCTACTCCATCTTGTACAGTCCTTGTTATTTTTGATCAGACTAGGTCCCTTCTTTCTCGCCGTCGCTTAGACATTCCGATCATTTGTTTATCGCGCTGTCTGCCCATCTTCGTTTTCCTTCAAGTTTTTCCAGTGATTGTCGGGTTATTTAATTCTTCTTTTTTGTGGTATAACTAAAACAATACCTCTTTTATTTTTTAAAACAAAATTCTACAGTTATTAGCTTTCGATATTTTACAGCTATTGAATTCAAATGTAATATCCACCCTCATCTAGAAAACAACTAAAGAAATAGACAAGACATTAGACTCTTTTGAAAACACATGCTTAAGGAAAATACTTTGCACAAAGTGGAATGAATTCAAGAACAACGCAGAGATAAGGCAGATGACTGAACAACAATCTGTCTCACTGGTGACTAGGAAAAGGAGATGGACATATGTCAGTCACGCGATGAGAAGAAACAGACAGAGAATCCCAAAACAAGTGGAATACAACAGACCGAAGAAAAAGAGGTCGACCACGTGAAACTCTAAGGAAGACAATGTTAAGAGAGGTCAGTTTAGTAGGAATAAAATCTCTTGATGAGGTTGAAAGGCTCGCCAAGGATAGGAGAACTTGGCAAACTACAATGCGAGCCGTATGTGACGCTTAACGGCACGGGAAGGATGTAAGAAGTAAGATAAGATAAGATTTTACAGCTTCCACGAGATCTTAAGATATTGTATTACATTTTTTTTTCTTTTTGGGTAAAAAAAGCCACATTTATGTTGCTTCTATTGTCTGTTTAATTTGTTTATTCATTGTCAAAGTCACATAGAAATATATTAATCTTTACTATAGTACGCTTTACTGTTATTTTTAATACTGTTCTGAAATGTTCTGTTAAACTCTGTTAAACTCTTCATAACAATTCTCTCCCCTTTTTTATTATCTTTGTACTGATGTATATAACGTCTTCAGCCTACATCTCTCTGAGGGAATCGATACGCACTTGTACTCTCTGTTCTCTATTTTCCTCTTTCATTTAACTGTTATTGCCGTTTTAATATACGTTCTTCTATCTAGGTCATATCTTCTGCAGTCTCCGCAACATCAACTCCTTCGTCTTCACTTTTCTTTCGAGTAAATCTGTCCGATAAACAATAGATTGATTTAGATTCTGCCTGGATTTTACTTCCCTCGTCCCGCGTTCCCGTATATAATGGAACATTCAGCCTTTTAATGGATTTCTTGTGACAGTAATCGATTTCTCTGCTTCTAGCCCGGTCCTTTACAACTACTAGAGTAATTACAGGACGTCTGATGTCCGGGCTTAGCTGTTCTATGAAGCCTAATATTATTTACTTGTAAGTAACCATAGAGGGATTCCCAGAGTGCTATACCTTGCTCCGGTATCGGATTAAGACCATCTGTCAGGATGGAGCTAAGTATTTGGAAAAATGAGGAGAACTAGTACCAGATGAGCAGCTTTTGAGATCGTTTGTTATTTCGTTTTGATCGATCCCTGACCAGTTTCTCCCGTGATACTATTATAGGCGGCACTCACATTTTATAGCACGCGCTGTAGAAGACTTTGGATGGCTGTACTGGGATATTAACCCAGTTAATAGAATTCCCAAAATATTTTGGAAGTTATGTGAGACCTATCAATCCACATTATAGAGCGCCACAAGGTTTTAGAATTTTTTTAGATCTATTAATTCACATTATAGAGTGGACCAAGATTTTAAAGTTTCTAGACCTATCAATCCACATCAGAGAAAGTTATAAGATTTAAGAAGTTTGTAGACTATGAATCCACATTATAGAGTGCTATAAGATTTTAGAATGTTTCATATTTATTAATCCACATTATAGAGTGGACTAAGATTTTAGAAGTTTCTTGACCTATCAATCCACATTATAGAAAATCACAAGATTTTAGACGTTTCTAGACCTATCAATCATATTATAGAAAGTCACAAGATTTTAGAAGTTTCTTGACCTATCAATCCACATTTATAGAGTGCCACAAGATTTTAGAAGTTTCGAGACTATCCATCAACTTCCTAGAACAGTAGTTCTAAACCTTTCCTTGGCTGTGAACCCCTTTTCCAGCCTAAGAGCAACAGTGGACCCCGCATTAAAAATAAAGCAATAAACAAAGCTCAGATGATGCTAGGATTTTCTTTCTCTTTTTCTTTCACTCTAAGAAATTCATTTGCTGGTCCGTTGATTCATAAAAATGCTTCAGTGGACTCCCGGGGGAGTCTAATGGGACCCAAGTTAAGAACCACTGTTTGAAAGCTTCCACAACGTTTGTAAAGTCTTCATTCTTAGCACACATGTTATAGATTGACCGTTGCAGATTGGTCGTCTCGGTATCTATGAGTCCCATAAATCTTTGCCTCATATTTTATCCTTTGTTTTAGCTTAATATCCAATGCCTTTATTACGTTGTTACTACCATTTGATGAAAGCGTACAGTGAAATATTCCTTTTTTTTTTTTTTTTGGTCTTGCTATAAATAACGCATGTCCTTCTGTTTTTAGCCCTCCAGAAAGAGATAAGAAACTTCACTGATCTTACAGTGCAGGCATAACATTAAGCACCTCACAGGCCCTTCTTCATCACGTGAGACCGGAGCGCTTTCAGACTCTGTTCAGATGTTGATTCTAAACATTTTCCACATTAAAAAAAAAGTGTCATCCATTAATTACGTCAACAAGTTTTAAACAGTTTGTTGATATAATTAATGGGCGACCCCCAAACATTACAGCAACATCTAGCCACATCTATGCTCTAATGAGCCACTTCCTTTCTCTGGCACGACACTCGGGGTGACACTTTCAAAACTTTACTTTTCTGTTTAAACAACCAGCGTGTGTTTAGATTCTCAGTCTGCGGATGTTGACGCGTTTCCAGAATATGGGTCCGTCCTTCCTGTGAAGCTGTTCGGGCAGGCTCGAGAAAAGGTGAGAGAAAACGGAGCCAGTACTTTCTCTTTACCAGTAGCTAAGAGAAAAAAAGAAGCGCCTGAGAGAAAAAGCAGCCAGCACTTTCTCTGTACCAGTAGGTAAGAGAAAACAAGAAGCGCCTGAGAGAAAAAGGAGCCAGCACTTTCTCTGTACCAGTAGCTAAGAGAAAACAAGAAGCGCCTGAGAGAAGAAGGAGCCAGCACTTTCTCTGTACCAGTAGCTAAGAGAAAACAAGAAGCGCCTGAGAGAAGAAGGAGCCAGCACTTTCTCTGTGCCAGTAGCTAAGAGAAAACAAGAAGCGCCCGAGAGAAAAAGGAGCCAGCACTTTTTCTGTACTAGTAGCTAAGAGAAAACAAGAAGCGCCATGTTACATGAAACATCTTGTAAGATGAAAAGTTCTTGGAAGTATCTGAAATCATTTTCACTCGTTTTTGTTCACGCCCACAGTTATATTGTATAACCCACATTGTTTAACATTGAAAGGGAACCTGTTTAAATCAACTGACAGGCTCAGCTGTTTTGGATCTACAGTTACTTCCACCTTCTCCATGAACGAAGAAATCAATACACGAATAAGGAAAGTAGTTGCAGCTTTTGGCAAACTGAGGAAAAGGGAATGGAAAAAATAGAAAGTTAACAATGAAGACAAATTTTCTGCTTTTCTCGGACCCGTCTGGTTATTACTGTCATTTATAATTAAGGTGAACATTATGTGTTGGGGCACAAGATAAAACTCTGCAGTTTTCATCTTCGATTTCACAGAATAATGAACATCAGCTGGCAACATGGCGTAACCGGCTCTGGCAGCAGAAGACTGAGATGGTTGGGACATGTAACAGGACTAGATGGTTGGGACATGTAACAGGACTAGATGGTTGGGACATGTAACAGGACTAGATGGTTGGGACATGTAACAGGACTAGATGGTTGGGACATGTAACAGGACTAGATGACGAGATATTCCCAAGCAGGTTTTGTATGGTGCTCGTGTAGGGAGTAAATAACAAAGCAGCAGTGGCCCGGTTTGACTAGAAATCCCGCTGGTCATGCGGAAATGCGCAGTCCTTCGAGTTGGTCGCTGGTCAGGTATATAAGACAAGAAGATAGAAGTTTAAGGATTGGGATTGCATAAGCTGAGCACGTTGGAGTCCAGCGACAGCGTCATTGTTCAGACGTGGACGAAAGTGGTAATTCGTTAGATGTGTAGTTTATATGTGTGCATTTGTAATCAGGGATGAACGCATATTATTCAAGAAAATGTTTTAATGATTCAATAATGCATGTCGGAATATAGTTGACATCACGGCATATGATTCGTTAGATTCGTGTTGCCTTGTGGGTCGGAATTTTGTACTCACGGAAAAAAGTAAGTGTGCAATGCTTTAAAAAGCATAATGAACGTGCTCAGGTGATGACTGAAATAAAATTTGGCACACATTATGTTTGATTATCCAATAACAGATAAAATGATAACTTTCAAACCAGTCACATGTCACAGAAAAGTGAAAAAAAAACTCACCTAATGTGGCTCACCACCCCAAGAAAAGAAAATCAGGGTTTCAATATCGTGTGTGTCCTCCTCTGGCAGTTATCACTGCTTGACACCGCCTTCTCATCGAACCAATGACAAGTTGTATCAGTTGTTGAGACATGTTATTCCATTCTTCTTACAACGCTTGGGCTAATTCTTGGCGGTTTCCAGGACAATTGTGTGGTCTTCTCAACCTGCGGTCCAGTTCATCCCAAATGTGCTCGATAGGTGATAGGTCCGGTGAAACTGCTGGCCTTGGCAAGACAGTAATCTGGTGCTGCTGAAAGTGGTCCCTGACCACACGTGCGACATGTGGACGAGCGTTAACCTGCTGCAGTATCACGCCTTGTCCATTAGCATCCAGAAAAGGCATTACGTGCCGTGTAATGATTTCGTCCCTATATCGTAAACCTGTAAGGTTGCCATTGAGGAAGACTAGGTTTGTTCGGCCAGCATAGGAAATTCCTCCCCAAACCATTACACAGCCTCCTCTTCTACTATCCACCTGTAGCACACAGTTATTCGCAAAGCGTTCTCCTCTTCGCCTGTACACTAAAGCACGCCCATCATGGCATTGCAGACAGAATCTGGACTCATCAGTGAATAGGATCCGTCTCCATTGATGATAAGGCCATGCCAAATGGTGCCTGGCCCAGTTCAAGCGGGTTTGTCTGTGGCGAACTGTCAGTACTGGTCTAACTGTAGGCCTATGAGGTAAGAGATTTACCTCTCTGAGTCTGTTCCTCACTGTCCTGCCCGACACACGTCTTACACCTGGAATGTTGCAGGCAGTCCATGTTGCCTGGAGAAACCTGTTACGAAGGTGCATGAGGTGGATGTAGCGGTCTTGGGCAAGGGTGGTAACTCTCGGTCTGCCGCTTCTATGGCAGTCAGCAACGGGACCATTTTGGTTAAAACGATTTTGAAGGCGTGATATTGTGTTTCTGTGAACATTAAAATGCTGAGATACTGCTGCTACTGTTGATCCAGCAATTAACATCCCAGCAGCTATTTCTCGCTGATGTTCACTCAATCTTGGCATGATGAAAAAGATGTTTATGTTGGAATTCAACTACTTCTTTCTTCAATGATTACTTGAAGAGATCTCTGAGAACAGAATTACACACCTACCCTCATTTTATCCGTGGTCAGTAACCAGTCATGGATCACTGCACGTGATTTCACTGGAGCTATGGTTATCTCCCCAAGAATAGTGCGATCAACTGCGTGCAGCACGGAGAAATGGACAACACTCAGACAAAACTTCATGCCAAATTTGATTTCATTTCACTCATGACAACGTAATTGGTGCGCTTGACACCACTGCCCACTTACTTTTTTCCGTGAGTATACAAGGATCGTGATTTTGTAAGGGATTGTTGTTTCGAGTTCCTATTATTTACACGTAAGGTGTGAACGCATGGTGTAGTCAGCCTTCCAACACTCAGTATGACAGCGGCAAGATCAAGTAAAAGATTAAACATCCTCCCGGTCAGTCCAGTATCATGTATACTACACTCAGTAAATAACAGAACTGTACGATCTGAAGTTCTGATTGTGAAGTGTTAAGGCCACGATATTAAGAGAACACATTTTATGAGGTATCTAGGGATCGCATCTGATCGTTGTTTGTCCTATGCACACCATGTGGATAATGCAGTACAAAAAGCCAGGAAAGCGGTGGGAGCAATATGTAGCTGCTGGCTTTTCAAGGCGCACTCTATTCTTGCTGATGCATGCTCTGCTACTGTCAGTGCCAGGTATTCGTTTATTATTTCCTATACAATGCCGTCTTAACTGGACTGGACAGTTAAGTCAAATACAGGCCAGTGTGGATAGGGCCACCACTGCATTCCTATGTTATGAGCCTACAGTACTGTTAAGACGGACCTGCTCCTACACACATTTTCCGATACATTAAGACACAGGGCACTAGATAAATGGCACTTCTTATTCTTATTTGTGTATATCATAATGTAAATTTGTGTAACAGTAAAGGAGACACTAGCAGTCAGCCCACAGTACTGAATATCATAATGTAAATTTGTGTAACAGTAAAGGAGACACTAGCAGTCAGCACACAGTACTGAATATCATAATGTAAATTTGTGTAACAGTAAGTGAGACCTCGGCGGTCAGTTCACAATACTAAATATCATAATGTAAATTTGTGTAACAGTAAGTGAGACTTCGGCAGTCAGCTCACAATACTAAATATCATAATGTAAATTTGTGTAACAGTAAGTGAGACTTCGGCAGTCAGCTCACAATACTGAATGTAAACCGCACGAGGTGCGTGATGTAGACAAAATAATCTTTGTTTTTTCCTAGTCCAGACCGATTTTAAAAAATATGATGTGAAAGTTGTTGAAATAAAAATATCAACATATTCTTCAAACACTTAAAGTATCTTAGTTATGGACAGCTGTATGTTGTAGCAACGGATATTTACCTCAAAGAAGGTTTGGTTCTAGGCTTCATGTTGCCAACACTCGCGGGAGACCTTTGCCGAAGGAAACGGAGCTCTTTCTTGTTGGCCTCATATTCTTTTCTCCTCGTTTCTATGGTAACCTTGGGCCCTTGGTCTCGCTCTTTTCTGGTGCCTTGCTGAGATTTTTTTCCCTTCCATATTTTTTATAACAATAGCTCATACTTTTATACATGTGTAATATTTCTCTTTTTTTCCTTTTTCTTCTTCGTCCTGTATGTTTTTCTATGAATCTGGCCTAAGGTAAACGTTACATCTGTGTGCATTGTTAATGAACAATCTGTTCCTTCTCTTTAAAAACAAATACTTGTAAGTAGGCAATCTTAATAAATTAATTAAGTGCATAAATTATAAAGATAATATTACACAAAGCATTGAGAAGCATTACTGCTTATGTGACGTCTGGGGAAGATACTCATTAATCTTGTTCTGAGTAAACACCCCTGTTTGCCGTTTGTGACAAGTCAGAATAGCCAGTCCCTATGTGACAAATAAACAACAATCGCTCATGCAGTCAAAGTTAAAATAAGTGTATTTAAAACCATTTCCACTATTCTGATTCTAAATTTGACTCACGCCCGTTGTTGACTAAGGTTAAATGCTTTTGCAGACATAACACCTGCAAAAGCTAATTTGAAAATAAATTTTGTGAAAGAAAAAAAAAACCTACAAAAAAAAAAAAAATACCTGAAAATATCACAAATGGGCTTTTTGGTAAACCGTAGAAAGCCCGAGAAGTATAGCAGACTAATTTTCCCAGACATTCCCCAAGGGTCTGTGACAAGAGTTTTATCTTAGTGACTGCACTAGTCTCTTTAGGGACGTTGATAGTGTTAGAATCGCTGTGATTCGTCTAGATTCTTTTCTAATCTGTAAATTTCTCCTTTCGAGCGTGATTTTCCTGTGTTTCATTTAAATATTTCTACCTGAACTGCCTTGTTATTCGTTTACATGTGTTACTGAAACTTTCTTTTTTCTTGATTTAGATATTTTACTAGAACTTTCCTGATTTTTTTTTTTTTAAACTAGAATGAAATCAAGTCTTGTCTTCCTCTCTGTGACCAGCGCCGGCCTTTAAGCGAGGCGACCTGTGCTGCCAACAGATCCTCGATATGTCATTAAAGTCTTGTGCTAGCAGTCACGAGACATACATATGTTAAATTATGTCACTTAATGTAATAATAAACTTTTAAAAAATAATATTCACCACTTTTTAATCTTTATTTTGGTCGATTTTTATTCGAGCTAGAAGCGGCTATCGATATTAAAGAGCCCCTTGACAACACTTACCAGAGACATCCAATGTGGCTTCCACCTGTTTCGATTCTCGCGACCTACATATCTACATTCTGTTTTAAAGTTCATCTATATTCATTATACAGGCGTATAACGCGCATATTTGACAGCGTTTGAGCAAATTTCATCTACACTTTCTGTATATTCGGTATACATGTATAGAACGCATATTTGGTGCGTTCATACAGAGGCCATCTACAATTGATCTCTGTTCGCTACACATGTGTATAACACGCACGCTTAGCAGTGTTTGAACAAAAGTCATTTATATTTTATTATTATGTAACTTTAAAGCTCGTTCCGAAACACTTTTGCCGGGTGGAAGTGTTTAGCTAGTACTCGGGGAACTTTGTAAAAGACTAGGAAACGGTTTTAATGCTGACATAATTAACAGACGACCCCCAAACATTACATCAGACCCCGGTAATTGCACTGAATGAGCGACAGGTAGGTTTTATCTAAACTTGCTGCTGTAATATAAATACTTCAGCATCGTATTTTGGCTCTTATTAAAAAAAAATTACAATCTGGAAATATCTAGATTTTTTTTTTTTGTTTTCGGATTGTTGCGGCTGCATTTATTTGATAGTGACGGAATACAACAACGATATTTTAATTCTACTTTAATCATCTTCCTGTAATCATTAACTAAATGATGCGTAAATTATCTCTAAACTTTTAAAATATCAATTTTAATCGTGCTCCTGTAATCATCAGCTAAAGTATGCGTGAATAATCTCTGAACCTTTTGTATAACTTTCCCAAACACAATACAGATCAACTGACAAAATAATTTAGATAACGAATACGTGGGAAATGATATATGATATTTTACTTTGTAGTTTTTGCGTGGGATGAATTGTTATCGCTTTGTAGAAGGGATGAACCTTTGTAGATGAGCAGAGAAAACTGCACACGGGGAAAGCTAACTTTTTTTTTTCCTCACTGTGTATCAAACGTGAGCAGAATAGATGGTCAAAGTGCAGTTATGAGATCACTGATGTACTTTATTATATTTGTAGTGTGATAGATTTTTTTTTTCATTGCTCTCCCAAGCGTGTCTAAATTTTCACCATCATCATCATCATCATCATGACTCTAACTGTGACTCTGAATCATCAGTATCGTCAAGATGTTCAGTAATCTGTTGAAGTGACACAAATCTTCTCTTTCCTCGGTTCCTTATCAGTTTTTAATGGATGAAATGAAATACTAAGTTACATTAAATGCCGGTGAGAAGTGACAGATATTTTACTAATAAACAATACAGAAAGATGCCGCATTGTAGTGATAATATACTTACACACCATTGTCTTATAAAGAGATAATGACCATTTCTCTCTATCTCTCTCTCACTCTCTCTCTCTCACTCTCTCTCACTCTCTCTCACTCACTCTCTCTCTCACTCTCTCATCAGATTCTTTCACGGCATGCCCCGCCTTATCTATGGAACCTGTTTAAATTTAGCCCAAAGTGCAGCCAACGCTTGAACAACATATGTCTTCCAAAACCTAGACTTGATCTTTACAAGAAAAGCTTTAGTTATTCTGCTGCTCATCTTTGGAATACCCTCCCATCCTATATAAAAAAATATAAATTATACTCCTTCCTACAACTACAAGCTTTCCCAGTATTTATTTGATGTCGACTACATGCCTCCATGAATTATAAAACTTAAAAGTTATCTTAAGCTGCTCTTACAGACACTGAATACAATTAATTGTTTTCTGTATAGTCCCGAAAATTTTGTTTAGTAGATAGTCATTTATAATGTATGTAGTTACTTCTATACTGAGTGAATGTTTAAGAGCGAAACGTAAATGTTATATTTTATTTTATGTCTCTCAGCTTCAATGTTAGTTATGTTTGTTATATGAACAGCATATTTGTAGAATGTCTGGAATAGAGTGAAAGATGTATGATAAAGGGCAGAATGTCAGACGGGCCTGCGTGCCCAATTCTTAACCCTTTTGAAATAAAGATCAATCAATCAATCTCTCTCACTCTCTCTCTCTCACTCTCTCTCTCACTCTCTCTCTCACTCTCTCTCTCACACACACTATCTCTCACTCTCTCACTCTCTCTCTCACTCTCTTTCTCTCTCTCACTCTCTCTCTCTCACTCTCACTCTCTCTCTTACTCACTCTCTCTCACTCTCTCTCACTCACTCTCTCTCTCACTCTCTCTCGCTCTCTCTCACTCTCTCTCGCTCTCTCTCACTCTCTCTCTCTCATTCTCTCTCACTCTCACTCTCTCTGTCTCACTCTCTCTCTCACTCAGTCTCTCTCACTCTCTCTCTCACTCTCTCTCTCTCACACACACACTCTCTCTCTCACACTGAACCTTTAGGCACCATAGGCAAACGGGGCTCACGCGACTTACACAAATGCCTGTCTTTCGCCTTTTTCCCGCTCTTGCCCAGGTGAACTCTTTATTCTTCAATATCCTGTCTGTTGTCCTTCTCCTGTCTGTTGTCCTTCTCCTGTCTGTTGTCCTTCTCCTGTCTGTTGTCCTTCTCCTGTCTGTTGTCCTTCTCCTGTCTGTTGTCCTTCTCCTCTCTGTTGTCCTTCTCCTCTCTGTTGTCCTTCTCCTGTCTGTTGTCCTTCTCCTGTCTGTTGTCCTTCTCCTCTCTGTTGTCCTTCTCCATGTCCCCTTTAGTCTCTCCCTTACTCTGCTTCCAATGAGACGTTCATCTCAGTGCTATTCTTGGCAAAGAGTCACCAACCATACGGACCACATACCCCAACCATCGCCAGCGTCTTTCCTCAATAATCGAAGTCAATGGCTTCATCAGCATTTCTGCCAGCAAAGTGTTATTTCTTGTGGTATTTGGGATAATGGCCACGGGGCCCGATTCATCCAGCGGATGTAAAAGGTCAGTCTCTAAAACTGCTTGAATTTGTGTCAGCTAATGACATAGCCTCCTTTCTGTCAAACTTTATTTATTGCCGGAAGATTATTTTGAAGACTTGTAGTGACGGCTGCATTGTGAGACAGAAGCTTCTCAAAATTAGCATTAGTAAGCCACTGTTTGAAACTTGACAAGGAGTAAGAGAGACCGAAAAGTCGGTTTTTCGAGTCAGGTCGGAGTGGCTCCTTTCATCAACCTGTAGAGAGATTCAATAACTTGGCACTAAGACGGCTTAAAAGAAGCAGCTTCATTCATCAGGCCAAGCGTATGCGTAAGCTGATACCTGACCTTCCAACTGTAGTCGTTCCATTATCATCTGTACCAGAGCATACACCATGGAAAGAAGCAGATTATATACAAATAACTACTCAGACTGAAGTGAAAGGTGTGCAGAATGGTGAGATGCAGAGCAGTCTTGTAAGATCAACAGCCACACTTAGTGTGCTAGATGACAATTATCCATGTGACACCTGGATACGTGTGTATACAGACGGATCTGCACATAATGCCATAAAGAATGGAGGGGCAGGAGCACATATTGAATATCCAAACAACACCACTGACAAGATTTCCATACCCACTGGAAAATATTGCAACAACTATGATGCAGAAGTTAGGGCAATTATTGCTGCAGTTGAAAAACTATCAGACTCCAGAATTGATACATGTCCCGTAGAAATTCTCACAGATGCAAGATCAGTACTGGAAGCTCTTCAGAGCAACAAACTACCAGACCTTAAGGATGCCTTGTCAAAAATTGGCTTACAACATGGAGTCACTTTGCAATGGATTCCCTCCCACTGTGGGATACCAGGCAATGAGAAAGCTGACCATCTGGCCAAAGAGGGCACTGAAATGGAGCAGCCAGATATACCAATCACCTATAATCAGAAGAAAAGCATGATAAAAACCTACAGGAAGCCACAAACACCACCACATGATGACTATCACATGCTAAACAGAAAGGAACAAGGCATCATTTTCCGTCTCCGAACAGGACACAGCCGACACCGACGTCATATGTATACAAAGTTTAAGGTTGGTACTACTAATCTATGTACATGTGCCCAGGTGCCCCAAACTGTGGAACATATCCTCCAAAACTGCGCCAACTACGAGACACTGAGAAGTAATTACTGGCCCAGTGAAACCACTAAAGAAGGTAAGCTCTACGGTTCCATACATGAATTACAAAAAACAGTGAAATTTGTCAGAGAGACAGGACTGCAGATATAGACAGACAATGCGAACGAAGAAGAAGAAGAAGACCAACCTGTAGAAATGTTTATCTGGCCACTCTGGGGATAGAATGGAGACGCAATGTGGTACTGGCCATACCAACCTGCCTTGGGGAATTGTTCAACGACATATCCCTTCTAACATACGTGCTCATCTTACTTTCTGTCACTCTCATTCCTGCCCGCTTTCCTCGCTCTTTATTTCTTTTTGTAGAACTGAACCATACACCTCTTGTCTGCCTTCAAATTGTGGCAGCCATCTGGGTCTTAAAACGTTTGTCGGCCATTCTGCTGATTTGATTCAAAAGCTTTTAGCTCATGTTTTATGTTTTTGTTGCCTGTTTGTCACGAAGGTAAGAGTTGTTCGTTGACTGGTCATGCAGACGTGGAGCGGCAATAGTGCATTGTTATATAAGCCATCCTCTATGCGAAAACTCCGGTAATCGAGCCAGCGCTATAAGAAATCCAAGTATCTTTCTGCTAGTTCAGCGTTTTTACACCCCTCTAGGAATCGCACGTGTGTGTTCATAAATTCATCTGTTCGTTTGCTTGCCTCGTTGTGTAAATATCTATAAAATGACGTAAAATTTGATTAAAAGCGTATGCGTCGTTATTCCTTCTTTTCTATGTTATCTATTTTTTTAAACCAACATTTCCTTCTTCTTTTCATGCCAGATCATACAAAGCAAATATTGTAAAGGCGAGCAAAGGCAAACAGGCAGAAATGCAGTCATCCATTCTACAAGCAGGAAGCTTTTTATCATCCTGGCCATTAGTATGCATTCTTCAAATCAAAATTAAATCTTGGCCCTGCATTTTTGCATGACTTGTTTTTAAAATCTGGGTTGCTCTTTGGCTATTCTTACGGTGACGATAATATATTGTAATCAATAATGCAAGGATTTGATTGGAAAGCCATCTCTAACTCACTCCCGTGCTTTCCGAAAGATTTGTTTCAATCTCGTACATCAATCAGAGGGCACGGAAAGCTAAACAAATACAGGCTACAGGAAATGAAATAACTAAAATAATGTGGAGATAAAGTTCATCCGTGACTTTGGGTAATGGGTATAAATGTCCTGGATCATCATCATCATCATCATCATCATGATGCTGGGCGGAGTGGGTGGTCTTACCCCTACACAAATCTCCGTCCTTGACATTTCTGAGTAACTGTTGCTGATTTCTTTCCATGCCACAATTGTTAGGCCTTCTAGCATCTGTTCCTTCGGTCATCTCTGCCTCTCCTGCCTTCAGTTTTGCCCATTGTTATGATGTTCTCCAGTTTCTCTCTTCTCATCACATGCCCCAAGAATGATGATTGCCTTTTCCCTTATCTTTTATCTTTTTTTTTTAATATTACGCTTTTCGATAGCTTGTATCAGTAGTTACCTTGGCTGTCCATGGGATCCTCATCATTCTTCTCAGGAACCACAACTCTGTTGCTCCCAATGATTTACTCATTGACCTGCCGATCGTTCATGATTCACATCCGTTTAGCAAAATACAGCACTGTAACACTTTCTTTCTCACGTTCAATGACAATGGCTTATTTCACACGTTTGTTTTCAATTTCTTACTTTATCTTATTTCATCAATATCTTACTTTACATGATGACTGTGCAACATGACAGTAGATATCCTGCTATGGCTGATAGATTTATGAATTAATTTACAATATCAAAATGGGGCTTTAAGTCATTTCTTTCTGTAAGAACCATTCCTTTCCCTAGACAACCTCCAGTCTAATTTAACAAGAGAGTTAAGTAAAAGAAGTCTGATAACGAGTATCTGCCACTTTCCTATCGCGAAGGAACATGACAACAAACTAGTCTGAGTATTACTTCTGCATCCTTCGATCTTTCGAACCGAGCCAAACTCTCCCCGGCGTTTTCAGAAGAGAAAGCATGGAGGACTAGACGTCCAGTGTTGACAGACAAGATGTATCAGAAGCGTGGAACAAACTGAGGGATACTATGATACTAAATACAAACAGTGTGATCAAGGCGGCCCTGATTGGATGAGGAAAAACTGGTCTCATCTCAACATGGCCGTATACAGGAAATCACGTACTTATCAAATTCCCTGTAATCTCGTCTCGAACATTCCTGGAGCTTCCTTATCGATTTGAACATTCACGGATACGTCAAAGGTGTTCTTATTTAAATCATAAAACTGATGTCTGTGGGGCTAATAATAGTGGTTATGCGTCGTTGCCTTCCCTGTAACAGTTCTTAAGATTGTAACATTTTGTTCCATGTCTAAGTGTTCTTCATAACGCCCACTCTTGTGCCATCTTCTGGGGGTTTCCCCCCCACGAAACTGTTGACCTTTCTCCTAATGTTTTAAGAAGTTATCTTAGGTGTCTGTGGGGATTGCATTTCCGATATGTCAATCTGTACGGACGGGCGGTCGATGGTACTTGAAATCAGAGTTTCTCGATGTTTTTTTTTTTCCTGAACAATGTTTCTTTCTGTAAATTAAAAAAAAATCCTCCTGAAGCCTCTATCGGTCAGGAAAAGCTGGAATGGCCCTCTGATGGGCTATAATGGCCCTCTGGTGGGTTATACTGGCCCTGTGGTGGGCTATATTTGACTTCTGCTGGGCTATATTGGCTGTACTTGCAAAGCCCTGCGTGTAATAAGCAGATATTGCAGAGTGCTGAAACCTCGGACATACAGTGCTCAGAGCCACCTAAGACAGTACTTGTTTCACCAGGTGCACTGTCTTTCTTTGCTTCTTTTGACAGGTGAAGAATGAATGACTTAATAGCATAAGTAAAAATTTAATGAAGTGAAGGATGAAGATGCTGGATATACTTTTAGACGACCTGTGAAGAATTTATTTGCTTCTGTTTCATTTCGTTCTCAGCATCGATACACGCTGGGCCTCTCCCAAGTCGGTTAGTTTCTCCTGCTTTCGTTGGTTTATTATTTTATTTTTATATGGCCCTTGGTTCTTGTATTGTCTGTATCTTTTTTTTTTTTTTTGGGGGGGGGGTTCTTGTATTGTCTGTATCTTTCACTTTTTCTTTTTCCTTCTTTTCGGTTTCTTTAATCATTTATCGTTTGTAAATTTGACAAAACACTTTATCCATCTCTATTTTCTTGGTCAGTGAAGTCTTACTGAGTTCGGCTGAGACAAAGGCTCTGTCTGTCTGTCTGTCTGTCAATCTGTCTGTAATATTCCAGAAGTCTGTCTGTCTGTGGTCCCATCCCCCCCTCCCCAGCCGAAACCCTAAAATTCCCCTGGGGGAGGTGGTAGTGGGATTCCCACAGGCTGAGACCCGCTATTTTAAGAACCTGAAGTGTTGTGAGCCTAGACACTTGTTATACTTAAAACAGATCTGTCCTATCAGTGTGTTCGTACCGTCATTTGTGATGGGCGCTAACATGATAGAAAGTGAATAAGACGAGAACGAGCCCTGAGATGATATTCGGATTCAGCTACTATGACAGCTGATGCTGACAACACTTGCAGGAAACCGACGTTAAGTCCATGGCTACGAATCAAACAAAATGTTTAATGTGTCACATTATGATGACCAGGTGATGAGGTTAGTCTGGTCATGTGACCAGTCAGACTGATGAGCGTAAAACCAACAATTCGGGCATAAGCAGCAGTGCAATCGATCAAACATAGCAAGATCTTTAAACGATGAAAACACGTCAAACACTTCATCCTTCAGTCCGACGCAAACGTCAGAATATCACAGACGACCTCATTGCTTCCACACTGTACATACGTTCATCTCAGTCTCTTGTCACATGTCTGTCACATAACAAACCAAGGGTATCACATAACTAACCAAACTGTTATCAAGATATTCTCGGTCCCTAGTGTTCACGGATCGGTCAGGAGTCCTGGCTTAAGTGATTATCTTCTTACATCCAGATGTACACAAACACTTAGAGGGAGGGGGGGGGGCGGAAGCAAGAGTCTATGGGCAATCACTCGTCTCAAAATACTGTTGCAGACTGCGATATTTTCCTCGTGTAATGGCGCCGTACCTGGCAAACAGAGCAGCTGGTACACTGATGTTATTTTTGTTCAGCTTTCTGTATAACAAAGACGACTGACACAGCTAGTGTAAGACTCAGGGACAGACAAGCAAGCGTGGTCAAGCCCTGATCTATTTCAGATTTAACTCTTGGTTACAGACTGCTTCGTTTCTATAATGGGGTGTTTTTTCCTTTTAAATGAGATGCCATCTTCTTCGATACAAATTTAAAAAGCTTTCTTTCACTGCTGATTATTGCTTTCTTCACTCTCTTGATGATTACTTCCTTTCCCTATCTTGATGGTTGGCTCCCTTCACTATCATAAAAATTACTTCCTTATTTTATTTTAGTGTTTTCTACTCTTTTCTATCCTGATGACAGTATTATAGCAACCAAATATCTCATTCTCGCTCGTCTCCAGGATTACTTTCTTGACTTATAAAGCACTGAGTTTCTCCATCTGGGATGGTTGTTCCATGTCAAACATGGAAAGACTTTACTCACTTAAAAAACGAGCAGTAAAGCTTATAGATGACAAACATGCAGCACGTATTACAAATAAGGACCCCCCTGGGAACAATTGTGTTAAGAGCACACTTATCTTAACACAGTGTTTGTGAGACAGGGAACATAGATCTGTTTGCTTAAAAACTCTGACCTACCTCTGTAGCCCAGAAACTTGTAGCAATCAACACTAATTGTAATTGTAATTGTTATTTTTGTAAAATGTAATGTCAGGTTGGTGGACGGATGGGGACATGGAGATCTCTGGCGGGGATGAGGGAAGTCTGGTGTGAAACCAATGAATCCAGGACGTGACAAGCCTATGGGTCTTTACAACAATGGCTATCAGAATGATGTGAACAAAACAGAGCCAGTAGACCATAGGTGGCGGGGAATGGATATCGTTGAAGCACTCATCAGATTCCTCATCTCAGAGTCAGAGTGTCTTTGTGGAACTGTCTCAAACCATCTGACATGGAGAAGGGGTTTAAGTACAGCCACCAGAGGCTGGAAAACAAAGTTTTGGCCAGGCCAGCCACACTGTCTTCATGGCAGTCCGAGCAAGACCACAGTCTGCCCTAGCAAGGAAAGGTGCTGAAGTCGGAGTTACCCAGCCAAAAGGCGCATCGCAAAAATCAGGGTAACACGCATTATCGCTAATGAAATGTCTATATCTACAGTTTTCAAACATGGTGCTCGCCCTGTGAAGACTAACCAGGCAGGTGCAGTGCCGGGCCCCCTGCCTCGAAAGGGTCCACCCAATGCTACTGGAGGTCCTCTCAGTTCGTCTTGTGGAGTCAGGAGACATGAGAGTAGAGCTACTGGCCAAAAAATACAACAGAAGAAAACAGCCAAAAAGCAAGAACTTAAAATAATGCAGTGGAATGCTGAGGGTGTCAGCAGTGTTAGAGATGGCTATAGCAAAAAGGTTGAACTAGAGAACATACTTTTTGCAGAGCAGGTAAGTATATGCTGCATACAGGAGACACACCTAACCAAAGATGCCGCCTTTAAAATCAGAGGCTACCAGTGTTTTAGATCAGACCGACAGGACAGAAGAAAAGGAGGAGTACTCACACTTGTTAAGAATAACATCAGCGCATGTCAGGTGGGAGTGTACATGGAAGGAGCCGAATACCAGATGATCCATCTAAAAAGTAGTAATACAGATTTCCACCTCCTTAACTATTACTGTCCTAATGACCGCCCACTTGCTTTAGGAACAATCCCACACAAAGAGAGACTGATGGTCTGTGGTGATTTTAACAGTCATTCCCAGAGCTGGGGCTATGACCACATAGACAAGAGAGGAGAGGAAGTTGAGAGCTGGCAGGATGATAATGGACTTCTCCTGATCAACCAGCCAATGGATGCCCCAACATTTTACTCAAGGGCTTGGCATACAAAATCAACACCAGATCTGGCATTCCACTCTCCAGATCTGAAGTGGAACATTACACATGAAGTTGGAAAACAACTTGGAGGTAGCGACCATCGACCAGTCTTCCTGACAATAGAAAATGAACTCCTTAACACCAGTAACCCTCTCCCCAGATGGAACTATAAAAAAGCAAACTGGACAATGTACAGACATCGTACAGGTATCCTGGTGGGACAGCTGTCCATAGAAGGTAAGGATATTAACAGCATAGTGAAGGAGTTCAATGCTTGTATCCTTCAGGCCGCTCGTGAAACCATTCCCAGAGGAGCTCGCAGGGACTATAAACCATACTGGTCTAGTGAGCTGGGAAAACTCCATGATGACGTGGAAGCAGCTCGAAAGCAAGCAGAAAATAGACCATGCCAAGAACACCACAATAATTACCAACATTCTAAGGCCAAATTTCAGAGAGCAAAGCTGCAAGCCAGACGGGAAAGTTGGAGAGAGAAAACAGAGTCCCTAAACTTTGAAAAGGATGGAAGGAAACTGTGGAAACTAATCAAACAGTTAAATGATGAGAGTACTGGAAGAAGTACAAAGATTACACTAATAGAGGATGGGAAAACTCTTACAGGTAAGCAGGTAGCAGATCACTTTGCTCGCATGTTTGCACAGGACTGCAACATTGATATCCATCCAGAGAAGGAGCGTACAGTGCGCATCGAGCCACAGAAAGAGGAGGAACAAGTCAGAAAAGTGGAGGTCATGGATGCATCAATCACACGCAGTGAGTTAGACCTAGCAGTTAGTAAACTGAAACCAAGGAAATCACCAGGACCAGATGGAGTGTCCAATGAAATGATCAAGAACCTGGGAATGGCAGCAATGGGAAAGCTGTTGGATATTTTCAATATGTGCTGGAGCACAGGTAAGTTACCTCAAATCTGGAAGGAAGCAAGCATGGTACCACTGCTAAAACCAGGGAAAAACAGTGATACTGCCTCCAGCTACAGGCCAATCAGTCTCACTAGCTGCCTATGCAAAACGATGGAACGCATCATTGACCTGAGGCTAAAATGGTACCTAGAAAGTGAAAACCTTCTCGTTCCACAACAAGCAGGATTTAGGCAGTACTACAGTACGGAAGATCAAGTGACCTATCTCTCTCAAGAGATTGAGGATGCATTCCAAGAGAAAAACCTTGTACTAGCAGCGTGGATAGACCTGAAGAAAGCCTTTGATAAAGTATGGAAAAAAGGTCTGTTGTGGAAACTAAGAAACTGCAATGTGAATGGAAGACTGTACAACTGGATAAAGTCCTATTTACACAATAGAAGAGCTAGAGTAGTAATGGATGGACACAAAAGCCAGAAAGTACTTCTGCGACACGGTGTACCACAAGGAGGAGTCCTTTCGCCTACACTATTCCTTGTATTCATTAATGACCTGGTCAAGGAACTTCCCTATGGAATCAAAGCAGCACTGTATGCAGATGATCTGGTCATGTGGTGTACAGATGAATATGCGACAGTTGCTACACAGAGACTCCAAAGAGCAGCAGACATCTTGACATCATGGACAAACAAATGGTGTGTAAGTATCAACACAGAGAAATCAAGTACCACTCTGTTCACCCTCTCATCTAAACAGAAAGCAGGTAAGATCTTTGTAAATGAAATACCCTTAAGGATGGACAACCAACCCACTTACTTAGGAGTGACTCTTGACTCAAAACTGACATGGAAGCAACACATCAACAGTGCAGAAGCAAAAGCCAGAAGAAAACTAGCCATATTAAGAAAATTGAGTGGACTACATGGGGAGCTAGTGAAAGAATCCTCAAGAACGTATATCAGCAAAGTATTCTACCACATTTAGAATATGGCTCAACATCTTGGTGCACAGCATCAAACACTACGCTGCATAATCTAGACAAGGTACAAAATCAGTCACTACGGATTATCACAGGTGCCATGAGGTCCACACCAATAGTAGAAATGCAGAAAATAATTGGTGTTCAAGCGCTAAAGGAACGTAGAGACACAAAGGTCATGACCATGGGAGAAAAATTCCTTAGCTCTGTAAGCCATCCCCTGAAGGAGAGATTCAATAACTTGGCATTAGGACGGCTTAAAAGAAGCAGCTTCATTCATCAGGCCAAGCGTATGCGTAAGCTGATACCTGACCTTCCAACTGTAGTCACTCCATTATCATCTGTACCAGAGCATACACCATGGAAAGAAGCAGATTATATACAAATAACTATTCAGACTGAAGTGAAAGGTGTGCAGAATGGTGAGATGCAGAGCAGTCTTGTAAGATCAATAGCCACACTTAGTGTTCTAGATGACAAATATCCATGTGACACCTGGATACGTGTGTATACAGATGGATCTGCACATAATGCCATAAAAAATGGTGGGGCAGGAGCATATATTGAATATCCAAACAACACCATTGACAAGATTTCCATACCCACTGGTAAATACTGCAACAACTATGATGCAGAAGTTAGGGCAATTATTGCTGCAGTTGAAAAACTATCAGACTCCAGAATTGATACATGTCCTGTAGTAATTCTCACAGATGCAAGATCAGTACTGGAGGCTCTTCAGTGCAACAAAGTACCAGACCTTAAGGATGCCTTGTCAAAAATTGGCTTACAACATGGAGTCACTTTGCAATGGATTCCCTCCCACTGTGGGATACCAGGCAATGAGAAAGCTGACCATCTGGCCAAAGAGGGCACTGAAATGGAGCAACCAGACATACCAGTCACCTATAATCAGAAGAAAAGCATGATAAAAACCTACAGGAAGCCACAAACACCACCACATGATGACTATCACATGCTAAACAGAAAGGAACAAGTCACCATCTTCCGTCTCCGAACAGGACACAGCCGACTCCGAAGTCATATGTATACAAAGTTTAAGGTTGGTACTACTAATCTATGTACATGTGCCCAGGTGCCCCAAACCGTGGAACATATCCTCCAGAACTGCATCAACTACGAGACACTGAGAAATAATTACTAGCCCAGTGAAACCACTAAAGAAGATAAGCTCTACGGTTCCATACATGAGTTACAAAAAACAGTGAAATTTATCCAAGAGACAGGACTGCACATATAGACAGACAGTGCGAACGAAGAAGAAGAAGAAGCAGAAGAAGACAAATAAGGACAAACATTTTGATATTCTACCCCTCAAGAAGAGGTTTCTTTTCAGCAAGGCCAAGTTAGTCATAATATTCTATCACACAATGCTCCACCCTATCTGTGGTCGTTGTTCAAATCCAACCCAAAACACAGTCAACGCTTAAGCAATTGTATTCTCCCAAAACCAAGGCTTGACATGTTTAAAAAAAGCTTCTCTTACTCAGCTGCCCACCTTTGGAATGCCCTACCAGTTCACGTAAAACTTATAAATAATATTCATTCTTATAACTTTAAACTTCGTCAGCATCTGTTTGGTATGGACTATATGCCTCCCTAAGCATAGTCTAAAGTAGTTTAAAGTATGGCTTGAGTTTTGTAAATTTTTTTAAATACTGCTTTTCTGTAAATTTGTTACTTTTGAATGAATGTAAGAATGGATGTTTATTTCATGTTGTTGCATAAATCAGAGTGTAGAGTGTATGGACATGAGAGAAGTTTATTATTTTATTAATGTAACCATTTAATGTGTCTTTATGATTATTATGCTCATTAACAAATGTTGAATGACTGTGACAAAGCTGTATGATGAAGGACAGAATGTCAGACGGGCCTGCGTGCTCAAATTTTAACCCTTTGAAAATAAAATATGTTCGTTCGTTCGTTCACCCTTTCTACTGAAGTGGATATTTCACGTCTGTGATCGATCTCTGGGAGATTATACATCACTGTTTTTTTTTTTTTTTTGGAATACCCGACTTTTGTCCTGCAGCTGCAAGTAATGAAGAACGATTATGCGAGATGTCCAAAGATTCAGAAAGACCTGGGGACATTTTTTTTTTTACGTCCTGAAGAAATGTTCGTTGGAAAATTTATAGCCTTTGATACGTAGGAATTTTTAGAATCTGTCAAAGTATTATTTATTCGTTTTGTCGAGCGATGCAGAAAAATACGGTGCAAGAAGTACGAAAACAAGATTTGTGTTTAGAAAATGGAGGTCTTTCGTGTTTCAGGGTGATAGATGACGGTTGGGAGTTTTTCAGGAAAGTTTCTTGAGGAGTGTTTGTGGAGTATAATGATGACTATAAGAGCGAGAGCGAGAGAGAGAGAGAGAGAGAGAGAGAGAGAGAGAGAGAGAGAGAGAGAGAGAGAAGTGAATGAAGAGAAAATTGTTTCGCTTCTTTCTTTTTATCCTCACTAATAACGTTATAAAACTGGCGAACTATCTTGCGAGCCCTATATGACGTTTAACCGCACGGGAAGGATATCAGATGTAAGAACAAAGTTGTACAATAGTTATAATTATATCTTATCTCATATCCTTCCCGTGTCGTTAAACGTCACATAGGGCTCGCAAGTTAGTTCGCCAATTTTCCCTCTCTTCGGGGAGACTTTCAACCTCATCAGAGGATTTTATGCCTATTAATTTGGCCTCTCTTAACAATGTCCTGTTTAGAGTTTCAGGTGGTCTGCCTCTTTTTTCTTTGGCCTTTTGTGTTCCACTTGATAGCTTGTTTTGGGATTCTCTGACTGTTTCTTCTCACCACGTGACCAACATATGTCCATCTCCTTTTCCTGATCACCCAAGAGATTGATTGTTGTTTGCTCATCTGTCTTATCTCTGCATTGTTCTTGAATTCGTTCCACTTTATACTGAGTATTTTCCTTTAGAATTTGTTTTCAAAAGAGTCTAATTTCTTTTCTATTTCTTTAGTTGTTTTCCAGCTTTTGCATGCATAAATGAGAGTTGATATTACATTTGAATTGAATAGTCTTAACTTGGTTTTTTTGGTTATAACTTTTGAATGCCATATGTTCTCAAGATTCTTGAAGATCGATACTGCTTTTACAATTCAAATTCTAACTTCCTTTTTAGTGTCACTGTCCTGATCTACGTAGCTGCCAATGTATGCAAATTGATTGAATTTTTCAATATCTGTTCCTTCTACGTGTATTTTTCCATTTTGATTAATGTGAAGTTTCATTATTTTTGTTTTGTCATTGTTAATTTCAAGCCCTATTTTGCTAGCCAGTGAAGACAGGCTATCTGTTTTTTTTTTATGCATGAAATTCACAATGTTACTGAAAAGAATTATGTCATCAGCAAAATCAAGATCTTCTAGTTGGGTCCCATGTACTCAGTCAATACCTGTGGTGAATTTTTCCATTCATTTTTAAGTCTATTGTAATTCCAAAAAGCAAAGGAGGCAGTATACATCCTTGTTTCACTCCAGTTTCAATCTGGAACCATTCTAGTTATAATTATATATCATCTTATTATAGAGAGCTGTAAGCAGTCATAGTTATAGACGATTTTGTTAGTGTTATAGATAGTTATAGCTATACATGATCTTGTTATAAATAGTTTATTAGGCAGTTATACTTATACATGATGTTGTTATAGATAGTTATAGTTGTATGTGATCTTGTTATAGTCAGATATAGTTATATATAAGCCTGCTATAAACAGTTATACGTCTTATTTTTTATAGTTATAGGTAGTTATAATTATACATGATCTTGCTACAGATAGTATTGGATAACTAGCTGATTTCCCCGCGTTGTCCTGTGATTTATTTATCGCAATCGTCTATTAGACAGGAAAAGGAATGAATTCAACCTATAGTATGACATCGAAGTAATTTTATTTACTGTTATTTAAAAGTATAAGTCTCTCTCTCTCTCTCTCTCTCTCTCTCTCTCTCTCTCTCTCTCTCTGAACCTTAAGTGCCCAGGGCACATTGGGCTTCCGCAAGGGTTTTCCACAAAAGCCTATCCTTTGCTTTTTTTCTGATTTTGCCCAGGTCGGCCCTCTATTTCTCAACATCCTCTCTGTAAGTATAAGTACAGTATGCAAATTATAGAGTAAAGTCTTTTACAAATTCAATATAATATTAATTTAATTCAAAACTTGATTATAAACAACATTTTTAGTTTCATCTCTAGAAACAAGAATAAATAAATTGTTGGGTGAATTCACCTTTGAGCAAGCAACATAAGGTTGTCCGTAAGAGAAACATGGCGATCTCAAATCTGTCTCTCATTCTCTGTACCTCTCTCCCTCCCTCTCTGTCCCTCTCTATCTCTCTGTCCCTCTACCTCTCTCCCCTCTCTTTACCTATCTCTCCCTCTCTTTACCTCTCTCTCCCTTTCTCTCTCTCCCCTCTCTCCCTACCTCTCTCTCCCTCTCCCCTCTCTCTCCCTCTCCCCCTCTCTCTACCTAAATTGAAAAGCTAATGTGAAAAAATAAGAAAACGGCATACTGTCACTGAGCAGTAAAATCTACTATAAAATACAATAAAAACCTAATATAAACATAAGGAAAAAAACAAAGTTAATATTTATTTTTACAAATATAATTAAAACAAAAAGAGACTATGAAAATTATTTAAACCATCAACATTTTTTGGACTTGCCTTGGGAGGCTAGAAATACCGACCTTAGACCAGCAATGCTCTATGTCACGATTATCTCCCTTAGAGCATTCTTTTATTCTCCTTCAATTTAGTGGAAAGTATGTCATCCCCTTCGTACCCCGATCCTTAGGGAAGATAGGGATGTTTTACCCCCTCCCCTCCCCTCCCCCCCCCACTTCCAGATTGTAAATCATGTGTGTGCCAAGTTTGGTTGAAATTGTTCCAGGGGTTCCAGAGTGATGTTGGAAAATACATACATAGATACATACATAACACATACATACATACATACATACATATATACACATACTTACATACATACTTTCATACATACATATATACACACATACATACATACGTACATACATACATGCGTACATACATACATACACAGACACATCCATTTGTAAATATATATATATATATTATTAAATATAATCTTGCTATAAATACTTATAACTGTAAGTGATGTTATTATAAATAGACAGTTATAGTCATACATGGCCATGTTATAGATATTTATACAAGGTCTTGTTATAGATAGCTATAGTTATATGTGATCCTGCTATAGATAGTTATGGTTATACATGACCTTGTTACAGATAGTTACAGTCATGTTTATAGATGATATGGTCACATATAATTATGGATACATATGTGCATGTGTGTGAATAGTTACAAGTATATATAGCTAACGAGATCATGTTTCTCCTTGTCTGTTCTTGAAATGTTTGATATAAAAGTCTTTATTTCAGAATTGTCAGACGCTTTCCTCTCAATTTTTCATCTTTCTTTTCTCTACCAGTTTATGACTCATGCGAGGCACTACAGTTTTTTTTTCACAATTTTTATTTACCAGCGTTAAATGTTGCGAATCTGAGGAGAGATTTATTTGTTTAACGTGGCCTCGATTCAGTACACGATCGATCTAGAAGCACAGGTATGAATTTCAAGAAGCCGCTAAAATCCTTCGACGAGCCCACATATTTTCACTTCGGGTATTTTTATTATTCATTTCCCGTATGGGTATGAGCTACATTTCTTCTGTCAGCACATATTTGAATTATGTCTTTTAAATATGTATTCAGTAGTCAAAAAATCTATCTATCTATCTATCTATCTATCTATCTATCTATCTATCTATCTATCTATCTATCTATCTATCTATCTATCTATTGATCTGTCTGTCTGTCTGTCCGACCGTCCATCCACCCATTTTCTCAGGTTCATGCAAAAAAAAAAGGCGTTGGCCGTCATTAATTTCACAATCATCTGTTCTTTGCTCTTCCTATAAGATATGTGTCAGATTGTGCTCCATGCTACTCTTTTAGTCCATCAAGTATCTTGGGGTTTTTTTTTTGTCTTCCTCTGTCCCCCTGTCTCTCCAGTTTTCCTTTTGGTGCTCCAGTTTGCCTCTTCTCAGAAAGTGTCCAGAATGTCTGGAACAGAATGAAAGTTGCATTATAAAGGGCAGAATGTCAGACGGGCCTGTGTGTACAATTCTTAACTCTTTTGAAATAAATGTCAATCAATTAATCAATCAATCCTATAAATCTGGATTTTCGTGTTCTGAATTTTGCCATAATTTCTCTCTTTTTACCCAGTCTCACTTAGTGCTTCTCTTCGTTTGTTTTCTTGGCTGTCCGTGGTATTCTAGTTATTCTTCTTGGTAAATACATCTCTGCTGCTTCCAGTAGATTTTGAGTGATCTTGATTATTGCATTTTAAGTCTAGGTAAGTAAAAAAATTAAAGATAGTCCCATAGCAAATGCCGTAGGGGGGTGAAGCGTTAGAGACCTCATTATGCTGGGTCATCAGCGTATGAGGTAGGGTGACCAGTTCCTTTCCTCGCTGCCTTTACTTCCCAAATTTTCTCTGGTACCCATTTTACGAGGCTGGGTCGACCTCGGGGCCGTATTGGTCGGAAAAAAAATCCCGCTCAGCTGGGGATTCGAACCCTCGACCATTTGGTTGCTAGACGAGTGCTCTAACCACTACGCTAGCCGGCCCACTAGGTAAGTAGGCTATTTACATTCTTCTGAGAATCTCAAATCTCCTTGAATGTATCTTGTCACAGTGTCAAAACTTATATCAGAGTACAGTTGTACAGGCTCAAAGTTTATAGAACAGAGTAGTCGAATGTGCATATCGTATGTACAATATCTGGAGTACAGCTCTCACTTTCAAAGCAGTCACTCGCACTGTCCTCGTCCACTGCCCTAAAACGTGCTGAAATAGAATTTACAATGAGATTCAGGTGGTATCGATTCCGGCTTCAGATTTCTAGATTCCACAATAAAACCCATGGAATAAGGAAAAGAAAATTCTCATTAACACTCAGAACGAAGGGCTGACCTGCTCTCTTAAGAGCTTTGGTGTGCAAACATTCTACATTTTTAACCTCGTTCTTTCAACAATTACTTCCACGTTATCTATTCATCCGGATATTCCTCATTTAAATCCCGCAAACTTTTAAGTTCTTTGAGCTGTGATGACCGTGTCATTGATGATCCAGTTGTCTGGGTCAGCGAACATAGGCTGGCAAAGCACCTTTCTTATTTGTACGTGGTGCTGCTGGTTTTAAGCAACTTGGCCAAAGAAAGACATTTTTTCACATGGTGGGGGTTTGTTTGTTGACAAGGATGCATTTTGTCGGGGCACAAAGCGCAGATGGCGTCGCTATTTTCCTATCTTGTAGATGTTTATACATCGGTTTATGTTTAATAGTTGGTCTAGCGCTTCCTTCTGGTTCTAGACTCAGCATCGACCGTGCAGCACGCACTCCGCCGCGCCGGGCTGCGTCTCGTGAATCTACTGCCCAGGTCATTGCAGGAGTCAGAGGCATTGAGAAAGCGAACAGGCTAACAGGCATGACATCCATTCAGGGAGCCCTATAAATGGACAAGGAGGAGATTGCAGGAGCCATCTTGAATAAGCTGGGTATGGAGGACGATATCGGGCTGAATGACATCAGCCACATCAGGGGAATGTTTGAATTAAAGGGGAGAAGAGGGGAAGTAGACGCTGTCCCGAACAAAGTGGTTTAACGCGCATTATCCACAACCAGCGTGTGACTGGCTCCATCAGCTAGCGCATGCTACACTGGATGTTGGAACGGAAGGCGGAGCACGTATGGGAATGTCCTGAGTGCGGGGATGCCAGTCTGTGATTATGGATTACAGATTCATGATATGTCATTTGGAGGAGGTAAGCAAAGCTATCACAGTCAAGTCACTGCCTGAACTGACTTCTGCTTTACAAGGCGACCATGGCCTCTGTTGAGAGACGCTTTTAGTTTTCATTTACAAATAGATAAAAGTTTTCATAAAAAGTTGCTTATTTTAAAAACTCTGTACCGCGGTGTTGCAGTGGTTAGTGCACGCGCCTGCCAATCAAAAGGTTCTGTGTTTGACTTCGCACTCAGGCGGGTATTTTTTTTTTCGGACACACCAGCACCGGGGTCAACCAGCCTTCTAAAAATGGGTACCTGGGGTTTCCCTAGAAAGACAAAGGCAACGAGGACAGGTGCTGACATCTCTACCTCTTAAGCTGTAGTGGCCTACAAACGTGAAGGCACTAATACTTCACATCCCTACGCCGTGCAGATGCCACGTGACATCGATATTTTAGAGATGTTAAAACTCATTTGTTTTATAACTAAGCACGTTCTTCCTGTTTATTCTGTTCTCTCGCCGAACCTGCCAGCAAGGTATGGTTCACAGTAGATGCTGAGAAGATTCTGAAACACACGCATCGTGTGGAATCTGAAGTGGGTTGCCAAGGCAGATACAGAGTGGAGCTAAAGACCGAGAAGAGATGCAGTGCTTCTCAGCCAGCTCCACTGCAGACCATAGCGATCCCTTATGTATGAGGGATAATAACAAAAAATAAAGACAATTTGAAAATTACTCTGTAACCACAAAGGATAGAAGCTGACGTAGTACAACACGGTCGCAATGGCTAATGGGTAGTTCGAACACGACCAACACGGGACTTTGCTCGTAGCTAAGGTCAAATAAACACGGGCGCTCCGCTGCGGGATTGCACCATTATTTAACAACGCGCCGTTCTGAAGTTTATTTCAGCAGAAGGAGTGAAACCTGCAGTAAGTATGTGTGTCAATATGATGCCAGTATGAAATCAATATGATGTTGGCTTAGTACGGAAGTGAAAACAGCATGATTCGGGGGAAAGACTTAGGATAGGAAAGGGTAGAAAGGTTTAAAACGGAAAGAACAATTGTAACCAGGAGGCGCAGTGAGAGCAGGCATCAGCATCACGCACACAAGCGCACATCGATAGGACGTAGGGCTTGATCACAGAAGACCAACGGATTACGTTGTCCGCTGTTGATGCACATTTGGATATCAGCTTTAGATCAACAAATGCCGCAGTGCATGAACATTTGGGGCACCGTAACGTCTGCGCTAGATGGACGTCCAAACAACTTACTAAACTGGACACGCAACAGCGAGTGGAGGTTGCTACCGAAGTCTTGAAACGAGTGTTTTGAAGCGGACTGTCCACGGCGACGAGACACAGGTTCATCACTGTCAACTAGAAAGCAAGAAAGAAAGCATGCAGCGGAGACACCTGTCTTCTGTAGTAAAGAAGAAACGCATACAGCCCCCCGCCAAGAAAATCATGTTGATTTTCTTTTGGGATTTACAAGGTCCTATTGTAACCCATTTTCAGGAACATTGACAAACAGTGACCACTGTGTCTCACTGCGCTATTCTTAGAGAGAAGATGAAACCTGAAATTCGCAGCAAAAGAAGAGCAAAAAGAGTCTTGTTGTACCATGACAATACTCGTACCCAAACAACGATAGCAGCGGCGATAAGAACAGTGCAATAGCTGCGGTTTTGGACGTCTTCCTCAGCCTCCTTACACCCCTGATTTGGCATCATGCGATTATCACGTCTTCGGTCCACTAAAATAGGCCGTACTCGGTCTCCGGTGATGAGGTTAAGGTAGCAGATCTGAATTCGGAAGCAGCCGAAGAGCTTCTTCTCAATGAATGAAGAAGCTAGTGGAACAATACAAGAAGTGTGTCGATCTGCAAAAGGGGTGGGGGAGATTGTGTGAAGAGCTGATATAACCGCTGTGTTTATTCTCTGCATTACAGGATATATTGCTCTTTTACTTTTTGGTTCTTTGTGTGTCTTACAAAAGAAGTTAATACGTTAGAAAAGCGTATATTTTGAAAACTACTCATTCAGTTTCGATGCTGTCAGCGCATGTTAGTCCTTGAAAGTGGTAAAAGCGTGAACAGTTCTCACTTCTGATTTGTCACGAAAATACTGCTCACACTGAGAAATCACGCGAAATGCGTGTTGGTTTTTGCTTCATTTCTGACTATGAACACTGTACGTTTCAAATGAAATCTTTATCACTCGCTGTAAAGGTCATCGCGCCAAATTCATCATCGTTAGATTTGATTAATTAATTTTTTTTTCGTTATGCCGCGTCTCAAAAATTGGAAATAAAATCAGATTATCGGGTATTTTAATATCAGGACAAGAACTGCAATGGTTGAGTAGATATTTAACGTTTAATGCAACAACGTTTTTGGCTAACAGGCGTCATCAGAGACCGTCCAAGGCCAAGATGACCAGGGTGGCTAGGCAAGGGCAGGACGGATTTATTCCAACTGTTCCCTAACGGAACGGTTCCCAGCCTACTTAGAGGGAAATTAACGCGATAAATGCATTACCGAATAACAGGCACATTTCGCTGAATACTGTTTTAGGCCGTTTAAAGGAAGCTAACCTGTCAGGCGCCTTCGACTTCAACCACGCCACATCCAGAGCAGACTTCAGTGGGCACATGTTCGCATTATATGGTAGTATCAGACGTCCACATGAAAAATATTCTCGTAACTGCATCGGAGAGTTTAACTTTGGGGGGGGGGGGGACAGCATTATGATGTTTGGGGGGGGGTAATAATAGAGAATTAAGAACACAGTTGGTATCATATCAGTAGAATATCACCGCACAGCAGCACACACATCTTATCATGTTGTATCGTTGTTCCAAACCCTGGGATAATTTTTCACTTTTATATGCAAGACAACGCAGCCCCTCGTCGAGCAAGAGTAACCACGGCATTTCTCCATCAGAACAACATTCATGTTCTGCGTCCATGGCCAGCAATGTCACCTGACCTTAATCATATCGAACATCTGTGGGACATGCTTGAACGCCATGTCCAGAACGTGCCAAATCCACCTCAGATTCTTGCACAGTTTGATAATAAACTCACACATGCTTGAAACAATTTTCCCCAAGTTGCAGTCCAAAATTTAATCCACTTATTGAGGCGCCGATGTACAGTTCTGATTGCTGCAAGAGAAAGGGGGGGGGGCACACTCGTTGTTAGGGAGTGTGACTTTTCATTTCGATCCCCTACCACTATGAGTATCACCTCCCTTGTTTTTGAGTATCAATTTAGTTGAATACTCCTTCCCTGCTAACACTAATAATCATTGCAAGTTTGTCAGAAAACGTCATTGTAATCCGACACAAAATACGCGAGTTCTAGGGGAAAATGTGAAGTGTTAACTTTCTTTTGCAAAAGATTATCTTCTTCTTACATCTTACATCCTTCCCGTGCCGTTAAATGTCACATAGGGATTGTATGGTAGATTCTAAGATTTTCTGTTTTCGGTGAGTTTTTCAACTTCATCAAGGGGTGTTATTCCCAATAAGCTGGCCTCTCTTAACAATGTCCTCTTTAGAGTTTCATGCGGTCCACCTCTTTTTCTTTGGCCTGTTGTGTTCCACTTGATACCTTGTTTTGGGATTCTCTGATTGTTTCTTCTCAGCACATGACCAACATATGCCCATCTTCTTTCTCTGATCACCCATGAAACAGGTTGTTGTTTGCTCACCTGTCTTATCTCTGCATTGTTCTTGAATTCGTTCCACTTAATACCGAGTATTTTCCTGAGGTATTTGTTTTAAAAAGAGTCTAATTTCTTGTCTGTTCTTTAGATGTTTTCTAGCTTTCACATGTATATATGAAAGTGGATATTACAGTTGAACTGAATAATCTTAACTTGGTTTTTGTGCTTATAACTCTTGAATGCCATATATTCTCAAGATTCTTGAAGGTCAATGCTGCTTTTGCAATTCAAATTTTAACTTCCTTCCTGGTGTCACCATCCTGGTCTATTTAGCTGCTGAGATATGCAAATTGGTTTACTTCTTCAACAGTTGTTCCTTCTATGTATATTTTTCCTTCATGGCTAATGAGAAGTTTCATTATTTTTGTTTTATCCTTGTTAATTTCAAGTCCTGTTTTACTAGCCATTGAAGACAGGGTATCTGTTTTTTTCTTGCACTGATTTCACATTGTCACTGATAAGAGTTATGTCATCTGCAAAATCAAGATCATCTAGTTGGATCTCATGTACCCAATCAATGCCCGATTTACCTGTGCAGTATTTTTTTCATTATACAGTCTATAGCAATTCCAAAACGCAAGGGAAATATACATCCTTGTTTCATGCCTGTTTCAATCTGGAACCCTTCGCTTATTCCTTCTTCTGTGTTGACTTCTCAAACAAATCTATTGCAGAGGTCTCTAATAATGTTGACAATCTTAGATGATATTCCATATATTTTTAACATTCTCCACAATGAATCTCTGTGTATGCTATCAAATGCCTTTTTAAAGTCTGTGAAGTTCAGGATTAATGGTCTTTGCTTTTCAATATGTTCTTCAAGTATTATTCAAGTAAAGATCTGATCGAGACAGCTTCTTTCTTTTCGAAATCCTGCCTATTCTTCTCTCATTGCAGCATCCACTATATATTTAATTCTATTCAGAATAACTGCAAAATACTTTTGACATAACTGATATTAAGGTTACTCTTCTCCAGTTATTGCAATCGTTAAGGTTGCCTTTTTTCGATATTTTAACAATGATTCCTCTTTTCCTTTTGGAAGGGACCTTTCCTTCTTTCCAAACTTTATTAAACATTCTCTGTAGTTGGCTCATGTTGTCACTTTTAATAGCTTTTAACATTTCAGCTGTTATTTCACCTTCACCTGCAGCTTTGTTGTTAGCCAGTAGATTCTCTGCCGTTTCAGTTTCATGCAATGTAATTTCATTTAGGTTGACATTTAGTTGTGGGACTGGTAAGTCAGCTTCAAGGTCTATCAATTCTTTTGGGTGTTGTCGATTAAGTATTTCTTGGAAGTGTTCAGCCCACCTTTGTTTTTTGGTCTTGATGTTAATAGGGTGTCAGTTTTGCTAAGGATTGGTCTTTCTTTGGATGCAGCAGTACCTGTTAGCCTCTTTTGCGTGTTATACAGAGTTTTGCTGTCTCCTGTTTTTGCTGCCTTCTCTGCTTCTTTTTGTCCATGTATTCTCTTTTATCCCTTCTAGCTGAACTTTTTTTTTACTTTATTGTCTAGTTCTTTGTGTGTTGCTTTTGCCAAATCTTTTTCAAGATCTGTTTTTACATTCAACATGGCTAGTTTGGCTGCTTGTCTTTCATGTATGTATTTCCAAGTGTTATCTGATATCCATGCTTTTCCACTTTTTTTTGTGCAGTCCAGCACTTGTTCTTGCTGCTGTGACTATAGCTGTGCTGTAAGAATTCTATAATTCTTCTATATCTGTCTCCTCTACCTCACTGAGTACAGTAAACTGTTTGGTAAGTTCCAGATTAAAATTACTCTTAGTATTTTCATCCTGTAGACTTTGACTGTTTATCTTTCTGAGTATTGCTTTCTTGTGTTGGCTTTTTTAGTTTTAGTCTTATTTTCCCTATACACAGATTGTGATCACTGTTGATATCTGCACCCCTATATGCTCTTACATCTATCAGAGATGCTCTGAATTGCTTTCTAATACAAAAATAATCTATCTGATTTCTGGTTCTATCATCTGGGGATATCCATGTTGTTTTATGTATCTCTTTTTGTGCAAATTTTGATCTTCCAATGACCGTGCCCTCTGTTAGTCATAATTCAGTTAATCTTTCTCCCTTCTGATTTACCGTGTCAATTCCTTCTTTCCCCATTACTTTTTCGACGTCAGTGTTATCTTTTCCTACCTTGGCGTTGAAGTCTCCATTGACAATTAGGATGTCGTGTTTAGGGACTTTGTTAATGAGTTGTTGTAGTTGGTGGTAGAAATTGTCTCTTATTTCATCATCTGCATCGTTCACTGGTGCATAGCATTGTATGATTGTCATTCTTCCGTTCCTTATTTTGTATCGCATTCTTAATATGCGACTGTTCACTGGTTCCCGTAAGGCTCTTTGTTGCTGCAGTTGATATAATTATACCTATTACTCCTTCCTGATATTTCCCATCGTCTCTGCCTGACTGTATGATTAACTTACGGTTTTCTGCCGATCTTTTCCCTGCTTCTGGCCATCGCATTTCAGTGATGCCCAGTAAATCTATGTGATATCTCTCCATTTCTTGGATTACCTGAACAGTTTTTTGATGTTGCGGCCATTGTTCTTACGTTCCAGAATCCGATCTTCGTCACATATTTGGGGCCGATGAATGTGTTCTTTCGGTTGTTGTCTGCGATCCTCGGAGTTGGTATCCCTAATGCTCGGCTGATTGTATTGAGAGTTTCCGTAATAGTTTTTTTTTCCCCATCTAGAGTTGCCTCAGAGAGAGAGACAATGTAGGTTCATAGGACATGCAATGAGAAGAGGGGACATTGAAAATATTATAACAACAGGAAAAATAGAAGGAAGAAGATCAAGAGGACTACCAAGAGAAATGATACTGGACAGTCTGACGGGATGGTGTGGGAGGAGATCGCCAACTGAGCTGATGGCCAGCATGAAGGATCGGGTACTCTGGAGAAGCATAATAGCCAACGCCAGTCCTAACGGCACCTGATGATGATGATGATGAGAGTTGCATCTGGATGGGTCTGAGGGTAAGGTTGTTGGCCTTATGCCCAACTTCCGTTTTACGGTAAGTGTCGACGCAAAAGATTCACACGAAAGTATGCCGGCAAGAGCGTTAAAAAGCGTCCGCCATCTTTTACGTCACCCAGAAGTCTTGATATAAAATGTAAAGCGTCGAAGTAGCATCTTTATGATTCCTCCATTTTAAACTGAACGCAGGTCGGAAGAGATTTTGATGTTCTTGTCAAGTTCTTGTCAAGCTTTGTCAAGCTTAAGGGAAAACTGACAAGATCAAGAAAAAAAAAAGGGGGACAGATTTAATAGAATAGCTTTTCTCGCCTTGAATGCGGTTTTGAAGCAGGCAAGTGTTATTGCCTTCACAAGCCACAGAGCGTAATTTGGCTTTGCCCCCCCCCCCCCAACCTTCGTGGCTGACATTCATTTAATTACTGGGCTAGAGCATAAATAAGGGATGCATGTTACAGGATCCTGTCTGACCGCATTTGTAGTTGCTTACTTCTATGCCTGAGCAGTTGGCGAAGAGAAAATCTCCCGCCTTTGCTTCATCAAACACATTCTGACAGCCGTTTCATCTGATTGTTTTCAACATTCTGTTGCTCCAGTATTGTGAAACTGGAGTGTCTAAAGCTGTACACATGGTTGAAAACAACGGTGACGTGACAAAGATTGTGGCGGTCTGGTCACGTGGTTTTCCTCACATCTCAGGGCGCAGATAATCTTGTTTGAATCCCGCTCAGTGCCTCACCACAGCTGATGTCACGTTGACCTATACGTCGTTTTCCAGGCTCTTGTAATTTATACTGTTCCCATAAACCATTGCGGATTGGTCTTGTAAAGTCCAGCAGTGACTCCCCATCTCTGAAGTCATACTAGACGTCTGTTCTGTTTGTGTAATCTCTGTTCTTGATCTTATTTTTGTCAAGAAATAAGTGATCACAAATATTGTCTACGCATGAATATAATCACGAGAAGAATATCTTCTAAAGCTTCCACAGACACACAGAGCTAATCTCATTTCAGTTTTGTCAAGCAATTAACCAATTGGTGGACTGTACGCTGTCCCGCTATTCAGATTAAAGGTTTTCTTTTTCAGAAAAGATATAAGAAGACCATAATCTTGAAACATTTAATTATAGGACATAACTCACTTTATGAAAGTAAACTGTGGTTTTATTTGTTCAACTCGTCCTTATTCTGAATAACCCGATCAGAAAATGTAGATGCTGCCGGGGAATTTTACGGATCTTTTGTGGAGATTTCTATGTTAGAATTTCACAAGATCTTAGTGGTCAGTTACAGTTTCATCATGTGAAATGTTTGAAACTTTGGATGGAATGTGAATGTGAAACATGGCTGCAAGGTTTGAAAAAAAGTAGGAAATTGAAAGCAGCTTGAACGGCGGGAAGATTACACTATCCGTTTTAGTTTTGCAAGTTCAGCTTGTTGTATCTGTAGATATGAAAGAGAACTATGAATTATCTGTAATGGTTTTTTTTTATATTCTTTGTTGTCAGTGCCGCCTTATCTACGTCTCTTTTCTTCTGCGCCACTGCATAACTGCCTGTCTTGTTTATGCCTCTAATCTCGCTTTGCCTCTAATCTCTCCTTGTCCCCAATTTTTTTTTATTCTCTAATTTTCCTTTGTCCTCAATTTTACTTTTTGAACTTTCTTGGGGACAGCATTATGATGTTGGAGGGGGGGGGGGAGGTGAAGGGGACAATAGAGAATTTAGAATAGAGCTGACATCAATTCAGTGGAATATCACTGCACAGCAGTACACACCTCTTTGAATTTGACCTCCATCCTTCAATTTCTCTTTGCCTGTGACCTCTCTTTATGTCTAATCTCTGTTTCTAATCTCAGTTTGTTCGAATCTGTCACTATCTCCCAGTCACTGTCTCTTTCCAAGTACTCATGTCTCTTTTTCTCTTCATCTCACTCTGAGTTCCTCCCGTCTGAATCTCTTCACCTGTCTTTATCTGTCCATCATCTCTTCCAAACTCTCCGTAACTCTCCGCTTCGCTTTCTCTCTGCAATTACCCACGTTTGTAGCTTAGGGCTTTTCAATTTCCCCCGAAAATTTCAAACTATTCACCCTAAACTCATTCACAAGCAAAACTACTCAAATATGATTTTCACACGAACCAGTTGAAAGACTACTCGGGGACGACAGCTCAACTCGATGGACGCAGAAATCAAGTTTCTGTGATACAAGGAAAATCAAGTTTCGATCTTAGAAACGAGAACCAAGTTTCGACGATAGAAGCAAGAGCTGATTCGTGGCTGTTGTGGCATGAAACCATAGTCAACAGTCTCACGCTGAATTTGTGAAGGACTCTTTAAAAAATTTACCTGTTTTAAAATAGAACTGATTCATCTTTTAGTGTGAGAAACCTGGACTTTAGGCAAAGATAAGCATGCCAGGTGCATACATCGAGGCCTGGGGTAGTTTTTCTCTCACCTCCAGTAGAAGCTGGGTACCAGTTTCTATCCACAGGTTGATACATACGTAACTACTATTTTCAGCCAAGAGAGACAAGTGCTTTAACTACTCACTGTCCGATATTATTGTCTTTGTTCTGTTGTTAACTTTCGCGATGTTATCAAATCCATCTTACAACAGATGCAAAGTTTTCCCGTTTATTTTCCACACAATTACATCTCCAAATACTGATATGTCCCCTTCTCTGAACACTGACGCTCTTCCTTGTTTTGCCCATAATTCTCTGTTCAATTTAGCTCACGTGATACCTACCCCGGGCTCAAGATTTCTCATCCTGGCCAATCAGCGTTTTCTTGGGATTTTCAAAGACAAGTGAATGGATGATTTAACCGTGCGACTGAACAAGAATGCTCAGACGGGTTTGACGTTAACGAACTAAAAAGTTTAAACACGCGAGAAACCCGGACGTTCAGAAGAAAAACAAAATTGTCCGGATGTTAAAAAAGAAGAAAAACAAAGATGAAAAGGTTACTCAAATGAGTCACTTCACAAGTGACTCAACAAAAAACAACAAACAAACGAGAGCTCCCCAAATGCTTCCCTGTCCTTCCCTGGCTGAACTCCGTGGAGGAGACAACAAATCATGTCTGCAGTCGTCGCCACGTTCGTCTTGAAGCTCCGAGCACAGTGTCGGACCGGGAGTGGTTCTGGAAGTTCCAGACTGGACTTAAGAAGCACCAGCAAGCTTAGGATGATGTCGAGTTTTAGATCAAATCTCAGGATGACAGAGGCGACCTGATCCTGAGCGACTTGAAAGGGGCGAGATACGGCTTTTGCTAGCTCAAGTATTCTGTTGGTAGTAGCTGAGCCACTCCCTACAGTATCTTAATTAGTTCTAGATATACCTTCTGGGCCACTCCCTACAATATTTTAGCTGGTTAAACTTATCTGATTGTAATAGTTGAGCCACTCCCTACAATATCTTAGGTGGTTCTAGTTATCTGATTGTAATAGTTGAGCCACTCCCTACAATGTCTTAGCTGGTTCTAGTTATCTTATTGTAATAGTTGAGCCACTCCCTACAATATCTTAGCTGGTTCTAGTTATCTGATTGTAATAGTTGAGCCACTCCCTACAATATCTTAGGTGGTTCTAGTTATCTGATTGTAATAGTTGAGCCACTCCCTACAATATCTTAGCTGGTTCTAGTTATCTGATTGTAATAGTTGAGCCATTCCCTACAGTATCTTAGCTGGTTATAGTTATCCGATTGTAATAGTTGAGCCACTCCCTACAATATCCTAGGTGGTTCTAGTTATCTGATTGCAATAGTTGAGCCACTCCCTACAATATCTTAGCTGGTTCTAGTTATCTGATTGTAATAGTTGAGCCACTCCCTACAATATCTTAGCTGGTTCTAGTTATCTGATTGTAATAGTTGACCCACTCCCTACAGCATCTTAGCTGGTTCAAGTTATCTGATTGTAATAGTTGAGCCATTCCCTACAATATCTTAGCTGGTTCTAGTTATCTGATTGTAATAGTTGAGCCACTGCCTGCAGTATCTTAATGTATAAACTAGGAAAAAAGTGGGAACAGCTTTATTATTTAACGATAGCACAAGTGTAACACTTGTGTTATCGTTAAATAATAAAACTGTTCCCATGCTTTTCCTAGTTTATACATTTTAGTATCACACCTTTACTGTAGTGCTTTGTCTATAATTGTATGACTATACACTAATTATTGTGTCCTACAGTATCTTAGCTAGTTCTAGTTATATGAATGCAATAGATGAGCCACTCCCTACGGTATCTTAGCTGATTCTAGTTATTTGATTGTAATAGTTGAGCCACTCCCTACAATATCATACTTGGCTCTAGTTTGGTAGTGGTAATAATGGAGCCAACTCTTACAATATCAAAGCTGACTATAGTTTGCTAATGGTAGTAACTGAGCCACTCCCTTTAATACCATTGCTGGATCTAGTTTGCTAGTGGTAATAGCTGAGCCAACTCCTACAACATCAAAGCTGGCTCTAGTTTTCTTGTGGTAATAGCTGAGCCAACCCCTACAATATCAAAGCTGGCTCTAGTTTGCTAGTGGTAATAGCTGAGACAACCCCTACAATATCAAAGCTGACTCTAGCTGTACTTGACGAGCTGCTTCTACAGTGTCTTGGTTATGAGACAGGGACGACCTGTCTCCGCATATTTTACGAGATTAGAACTGTACGAGACATGCCCGATTAAGAAAACGATACGATTGGTCGATACAAACTCTCAGGCAGGTAGGATCACGTGACTTCCGATACAGGAGAAGACTTCATTTCTCCCACAGCCAGCGAAGCGACAAGATGTGAGATATGAGCTCATGTCAGCAACGACGCGTCCCAGGTTCAAAGCCCGATGGACAAAATGCGAAGTGGGACTCCACTAGAAGTGAGAACTTTACCTGCATTATTTTTACGTAACTTCTGTATCTAGAATAGTTTGGTGTGATATTGATAGATGTTTTGTGCTACAGAGTGTAAGATCAAAACATTTTGTAGAAATAGTTGCCCAGTGTTAATCTGATGCTGAGTTAAGATACGTCACGTGGGCTGATCTCTCTGACCCTTTATGAAGTTTCAGTACTATATTTCACACTTATTTCTACATTAGATATTATCTACTAATAATATACACGAATAATTCAGGAACGTGGAACACTGGAATCACATGGTTTGAACTCGATATTCAGCTACAGCTAACATTTCCCTCTTCTACAATCATATTCTTTCTGTACTAAATTCCACTCCTTTCTCACTTCCAACACATAGTTCAGAACCTCCTCACAGCATCAGATTACAAGCCCTCTACCCCAGCTATAAGCATCTATTCCATCTTCTCTCGGCTAGATTATCATTTTATCACTCTCTCTCCCCTGTCCTCGATTCCCCCCCCCCCCCAAATTTACGATCCACCTATCATACATCATAAGCCCCAATTTAAACATTCCCTACACTCCACCATGCGCACTTCTGAACACAGCCTCTTACAAGGCATAGCTTCTTACAAGCCTCCACAAGTATCATCTTTACAAGTCACAACTAAGTTATGCATTCATTTTATTTTATTCTATTTTTTCCATTCCTATTTTTTCCAATAGCATTCATATGGAGTTATATTTTATCTTCTCTCACTATTTCTTCGTCCTGTGTGTTTTTGTATGATTAAGGTTCACACCGGAACGTCACAACTGTGTGCTCGTTAAGTCATAAAACTGTTAATACTTTTTTCCTAGCTTATTCGTTTAGATATTACCTAGTGATTTAAAAGAGGTCATAGAACCCAGTATTTCGATGTTTTCATTTATCAAATATGACGAAGTAGGTTCTTCCGTATTGAAAATGCAGACCACATGTTGTCGAGATTAGGTGATTTTCTGTGGTACTTTAGGCACTTGCTTCTTTAAACTAAATTTATCAGACATAAACTCTTCCTAGCTTAGGAGAACACTGGTGTATGAAGTTGTAAGATTTACTTCATGTAAACTAAGCTAGTTGTTTATTTGTTTTCAACTTTCAGGGCATGAGCTGCAAAATGTAGTTTGTCTTCGGTGCTTTGAGAAGGGGATCATTGTGTTATAAGGAGGAAACAACCCATGTTTTTCAGGGGGAGATTATCATATTTGGCTTTGTGTGGAGAATATTTTTTATTGAAGAGATAGTATTGCTTTCAGAGGAAAAAATCATTGTGTTGTCCTCGGGAGAATATAACTATGTTTTTAAGAAGGAGATACCTCAGGGAGATAACCATGTTTATGAAGAGACTATTAAGCAGATGGCTTAAAAATTGCTAGGAGCTGTCATATGGGAATGATAAAGAATTGTGAACAGTTAGTCTACTACAAGGTACTCGAAAGGAGAATAACAACATTTGAAATGAAATGTTACAGAAGGGCACAAAGAATGTTATGGATAGAACGAAAGTGAAATAAAGAGCTATTGATCACCAAAACCATAGAAAATAAGATGAATTCTTTCCAGACTAACTGTTTACGAAGAATTAGAAGAATATTTTGGTCAAACACCATAAGAAATAATATCTTGTTGGCAGAAATGCAAATGAAGCCACTGACAACAATTATTGAAGAAAGACGCTGGCGATGGTTGGGACATGTGCTCCGGATGACTGACGACTCACTACCAAAAATAGCACTAAGATGGACACCACAGGGAACAGAAGTAAGGGTAGATCAAAAGAGACATGGAAAAGAACAACAGAGAGGATGTTGAACTATAGAGGGCTCACCTGGGAAAGAGCGAAAAAAAAGGCAAAGGACATATGTTTGTGGAAAACCCTTGCGGAAGCCCTATGTGCCTTGGGCACTTAAGGTTCAGAAAGAGGGGGAGAGAGAGAGAGAGAGAGAGAGAGTGATGGGATTAGGTGTTACAGAATTCTCGCTCGTTAACACTATAAAAACTAGGAAGCTGAGATACTTCAGCCACATCAAGAGACACAATAGCTTGCAGATGTTGATAGTAGAAGGCGTAGTCAAAAAAGAAAAGGGATGACCTCCCTGCCAATGGGCTCAGAACATCACGGAAGGTCTGAATGTGTCCCTGCAAGACGCCGGTCAGTTTGCGCAAGACCGTATTGCATTGAGGAAGGCTTTGAGAGGAACAACGTTCTGGAAAGGACATGTCACATTGAATGAATAGTCTCCTGTGTTTCATCGAGAGTTTCTGGCTAAATTGGGGGAAGGTCTGTGTAGAATAACAATAATTCCTGCTAAACACCTGAAAACAATCACTTTTCATTTCATATTTCTGTCTTATTTCTTATTTTTGTGGTAGAGCGGGGTGCATGAGAGAAATGAATATACACAGGTAGGAACAAAAGGTTAAGACACCTGAGTTCCCCTGGTTATGGATAGGAGTTATCCTTGTATCCTGGTTATGAACCGTCACAAGTCGTCAGTCCTTGTCTTGCTATCCGTCCTGTCTACAAAGCCCCACAGCCGCAGGCCACGAGAACAGTCATGCTCTATGCAGCTTATCATACATCTCAAAATATCATTATCAGTTCCCTCCCCCCTCGGGGATCTCACACCTCAACTGTTAGTTTCGTATAGCTGGTCGTAACAGCTTTGTGTTACACACAGAACCGTTGCAGTATAATTGATACTGGGTCTGTTATGTTGAAACAGAATAGCAAGATACCAAGGAAAGGAAACGTCCATGTTACATACTAAGGAAAGGAAACGTCCATGTTACATACCAAGGAAAGGAAACATCCATGTTACATACCAAGGAAAGGAAACGTCCATGTTACATACAAAGGAAAGGAAACGTCCATGTTACAGTATTCTGGCAATAGGAAAGTTTAAAAGCAAATTTCTTTTTTGCAAAAAAGGACTGGAAGAATGTCGTCAACAGGACGCGCATATATGCAGGAGATAGAAGGGACAAGACAACACAAGTTATTGGAGTAACTTTTGTAGTTAAACGTGTCCCAGACTGACACATGCTCCCCCAACTCGCTTTTGCCCATTACACTTGCTTTCCCTACGCCATCATCTGTAAATATCATTACACAGAGTCTCACTGAATTCACATCACCCCCCCCCCTTTTTTTTTTCCTCTCTTCCCCCGAAGCCTCCCCACCCTACAAACACAAGAATCCTTCAATGACTGTACACGCGGAAATCTTACCGTGCCACAAACTCTACAGAATTACGTTTCTCTTTCAACAGCTTTGCCGTGGCAGGCGCCTTTTTGACCTTTATCGCGGAAGAGCTCAAAGCATTTCCTATCCTCCTTTTTAGATTTTGGAGAGCAGACTCCAATCAACTGTAAAGAACCAACATTAATTGTAGATATCCATGCTTATCCAGAATATTCCGCGGGATCCAACACTTTTTTTTTAGCTGGTCTTCAATATCGAGGCATATGTTCATTAGTTTGCACATGACATCAAATATCTTTGTAAGTCGTAGGATTTGTTTAAACAGAAGAGAACTTCTGGTCATTCCAGATCCTGATAGAGGATTTCTTTTTTCACTTTTAGAAGACTTATAAAGCGGCAAAGCATTATATCTAAGCAGTGGTTGAAAAGGAGATGGACATATGTTGGTCACGTGATGAGAAGAAACGATCAGAGAATCCCAAAACAAGCTATCAAGTGGAACACAACAGGCCGAAGAAAAAGAGGCAGACCACGGGAAACTCTAAACAGGACATTGTTGAGAGAGGCCAAGTTAATATGCATAAAATCCCTTGATGAGTTTGAAAGGCTCGCCGAAGACAGGAAAAATTAGCGAACTACCTTGCGAGCCCTATGTGACGTCTAAAGGCACAGGAAGGATATACCGTAAGATAAGTGGTTGCTCTCCCAGACTTCAGGAACACCTGTCTAACAAGATTACACAGGTAGCTTTTACCATGAACCTCTGACCTTTAGTATGTTATTTTTTAACCCTTCTTTTTCCTGCTTTTACGCCTCTTCCTTTCTTAATCTTGGATCATAATCTTGATAATGCATGCTGTAATCCTCGCACAGAAAATCTCCATAATCCTCATTTTTCTATGCCTTTCTGTCGCCAGCGCCAGATTTCGTTGTAAGAATTCGTCTTTCTTTAAACTTCCTAATGCAAGCACAGCTTGTCCTTTGTGTTCTGAGATGAGGCCTGGCACATTTGTTACCCTGTTTTGTCGCGAGCTGATTTGTCTGTGAAATCCTCTTACTTTGAAGGAACTTATTTGTTAAGCTGACAAATGTATTCTGGATGTCAGTGTATGCTGCATCTTACAACAGAGGTTAATGGCTTCATCAGAATGTCCATTGTTTTAAAACAAATAACTGAGTAGAAAAGTATAGAACAGTCTCCCATATTTACAAACATTACAAAACTTCCAGTGAAGGAAAACTTCAAGAGAAGTACCGAGAACTGAATCTGATACTTCGATATGCCAGTATCCGCCATGTGTCGAAATAACCCAGGTCATTAACCTTCTTCACCACGGTGTTTTCCTTGTCTGTTAAATAATATCATCGAAAGCTGCCACAAACTGCCATGATACAAGAACATATTCTGTTCTAATTCATTCTGGCCGCCATGGCTTACCGGGAAATGATGCAGTGCTTATTTTTTTGCGCGAGCAGTAATTCAAAATTACGAACTCCTAAGTAAGGAACAAAACCACGTGATTGCAATTTTTTTATTTTTTATTTAAGGAAAGCTGATGTTAAATGGTTTTTGTCAGTCAGATAGTCAATGCCTTGGCAGGAGAAACGACACTGTCTTAATCTGTGCCTTGACAGGAAAAGAGAAGCTGTCTTAATCTGTGTCGTGGGTAGGAAAACAGAAGCTGTCTTAATCTGTGTCCTGGGTAGGAAAAGAGAAGCTGTCTTAATATATGTCCTGGGTAGGAAAAGAGAAGCTGTCTTAATCTGTGTCGTGGGTAGGAAAACAGAAGCTGTCTTAATATATGTCCTGGGTAGGAAAAGAGAAGCTGTCTTAATATATGTCCTGGGTAGGAAAAGAGAAGCTGTCTTAATCTGTGTCGTGGGTAGGAAAAGAGAAGCTGTCTTAATATATGTCCTGGGTAGGAAAAGAGAAGCTGTCTTAATATATGTCCTGGGTAGGAAAACAGAAGCTGTCTTAATATATGTCCTGGGTAGGAAAAGAGAAGCTGTCTTAATCTGTGTCCTGGGTAGGAAAACAGAAGCTGTCTTAATATATGTCCTGGGTAGGAAAAGAGAAGCTGTCTTAGTCTGTGTCGTGGGTAGGAAAAGAGAAGCTGTCTTAATATATGTCCTGGGTGGGAAAAGAGAAGCTGTCTTAATATATGTCCTGGGTAGGAAAAGAGAAGCTGTCTTAATCTGTGTCGTGGGTAGGAAAACAGAAGCTGTCTTAATCTGTGTCCTGGGTAGGAAAAGAGAAGCTGTCTTAATATGTGTCGTTGGTAGAAAAAGAGAAGCTGTCTTAATCTGTGTCGTGGGTAGGAAAAGAGAAGCTGTCTTAATATATGTCCTGGGTAGGAAAAGAGAAGCTGTCTTAATATATGTCCTGGGTAGGAAAACAGAAGCTGTCTTAATATATGTCCTGGGTAGGAAAAGAGAAGCTGTCTTAATCTGTGTCCTGGGTAGGAAAACAGAAGCTGTCTTAATATATGTCCTGGGTAGGAAAAGAGAAGCTGTCTTAGTCTGTGTCGTGGGTAGGAAAAGAGAAGCTGTCTTAATATATGTCCTGGGTGGGAAAAGAGAAGCTGTCTTAATATATGTCCTGGGTAGGAAAAGAGAAGCTGTCTTAATCTGTGTCGTGGGTAGGAAAACAGAAGCTGTCTTAATCTGTGTCCTGGGTAGGAAAAGAGAAGCTGTCTTAATATATGTCCTGGGTAGGAAAAGAGAAGCTGTCTTAATCTGTGTCCTGGGTAGGAAAACAGAAGCTGTCTTAATCTGTGTCGTGGGTAGGAAAAGAGAAGCTGTCTTAATATATGTCCTGGGTAGGAAAAGAGAAGCTGTCTTAATATATGTCCTGGGTAGGAAAAGAGAAGCTGTCTTAATATATGTCCTGGGTAGGAAAAGAGAAGCTGTCTTAATCTGTGTCGTGGGTAGGAAAACAGAAGCTGTCTTAATCTGTGTCGTGGGTAGGAAAAGAGAAGCTGTCTTAATATATGTCCTGGGTAGGAAAAGAGAAGCTGTCTTAATATATGTCCTGGGTAGGAAAAGAGAAGCTGTCTTAATATATGTCCTGGGTAGGAAAAGAGAAGCTGTCTTAATATATGTCCTGGGTAGGAAAAGAGAAGCTGTCTTAATATATGTCCTGAGTAGGAAAAGAGAAGCTGTCTTAATATATGTCCTGGGTAGGAAAAGAGAAGCTGTCTTAATATATGTCCTGGGTAGGAAAAGAGAAGCTGTCTTAATATATGTCGTGGGTAGGAAAAGAGAAGCTGTCTTAAAATGTGTACTGGGTAGGAAAAGCGACACTGTCTTAATATGTGCCCTGGGTAGGAAAAGAGAAGCTGTCTTAATCTGTGTCCTGGGTAGGAAAAGAGAAGCTGTCTTAATCTGTGTCCTGGGTAGGAAAAGAGAAGCTGTCTTAATATATGTCCTGGGTAGGAAAAGAGAAGCTGTCTTAAAATGTGTACTGGGTAGGAAAAGCGACACTGTCTTAATATGTGCCCTGGGTAGGAAAAGAGAAGCTGTCTTAATCTGTGTCCTGGGTAGGAAAAGAGAAGCTGTCTTAATCTGTGTCCTGGGTAGGAAAAGAGAAGCTGTCTTAATATGTGTCCTGGGTACGAAAAGAGAAGCTGTCTTAATATGTGTCCTGGGTACGAAAAGAGAAGCTGTCTTAATATGTGTCGTTGGTAGAAAAAGAGAAGCTGTCTTAATATGTGTCGTGGGTAAGAAAAGAGAAGCTGTCTTAATATGTGTCGTGGGTAAGAAAAGAGAAGCTGTCTTAATCTGTGTCGTGGGTAAGAAAAGAGAAGCTGTCTTAATATGTGTCGTGGGTAAGAAAAGAGAAGCTGTCTTAATCTGTGTCCTGGGTAGGAAAAGAGAAGCTGTCTTAATATGTGTCGTGGGTAAGAAAAGAGAAGCTGTCTTAATCTGTGTCGTGGGTAAGAAAAGAGAAGCTGTCATAATCTGTGTCGTGGGTAGGAAAAGAGAAGCTGTCTTAATCTGTGTCGTGGGTAGGAAAAGAGAAGCTGTCTTAATCTGTGTCGTGGGTAGGAAAAGAGAAGCTGTCTTAATCTGTGTCGTGCGTAGGAAAAGAGAAGCTGTCTTAATCTGTGTCGTGCGTAGGAAAAGCGACACTGTCTTAATATGTGATTTGGCAAGGGAAGCGACACTGTCTTAATATGTGATTTGGCAAGGGGAAGCGACACTGTCTTAATATATGATTTGGCAGGGGAAGCGACACTGTCTTAACCTGTGCCTTGACAAAGAAGGCGACATTGTCTTAATCTGTGTCTTGACAGGGGAAGCGACATTGTCTTATTCTGTACAAAAATCTTACTTATGTAAAACTAAATAAAGGACTTTTTTTTTAGAAACCCGACAACGTGCTTAGAGCGTTTCACATAAAGGGTCTTTTCTCACGAACAGTAGAAACATGCCAGAATAAGAGAGTTACTGATCTTAGAGATGTTTGTAAGAGAAGCAATAGCACTACTGTCCCCACCGTGGGCTGAGAACAAAACTTAACTGAACTATGACCCGATAGCGTGATTATGGAACGACAGTTGGGTCACTTTCAATCATTTGACGTCAGCACGTGTGAACAAGAAGACTGTCAACACAGGAGTAATTAGTTCAGTCTGCATTACATCCGCGATGTAAAGATTTTCTGAAGAGTTAAATATGTGGCCAAGACAATTAGCACGTAGGATCTGTACATGTACGCCCGGGCTTGTCGTTTGAAAAGTGCCAGGTTCGATTCTTAAATACCGTCCTATAAACAACTTTAAAGATGAGAACCGATGCACTTCTGCAAGGAAAAATTGTTTATGATAACGAAAAATGGAATATTTTTAAGTATGGCGAGGCACACTAGAATACTGTGTCCAAATGGATGCCAGTGCAAGGAAATACTATAAAAATCTGTCTCTCATACGCCCAAGTTCACTGCTAGTAATAATGGACTATAAATAATAATAATAATAATTTTCCATAAACATAACCTGGGTTAATTAAAAATTGATAATCAATTTATTATTATGGGGGAGGGGAGCATAGCAGTATTACTGCCTCCATGCGATCTTGTTATAAGAAGCGATTAATGTGAAGATCTGCTCCTTTGATGGTGATCTCTGTAGCGCTAATTTGTTACTTCTACGATCTCAAGAATAAAGCAGGAGACATATGTCCAGATATATAAGTTCATAACCTTTTTTTCAGTTGTCGTCCCTTGCCCATTGGACCATGCCTCTGGCCTCTTATGTCAACCCCCCCCCCCCACCTTGTCATTTAGGTCACGCCTCTTGTCCATTAAGCCACGCCCCTCCCCCTTCCTCCTTTCACTTATTTGGATTTTGTTTCCTGTCGCTCTCTGTCCCCTCACTTCTGCCTAGATCTTCCTATAATCTACTTTAAGAATAATATATTTTAGATAGCGAGAAATGGAGGCCATGGAGATGTGGTTTATAAGAAGGATGTTGAATGTACCATGGACGTCCAAGAAAACCAATGAAGAAGTCTTAGGAGAGGCTGGAGTTAAAAAGCAAATTACAGCAAAGACCAGAGACAGACAAACGAGATTTATAGGACATTTCCTGAGAAGAGGAAAATTGGGATACTGGCAACTGGAAAAATTGAAGGAAGAAGAGACAGAGGAAGACACAGAGAGAAGTTGCTGGATGGGTTGTCAGTGTGGCTAGGAAGAAAGTCACCGGCGGATCTCATAATCAAATCTAAAGACAGGAAATTGTGGAGAGAAATGATCGCCTACGCCACGCGGCACGGCACTTGGAATTGAATATTTTAGATAATGTCAAGTTATTACATGAGCTTGACATGTTCAAGAGAGTAGCTAACATAACAGCCCCTGATAACAACTGTATAAGCAATAATTCTATCCCTGATAAGAACAACTACAACAGCAATGATTCTGTCTGTGATAAGAACAACTATAACAGCAATGATTCTGTCTGTGATAAGAACAACTATAACAGCAATGATTTTGTCGCCAGTGGCCTCTAGGGGGTGGGGGGGGGGGGGAGGGGGAGGGAATAATCTAAGCCGGTGAAAAACTCTCACTCCCCTCTCCAACCCACTTTCCAACCCCCTCTTCGCGCTTATCTGTTTTCCTTCACGACAAGGCCCTGAAAGCTTTTCCGGGCTCATCCTTAAAGCAGAAAAAACCCTCAGGGACCCAGTGCTATGGATCGACTGGACTTCCTTCTCATAGATCACTGGTGGCAATAAATGCAACAAAAACATCATTTACAGCTTTTAGTAGACGGTATGTGACAGTGTAACCGTTTGTATGTTAACTCTTTGTTTTTCTTGGACATTTGCAGATACACTAAGTAAATTTTAACTCATTCATTCTAAAACACTTTAAAAAAAAAAGAAATGAATGTCCGAGACACGTCAAGATGGATGAGAGTGCTAGAAGACAAAATGTATAAACTAGGAAAAAAGTAGGAACCGCTTTTATTAATCAACGAGCACACAGTTGTGACATTTCGGAGTGAACCTTAATCATATAAAAACATACAGGACAAAGAAATAGTGAGAGAAGGTAAGGTATAAATTCACACGAATGCTATGTAAAAAATAATAAAATGAAAACATATAATAAAATAAAATAAATAGAGCACTTAGCTGAGACTTGTAAGAAGTTGTGGCTTGTAGGAGACCGTGTTCAGAAATGCGCATGGTGAGGTGTAGAGAATGTTGAAATAGAGACTTGTGGTGTGTGATAGGTGGATCGTAAATAAGGGGGGACGGGACCGTGGAAAGGAGAGACAGAGAGAGAGAGAGAGAGAGAGAGAGAGTGATACAATGGTAATCTAGCCGGGAGAGATGATTATAGTTGGGGTAGAGGGATTGTAATGTGACGCTGTGAGGAGGTTCTGAACTTTGTACGAGGGTCATACTGAAAGCCGTGAGCAATTTGTTTTTAATCAGAATTTATAGATAGAGAAAATATAAATGTATCACCTTAACTGTACCTTTTCTTCACTTTTCAACATAATCTCCATTTCTCTGCACACATTTTTCCCATCGCTCTGCAAGTTTGAAAATACCCTCCCGGTAGAATTTCGCTCCAGCTGACCGAAGGCACAGACGCACTGTTTTCTGGAATTCTCTCCTATGTTTTAATAATGACCTCGCATTTATTTTTTTCACAAAACCGAAAAGATGGTAATCACTGGATGCCAGGTCGGGGCTATAGGCAGGGTGTGGAAGAATTTCCCAAACTATTTTCTGAATTTCCTCAGTTGTCTCACAGGTTTGTGATATTCAGTCAACAAACGTGGGACCCAGCGGGCACAAACCTAGGGTTTCAACCATTTCCTGAAGTGCATTGTGTCCTATTCCAAGATTTACTGCGATTTCAAACACTGTGACACATCTGTCTTCTTTAATGATGTCGTCAACCCTTTCCACGCTGCGTTCAGTGGAGGCAGTTTGAGGGTGACCGCTGCGAGGCATATCTTGGATACTTCTGTTTCCATCCTTGAAATGTTTCATCCACCTCCTAACACTGCTAGCAGCCATACACACATCTCCATAAGCAAGTTGAAGTCTTTGATGAATTTCAGCAGCGGGGATTTCCTCTTTAACGAGCAACTCAATAACAGCACATTGACAAAACGAAGCTTCAGCGCCCGCCATTTTGTTTCAACTCCGCGTGGTCACGTGACACATGATGGTGACGTCATGTGATCTCTACATGAAGTGCAAATGATGCAGTTTAGGATGATACATTTATATTTTCTCAGTCTATAAATCCTGATTTTGTAAAAATAAATTTGCTCATGATTTTCGGTATGATCCACGTACTACAAGTGAGAAGGGAGTGGGACTTAGTGCAGAGGGGTTATGATAGGGGAAGAGAGGATATTAGGTGTAGCTGAATAGCAAATTCATACCTTTTGGTTCCAGCGTACCGTATTCCTGAATGTAGCGGTTCTCAAGCGTTAGGCGGCTTCTGTCATCAGCGTGTTTGATGGCTGTTACCAGAAAATTATATTTGCCTCTGTGGTTTGGGCCATTGAAATGATTCGGGACTGGTTTCAAAGCATGCTGTGTGACATCGTACAGATTTTTCTGCACGCGGTCCCCTAATCTGAGACCAGTTTCACCAATGTAAATTATCCTACATCTTTTGCACACAATGGCATACACGAGTATCACATTACTGGACTCGCATGTGAATCCCTCACGGAAAGTGAAGATAGTTTTCGTTTCCCAGGCTACAGGGCAGGTAACACAGCGAGGGCGGTTACACTTTATGGTGCCAGCGTATGCAAAATCCCGCTTCAGGTGTCTGTGGACGAGGATGTCCTTAAGATCTGATTCCCGTTTGTATGCTAATAAGAGAAGATGTCACGAGTGTCGGGGTCGAGATGGATTAGTGGCAGATAGCGATAAAGAATTTTCTTAACCATCTGACCATGTGGGTGAAAAGGAAATAGTAATTTAACTCTGTCGGATGGGGTAACAGGTTTTTTTTTCCTCTGAATCCCTCTTCTCGCCTCACTAGTTGGATACGGTTAAATGCTTTTCGTGTATAGTTATATACTTATACAATAATTATTCATGTGTTACTAAAACACTAGCAGTGCTTGTAGATCGTGTACACCTAAAGCTAACCAGTGTTCAGTGCAGTACTTTGACGTAATCTATGTAAAGTGAAAAAAATGGCACATTTCTAATCCAGCCCATTTTTTTAAATTATAAAATAACGTCCTTCCGGTTGTCATCTGCCAAAACTTCTCAACAAAATTTATCCAAGTATAGTGTTGAAAGTAATTCAGGAGAGTAGGAGTTCAATTAATTTTAGCAATTATCTTCATCTTTATCCATGTCACATGCAGCATTTCTGCTAGTTCAGGATCACCTCTTTAAAAAAAAAAAAGAACCTTTTTCTTCATTGAAATCTCTAGTTTCCTGCACCAGTGACAGGTATTGAACCGGTGTGCAGAGAGTTAATAATTAGCCTGATATGCAAATCCTAGTGAGCTCAGCTGGGATCTTCCTTTCTACTGATTGAAATCTCCTGTCCCTTCCTGTTTCGCGCTGTGCGGGCAATTAAAACTCTATACTCCGTTAGTGCTTGCGTAGTTGGAAGATTTTTCTAATCATTTCATTCATCACAATCTGATTATTTTGTTTCGATTTGTTTTTTCTTCTTCTTCCTGGTGTTAGAAAAAAGTAGACCAGACAAGTAAACGATAAGAACATTCACTTCAGCTGTAGAAAGTAATAAAAGAAATGCAGCTTTAAGTTTTTATACGTCATTTTCTTTATTCGTAAAAATTTAGTTTCTGCTTTCTTATTTTAATTCAGGCACCCATTTTTTTGTTTTGTGTTTTGTGTTTATTTTTGTATAGAGCAGGGCTTCTTAACTTTCTTAGGCCTGCAGAACCCCACTGTGTTCCTGAACCAACTTCACTAGATTGTTGAAACCATCAGCACTAATTCTATTAGATACTAGGATGAGCCTAATAAATGTCAATAGTTTTTACTTTACACGTGAACGTCTAGGAATTGAAAGAAATGTCTTATCTAACAATGATTTCAATTTCTTAAAATAAAAATTTTTAAAAACATAACCATGGACCAAGTACCATAACTCATCCCCAGCAATCAGTTGCTTCCCCTGGTTAATAACTTCTGTTCTTGAGACAAGATGATAGTAACTGAAGATTCAAGACAGCTGAATCTTTCCACGGATTAATGTGGATTTTCAACGTTATATTGATCGGTCTGCCTTGTCCAAGAACAGGCCTGCCGATGCCTTCTGTTGGTCAGAATAAGTCTCTTGGAAGATTTATTATTTTTAAATATACCACCGATCTCATTTCTAAATGAGATTTTAAAAAAAAGAAATGAATGCCCGAGATATGTCAAGATGGATGAGAGTGCTGGAAGACACAAATCATCGCTATTTCTTTCTTTTTTGTCTTATTAATCTTATTTTCAAGTTTACTTGACATTTTTCTCCTAACCAAGTATCGACATATACAAGCTCAAGCATTGATCAGTATAAGCACAAGTACTGACCAATATAAACACTAGTATCGATCGGTATTAACACAGCTATCGATATATATAAACACTGGTATCAATCAGTATTCCCCCGTATAGTACCTGGGACCTGGGCATATGCTTGGGAATGAATGAATGAATGAATGAATGATCTTTATTTTTAAAGGGTAAAGAATTGGGCATGCAGCCCTGTCTAACATTCTGCTCTTCATCACTCCATCTTTCATTCTTCCAACACACTCGATTAGGAACCAAAAAAAACAACATATCAAAGCAAAGAATAGGACCAATGTACCCTACCACGCATGATCGTAAAAGGCGACTAAGGAGGGTTCAGCACAGGGCCAGCAACCTTATCTGGTTAAAAAAAAAACTACAGAGAGTACTACATGAACATAACAAGAGAGAGAGAGGGCCTACATGTCAAGCATTTGTGGAGCAGCGAGGGACTGTGCTAGCGATACCACCAGTGACGAGCAAGGATGAGAGCCGCGAGGAAGTCTCTGGTCCGACTCAGAGCTTGATTACCCCCAAGAAACAACTTAGGACAGCAACCTGGAGCATCCTCTCCATGTTTGAGACTGGGAAAGCAGAACAAGTAGTTAAAAGAGATGCGAAGGTACAGATTAAACATACTAGGATTAAGTGAGGTCAGGTGGACTGGATCAGGGAAGATTACAACAAACACAGGAGAAATCATCTGCTACTCTGGCAGAACAGACGATCAACATTATGAAGGTATGGCTATAATGATGGACAAAATGGCAAGAAGGAGCCTACTAGAATGGGAACCTGACAATTCATGAATAATATGATCCAGATTCTTTCAAAATTCGCTGAGAGCACCATCTTGCAATGCTATGCACCCACTCAACAGGCAGAAGAAGAACAAAAAGAGGAGTTTTACAAATACGTTCAAGATCAGATAGATAAGACACCAACACACGATAATGGGAGATTTCAATGCAAAAACAAAAATGAACAACCAAGGATATGAACAGTGCATGGTTAAACGTGGAATAGGATCAAGGAATAATAATGAAGAACAAATAGCAGACCTATACAGAGAAAATGGGTTAATTATAGGAGATACTGTCTTTCAACACAAGAGAATTCACAAAACTACTTGGAATTCACCAGATGGTAAAACCAGCAACCAAATCAATCATACAACAATAAGGAGAAACAGGAGATGGTCACTTTGTGATGTGAAGGCAGTGAGAGCAGCTGTTGTCGAAAGTGAGCACCAACTGCTGCTAAGTAAGATAAGACTGAAATTGAGGAGAGTAAGGAGAGCAACAGAAAAACTAGTCTTTAACTCCCAACACATAAAGGATTCAGCATTCAAAACACAGTTCACCCCAGAACTCACAAATAGATTCCAAGCGTTAGCCGACGCAACAAATGAAACATTAGACGGGCAATACCTAAAGATTCAATTAATGTTTAATGAGGCCAGCCAGATTATCTTTCGAAAGACAATGGAAAGACTGGATTTCGGAGGAAATGTAATAGATATACAGAAATACAAGAGATGGAAGCCATACAACACAAAATTCTAAAGGCCAGGATAGAAGGCGAAGAGAACCTAAGAATAGAATATTCATAAAAGAACACCCAAATTAAGAAGTTGAGAAGAGACAAGAGACAGTATACAGACACACTACTGAAAGAAGCCCCATGCCATTTTGTTAAGCCAGCTAAGATTTTCTATCTTGGTCTACCTCTCCCTTTGATATGACTGACTATGATATTCTTGTAAAAAAAAAAAATTAAAGACTTATAGACTGCATTCTGACCTAGAAAACATTAATAGTGTCGTTTCTTTCAGACAGACATCAGGTAGTATTCTTCAACAACTTTCCATCAAATTAATCTATTCTAGGCTCTCTGCTCTTTGCTATCGTTATCAATGATCTTCCACTTCATCTTAAACACTCTTCTGGTGATCTTTTTGCCGATGATTGCACAGTCTACACCAGTGACTGCGATTGTATTAACCTAGAATCAACTCATCAGGTCGAGATAAATAATCTAATTAAATGGAGCAACAACAATGGCATGATTATAAACACTGATAAGAGAAAATCAAAGCCTCTAATAATAAGATAGAAACTACAAAATCCGATAAAAACAACACTATAGCTTTATACGGAAACACCACAGAAAGGAAACGTTAGTGAATACAAAACACTAGGTCTCACTACTGACCAACATCTGATCTAGTACTCTCACGTACAAAGTCTAACAAACCTCATCGCGCAACAAGTATACCAGTTAGGCAAAATTAAGCACTTCATCGATCAAGACACAAGGAAGACATACTACATATCACATATACAATCACATCTAGACTACTGCTCAACAATGTGGGATGGTTGCTCAGTGTCAAATACAAAGAGTATTTACTCACTTCGAAAGCAAACAGTAAAGCTTATTAGTAGCAAAGATCATACTCAAACAATTCAGCACAAACGTATCAAAATTACGCCTCTTAAAAAATGTTCCTTTTGAACAAAACTATTCTTCGTAGAAACCACATTTTAGCTGCCTCTAATGATCTCTTTGTTGTTTTTGTTAGTGCCCATGATTCGCTTCCATATAGTAGTACTGACTCGATGTAGCATTCCAAGATTCTTTTCCTAGTATCTATTGACAAAGATGGACTGCACAAAATCAATCAATCAATCAGTCAAGTGCCGTCCGCGTGGCGTAGATAATCATTTCTCTCTACAGTTCCCTTTCCTTAGACTTGATTATGAGATCCGCCAGTGACTTTCCTCCTAGCCACACTGACAGCCCATCCAGTAACTTCTCTCTCTCTCTCTCTCTCTCTCTCTCTCTCTCTGTCTTCCTCTGTCTCTTCTTCCCTGAATTTTTCCAGTTGCCACAATGTATTTCAGTTTTCCTCTTCTCAGAAAATATCCTAAAAATCTCGCTTGTCTGCCCCTGATCTTTCCTGTAATTTGCCTTTTAACTCCAGCCTCTCTTAAGACTTTTTCGTTGGTTTTCTTAGCTGTCTGTGGTACTTTCAACACCCTTCTTATGAATCACATTTTCATGGCCTCCATTTCTCACTGTACTCTCCTATTCATGGACGATGCTTCACATCCATAAAACAAAATTGGATTTTTGCTCGATGTAACATTTAAGTACTCGGAATCTTGTTTCCATTGATATGGATTTCTGTGGTACACCTGCCGTCGGATTTTATCGTTGTACTAAGATACTTGAATTTGTTTTCATGTTATTCCTTTGATTTTTACATTACATTCTGGTACAGTTTTCTTTCTGGACTCGACCACTGTTTCTGTTTTCTTACTGTTTAGTGATAGTCCTGTATATTCACTTTCAGCTACTGCTATATCTAGCAGCTCTATCGGCAAATATAAACACGACTATTAAGAAGAATAAATACAACTATCAACAAGTATAAATACAACTATTAAGAAATATAAACACAACTATCAACAATTATAAACACAACTATTAAGAAGTATAAATATAACTGCCAACAAGTGTAAAGAAGTAAAATTATAACAATGTTATGTTTTCGGTTAGACGTTTCATAATATTCTTGTGGTCTCTATCATCTACTGTCACTATGATCTCTTGGTAACACTTTCAGTTGTCAGTTATAACACTTCAGCTGAATATACCAGCACACTTGTAAAGATGTAATGACTGAATTGTTCTGGTTGTATAACTGCTGTTCTGTTACTTCCAGCTGGCACTAGCATTGATCGTCAGTATCTCTGATTGTCACTATCTTTTAGAAGACGAATAGTCTGAAATGTTCCACAGTTCGAATACAATAATTAGTGTATAAGTATACAACTATACACGAAGCACTGCAGTAAAGCTGTGATACCAGAATGTATAAAATAGGAAAAAAGTAGGAGCAGCTTTATTACTTAACGATTACAAAGTTGTGACGTTTCGGCGTGAGCCTTAATCATACAAAAACATACAGGACGAAGAAATAGAGAGAGGAGATAAAGTATAGATTCACATGAATACTATTTAAAAAATTAATTAATTAATTTAAAAAAAAATTTTTTAAAGAGTACTTAGCTGTAAATTGCAAGGTGTGGCTTGTCCGGCGGTGTGTGTCAGGAATGGATCTAGTGGGACGTGGAGACTGTTTAAATAGAGACCTGTGACATGTGGTCAGTGGGTCGTAACTGGGGGTGATGGATGGGGAACCGGGGAAGGGAGAGAGAGTGACGCAATACCAACCTAGCTAGGAGAAATTGAAACAGATGATTGGGGAAGAGGGGTTGCAGAGAAAATAGCGGGGTTGCAGAGTGATGCTGTGAGGAAGTTTGAAAAGTAAGAAGGGGTGGATTTAGTGGAGAGGTACTATAATGATTGAAGAAGATGATGTTACGTGTAAATAAACAGCGAGTTTAACCCATGTGGTTCCAGCGTCCCATAATTTTGAATGCAGCGGTTCTCAAATGCCAGGCGGCTTGTGTCATCTCCGTAGCATTGTTTAATGGCTGTTACCAGAAAATCAGATTTGCCTCTGTGGCTGGGGCCATTGAAATGATTTGGGATTGGTTTCGAAGCATGCTGGGCGATGTCATACAGATGTTTTTGCATGCGGTCCCCTAATCTGAGGCCCGTCTCACCGATATATGTTATCCTGCATCTTTTGCAAACGATGACATATATCACATTTCGGGACTCGCATGTGAATCCCTCATGAAGAGTGAGAAATGTGTCCCGAAATGTGATATATGTCATCGTTTGCAAAAGATGCAGGATAACATATATCGGTGAGACGGGCCTCAGATTAGGGGACCGCATGCAAAAACATCTGTATGACATCGCCCAGCATGCTTCGAAACCAATCCCAAATCATTTCAATGGCCCCAGCCACAGAGGCAAATCCGATTTTCTGGTAACAGCCATTAAACAATGCTACGGAGATGACACAAGCCGCCTGGCATTTGAGAACCGCTGCATTCAAAATTATGGGACGCTGGAACCACATGGGTTAAACTCGCTGTTTATTTACACGTAACATCATCTTCTTCAATCATTATAGTACCTCTCCACTAAATCCACCCCTTCTTACTTTTCAAACTTCCTCACAGCATCACTCTGCAACCCCGCTATTTTCTCTGCAACCCCTCTTCCCCAATCATCTGTTTCAATTTCTCCTAGCTAGGTTGGTATTGCGTCACTCTCTCTCCCTTCCCCGGTTCCCCATCCATCACCCCCAGTTACGACCCACTGACCACATGTCACAGGTCTCTATTTAAACAGTCTCCACGTCCCACTAGATCCATTCCTGACACACACCGCCGGACAAGCCACACCTTGCAATTTACAGCTAAGTACTTTAAAAAAATTTTTTTTTTAATTTATTTTTTTAATAGTATTTATGTGAATCTATACTTTATCTCCTCTCTCTATTTCTTCGTCCTGTATGTTTTTGTATGATTAAGGCTCGCGCCGAAACGTCACAACTTTGTAATCGTTAAGTAATAAAGCTGCTCCTACTTTTTTCCTATTTTATACACAGTTCGAATAGATTGTACTCGAAACACATCATCATCATCATCATCATCATCGTCATCGTCATCGTCATCGTTGTCGTCGTCGTCGTCATCGTCGTCGTCGTCGTCGTCATCATCATCATCATCATTCACTCCCTTGAGAACATAGGCCACGGATAAAGGCTCTCCAGTCACCCCTGTTCTTGGAATTATTCTCTGCTTCCTTCTATGTGTATCCCTTGTCTCTGAGCACTGTCATAATTTCTCTTCTCCAAGTAAGTCTAGTTCTTCCTCGTTTTCTATTTCTTTGAGGATCCCATGTCAGTGCCTGTCGTGCTATGCTGGTGTCGGGTTTCCTCAGAGTGTGGCCAATCCACCTCAACTTCCTAGACATGATTTGTAGGTTCATAGGTTCTTGTCCTACCCTTTCCCAGACCTCCTCGTTCCTGATCTTATCCTGCCATTTAATGTTTAAAATCCTCCTCAAGCAGTAGTTCATAAATGTTTGTATCCTCTGTTGTATTGTCTTGGTCATAACCCATGTCTCTGAACCATATAGTAGGACAGTCTTTACGTTTGTATTGAAAAACCTAAGTTTGGTTCTTGTTTTGATGTTCATAGATGACCATATTTTATTAAGTTGGATAAATACTGTCCTGGCCTTTTTTATTCTAGCTTTAAAATCATTTTCCATTCCTCCATATTTATCCACTATGCTGCCTAAATATGTGAAATACTTTACTTCCTCAATTGGCACTCCGTCAATTACCATGAGGCTATTGTTTGCACTAATACTTTTAATTATCTTTGTTTTTTTTTGTATGTTAATATATAGTCCCAGTTTAGCTGAATTCTTGCTTAAGATCTGAAGTTTCTTTTGCATTTGAGTGTGTCGGTATGCCAGAAATGCCACATCATCTGCGAAGTAAAGATCTTTCAATTGGTTCCTCAATGTCCATTGTACCCAATTTCGTTTTCTTTGTGTGGTAGTTTTCATCATCCAATCAGTTGCTAGAAGAAGTAGGAATAGTGATAGCAAACATCATCAAACTTTCTGTGAGAGTTCCTCCATGCACAATTCTACAAGTTGTTCCTTCATATATGGTCTTTATAAGCTTTGTTATCTTGGCTGGGATACCATAGTGTTCCATTAGTTTCCATAGCATTCTATGATCTAAAGTATCAAATGCCTTCTTGTAATCAATGAATGTAACTAACAGTGAAGAATTCCACTCCATTGACTGTTCTACTATTATTAGCATTATAGCAATGTTGTCAGTACAGGATCTTTCTTGCCTGAAACCTGCTTGCTCTTCTCTCAGTTTACCATCAACTGATGTTTTAATTCTATTTAGTAAAATCCTGCTGAAGATCTTGCTGGGTACTGAGAGCAGGGAGATGCCTCTATAATTCTTACAGTCTAATAGATCTCCCTTCTCAGTGAGTTTTATAAGATGGGCCTCCTTCCTGTCCTCTGGGACCTTCTCTTCTTTCCAAATCCTGTTAAATAGTAAGAGTAGTATTTATTTCCTTTTTCGCTAAGAGCACTTCTGCTACAGTTCCATCTGGACCTGGTGCTTTATTTCTGTTCAGCTTTCTTCAGTGTTTCCAATGTAATTCACTCCTTGTGCTGAGGTTTATTAAATCCCACTGTCTCTTCACATGATTTGCTCCACATTTCTTTAGCACTCATTCATTCATTCATTCATTTACTTGCATGTCTCTTGCGGAACTTTGCTTCCCTAACAGCACTTATGTAGGCCTCTCGGTTGTGAGCAAGATGGCTGCTGCTGATGCATCCATTTGCAGATCATCAACGATATCTTGTAGCCATCTTCGCCTTTGTCTTCCTCTCTTTCTTTTTCCCATTATGTACCCTTCAAGACGATTTTCTCTAGATTACCATGACGTTTAATGTGTCCAAAATATTTAAATTTTCTCTCTTTAATTCTCTTTACTAGCCAGCCTTCTTCAATATTAAGTTCTTATAGTATGGATATATTTGTTCTTTTTTTGTGTCGATGATATTTGAATAGCTCTTCTGTAGCATTTACATTTAAAGGCATTTATGTGTTTCTCAGCTTTAGCATTATTCCACATAGTGTTCACGTCTGGTGTATCTTCTTCTTATAACTCCTGCAGAACCTGAAATCTGTTGCTCAATTTCAGTTTAAAGTTCTTTGCGATTTCTGGGTCTTCCACCAGTACCATATTATATATTTTCCTTGCCATATCTGTTTTGTGGTGCTTCTTCCGTTTTATTCTCAGTTTAGCTATCAGTAGGTGGTGGTCAGAAGCTACATCTGCACCTCGTTTCACTCTGACATCTTGCAATGTTCTGCGAAAGCTTCTGCTAATACAAATATGGTCTATCTGGTTCTCAGTGACATGATCTGGAGATACGCACGTGGCTTTGTGTATAGTTTTATATGGAAATATACTTCCTCCAATGACAAGGTTGTTGAGCGCGCATAGATCTGCTAACCTTTCTCCATTTTGATCCATTCCTTTCTCATAACCTGTGTGTAATCTTACCTACCTTTGCATTGATGTCCCCCCCCCCATTACAACTGTTATGTGTTTGTTGCCTTGTTGGTCTAGAATTTCCTGCACTGTGTTGTAGAATTCGCCCTTTACTACCTCGTCTGCATCATTTGTTGGCGCTTATGCCTGGACGATATTCAAATTAATATCCTTCTTCTTTGTTGAGAAGCAGGCTGTAATTATCCTTGAACTAACTGCCTCCCAACTCATCAATGCTCTCTGGGACTCTCTGGATAACATTAGTGCCCCGCCCTCTGAGTGTGTTGCATCTGGGTTTTGGTGACCTGAAAACTGGATTGTTTCCCCTGTTGCTAGTCTAATCTTACCTGTTCCTGTCCAGTGTGTTTCGCTCAGTCCTAGTATCTTTATATTATATCTATTCATTTCTCTCCCTTTCTACTTTCATACATTGTTCTAACATTCCAACATGCAGTGGTAAAAGGTGTCCCGGTACTCAGTTGGGATGTCGGTTCTGCAGCTTCCTTTCGGCTTTGACTGCACAACGTCATGCGCTCTGTTATCAGAGTCCCTTCCTTTTCCAAGACAACATTTCCTGGTTTTCCTCTCCGTCTTTCTCTAACTCTCCGGTTGTTTTTTTAAACAGAGAACAGGTCAATGGGCTATCCCCCAACCTCCTTAGTCGCCTCTAACGACATGCATGGAAGGTGGCAGTGGTTCTATTCCTTTCTCTCCAGGGGCCCTGGTAACCACACGGGGGACTGGAAGCACTTGATGACAATTAAAATGCAGAAACTAGGGGAAAAGTACGAAGAGCTGTATTACTTAACGAGCACACAGTTGTGACGTTTCGGCCTGAGCCTTAATCATACAAAAAACACGCAGGACAAAGAAATAGAGAGAGAGGAGATAAAGTTTAAATTCACATGAATGCTGTGTTAAAAAAAGAAATAAAGTGAATGGAGCACTTAGCTGTAACTTGTAAGAAGCTGTGCATCGGATAAACCACAGCTTTACTGCTCCATGTATAGTTATATATATATATATATATATATATATATATATATATATATCTGAACCTTAAGTGCTCAGGGCACATGGGGCTTCTGCAAGGGTTTTCCACAAATGCCTGTCCTTTGCCTTTTTTTCTGCTCTTGCCCAGGTGAGCCCTCTATTGCTCAACATCCTTTCTGTTGTTCTTCTCCATGTCTCTTTTGGTCTACCCTTACTTCTGTTCCCCTGTGGTGTCCATCTTAGTGTTGTTTTTGGTAGTGAGTTGTCAGTCATTCGGAGCACATGTCCCAGCCATCGTCAGCGTCTTTCCTCAATAACTGCTGTCAGTGGTTTCATCTGCATCTCTGCCAACAAGATGTTATTTCTTATGGTGTTTGGCCAAAATATTTTTCTAATTCTTCGTAAACATTTAGTCTGGAAAGAATTCAACTTGTTTTCTATGGTTTTGGTGATTTTCCAGCATTCACGTCCATAGAGTAGTACACTTAGAACATTACTCTTAAATATCCTGATTTTCATATTTATGCTTAGTTTTTTAGATTTCCATATAGTCTGCAGCACTGCAAAAGCCTGGTTTGCTCTAGTAAGTCTGTTGTTGATGTCCTCTGTGATGTCTCCATTTTATACTACTCTACTGCCAAGGTATACAAATTTATTGACTTCCTCCACTAACTTGCTATCTACTCTGAGTACATTTCTATTGTTCACATTTTGCTTCATTAACTATGTATAGTTATATACTCATACACTAATTACTGGCGATAATTAACATCATCAGTCCAGGAGGGATTCTTGAACTATGATTTTCTTTCACGTGCACAACTTGAAAATAAGTCCATGATGGTCAGCTTTCCAATGATAAAAGTTTATTCACATGTAGCCGAGCTGGCGATCGAATACACTTTTATAAAATGAAGTAAAAGATGAATTCATTACTTTGAAGCACATCTTGATCGCAACTATAAAACACGTGAATTCGTTCTTTAGTTTTCTATACTAATGTATAGTCACTGTCTATTTCTACCCATAGTTGTCTATCATTCTTGTTTTCGACTCTTGCATAGTTCTGCTTGGTTGTAACTCACAAACTTCCGACGTCTATTCCCTTTGAAGTTTCTCCAACGAATTATCTCTCTAGTCTTTGTTGAGCTCTATCTAGACTCCTGATTGAGCCCTGTCATTATGTTAGTGGAGCCCACCTTATGTTCTTTTACCGTTCTCCCTTTTGATCTCAACTGTCTCTCCTAAACTGCTCTTCCCTCAACGAACATTCCTCAACTTCATATTCGTCATTCATTCGTCCAATCTGTTAAATTCGCCCCTCCCTTTTGGTCATCTATTGGTCAGTCGGCCTTTTTTGCATCCTGACCGGGCTCCAGGACAAGTCCTTCCATTTGATTATCTATTGGTCGGCCGAAGTCTTCGCGTGTCCACTTTGAGTCCTTATATAAATTAAACATGCCAATCATGTCAGTACTTCTGTTGCATCAGTTGTGTTAATCTGTCTATTCTATTGCCGGGGGGGGGGGGATATTTTCTAGTTCACTATCTCTTTCGTGTCGTAGGTATCGGGGGGGGGGGGGTGGGGGTGGGGGTGGGGGGGTAAGTCCATTCTTTACTCGTATTGTGTTGTCGCTTCATTGCGTTTTGTGTACATGCTTAGTTTGATTAATCTTTCCGTTTCCTGTCGTAATTTTGCAGTACTTATTAATACCGTGGGAGAGGATTCTCAAATTGTCCTTAACTACATTCTACTTATCAACAATAATCGTAACTATAACAATAATTTTCATAAAAATAATACTAACATTTTTATAATACTATTTTAGTTTACATGCCACTGTGTTACAAAAACACAACTATCAACAAGTACAAAGACAGCTATCAACAAGCACGAACACAACTATCAACAAGTACAAACACAGCTGTCAGCATATACAAACACAGCTATCAACAAATACAAACACAGCTAACAACAAGTACAAACACAGCTATCAACAAGCACGAACACAACTATCAAAAAGTACAAACACAGCTATTAACAAATACAAACACAGCTGTCAACAAGTACAAACACAGCTATCAACAAGCACGAACACAATTATCAAAAAGTACAAACACAGCTATCAACAAATACAAACACAGCTGTCAACAAGTACAAACACAGCTATCAACAAGCATGAACACAACTATCAAAAAGTACAAACACAGCTATCAACAAGCACGAACACAACTATCAAAAAGTACAAACACAGCTATCAACAAATACAAACACAGCTGTCAACAAGTACAAACACAGCTATCGACCATCTTCCAGGAGTAATCAGTATTCAAACAAATAAAATAAAAAAAGAAAGGGAGACAAAATAATGAAAGCCCCCAAAGCGCCAGGAGACACCACAAAAAAAGGAGGCACCTAAAAAAATAATAAAGAAGACTTTGAATTGACTGCACTTAGATTAGAGTGCTCACAAGAAGAGTTGTGTTGTTAGCTTCATACGAGACAGAAAGACCGGTGAAGATACAATAATAACATTCGATACCTAGATAAAAGCAAAGAACTAAATGAGAATCGTGTGTGACTCGCTTACATTTCTGAAGCAAATGAACATTAACTTTTCTGACAGTCCACCAAGCAAATTACTGGAGTCTTCTTTGAAATTCATCTTATCTTTGAAAGCTTTAAGGATTTTATCGATTTTTTCCCTCTGTTTCCTGTGGCGTTTTATCATTTCATTGTGCGAGTCTGTGCTTTGAAGACATATATGTAAGATAAACAATATGATTTGTCACACTGGATTACGTTCGTAACAGAGTGAAGCTGATTGTAACAGAAAGCAATGATATCGCTGTGAGAATGAGAAACATGAAATGCCTTCCCTTGTAAATGTTTTCCAGTAACTAGAATGATTTTAGATCCGTCGAAAGGTACTGGAAATAGCTCTCAAATTGATTAATAAACTAAGATAAAATAGGTGAATCTTTTGATGGGCAATGCAAATAGTATCTAAAAAAAAATTGGTAAGACTTTTGAATGATTGGTTAAGCAATTTCAAAGAAAAGGTATCAGTATCTAGGACAACTGTGAAAAGGCAGATTGATTAGCCAAGTAATATCAAGCGCAAAGAATTGACGATCTCTGATTGGTTAGTCAATCAGTATTTAAGTCACATTGGGAAAGCCTGACTGATTGATCAAACAATGCCAAACACAACTTTTGGAAGATCTATGAGTGGTTAGTCAAGCAATATTTAGGGCAGCTTTGTAAAAGCGTTTATTTATTAGTCAAGCAATTTCTGAAAAATCATATAAAAGTACCAGTATGTAATGCTGCAAGATGAAGAAACAGATCCCAGTACCCTTTTTCTGTTTACGGTTTGTAGTCAGTTCTGGTACGGCTGGGGCCGCAAGATGCATCCACAATAGCTGAGGGACAGGTTTTGGATTGCACAGACTTTGTTTTTAGGGGGGAGGGGGAATGAAGTTGCATGGACCGCAGCGGTCAACAGCCCGTGGCTATCCTTCACGTCAGGTTTAGAGAACCATAGCCACACGAGATCCTGTCTCATCTCCACGTTGGTACCCCCTGTACTATGCTCTGCCTGGCGGACGGTACGGGTATCACTGCAGTCAGTTCCTCGATGGTGACCCTGTCTCACCTCCATGTTGGTACCCCCTGTACTATGCTCTGCCTGGCTGACAGTACAGGCATCACTGCAGTCAGTTCCTCGATGGTGACCCTGTCTCACCTCCACGTTGGTACAACCTGTACTATGCTCTGCCTGGCTGACGGTACAGGCATCACTGCAGTCAGTTCCTCGATGGTGACCCTGTCTCATTTCCACGTTGGTACCCCCAGTACTATGCTCTACCTGGCTGACGGTACAGGCATCACTGCAGTCAGTTCCTCGATGGTGACCCTGTCTCACCTCCACGTTGGTACCCCCTGTACTATGCTCTGCCTGGTGGACGGTACAGGCATCACTGCAGTCAGTTCCTCGATGGTGTGAAGTCTGTTAAAGATGCGTTGCATTTCCTTGTTTTTTTTTTTTTAGCTGAACTCAGGGTCTGCAGATATAACCGCAGCAATCTAATCTCCATCCGACACGGTGCTTGTACTTCAACATCTTCACCGCATCGGCCTTTAAAAAAAACAATCCTGCTCTCAGCTCCAAGGAGATAGAATAAAACAGAATAATAACAAGACATTGTTTACATCCTGCTTAGCGTCCAAAACATCAGAGAATGTTATACACACAGTGTGGCACTGCATCTCCAGTAAGGATGATAGAACTTGTAGCAAAATGTGGTACTAGCCACGAAAGCTGCGGGAAAGGTACGGGAAGAACTTGAAGTCAGCACAGAACTGGGATCATCAGTTCCTAAACTCTGAGAAATATGTGGGAGTACCGATGGAATGCACCAAAAAAGTATATGATCAAAACCAATGCCCAGCGTCCAACAGGAAACTTTACGTACCGTTCGCGTGACTACATATCAAAGTGATATACAGAGAGACAGACAGAAATACACACAGACATGCATATATACGCGCAGACAGACGGATAGAAATACACACAGAAAGGCACAAACATAATGTATGTACGTTATTATAAATGTTAACCATAACCTTTTTGTGGATGAAGCAGTGATGAAGATCTAAATACAGTGACGTTGGAGATGATACATGATGTCAGAGATTATATATATATATATTGTCAGTGATGATGTCAGTGATTATATTTGATGTCAGCTGATGATGCCAGTGATGATTTATGATGTCAGTAATTATATATGCTGTCACTGATTATATATGATGTTAGTGATGAATGTAAATGCTATAGAAGAGTTCTCCAAATATCGTGGACACAAAAAAGAACAAATATATCTATACTACAAGAGCTTAATATTGAAGAAGGCTGGCTAGTAAAGAGGATTAAAGAGAGAAAACTTAAATATTTTGGCCACATTAAACGTCATGATAATTTAGAGAAGACCGTATTGGAAGGATACATAATGGGAAAAAGAAAAAGAGGAAGACCGAAACGAAGATGGCTGCAAGACATCGTTGATGATCTGGAAATGGATGCAGCAGCAGCAGGCCATCTTGCTCACAACCGAGAGGTCTACAGGAGTGCTGTTTGGGAGGCAAAGTTCCGCAAGGGACATGCAAAGGAATGAATGAGTGATGATATACGACATCAGTGATTACATATTATATCAGTGGTGATATATGATGTCAGTGAGTATGTATGATATGACGTCAATGATTTTAAATGCTGTCACTAATGATGGCAGTGATGTTAAATGATGCCAGTGATGATATATGATGTCAGTGATAACATATGACATCAGTTATTGCATATGATATCAGTGATGACATATGATGCCAGTGATATTTTATATGTTGCAAGTGATGACATATAATGTCTGTGATGATATATGATGTCAGTGATGATATATGATTCAAGTGATGATATATGATGCCAGTGATGGTATATCATGCCAGTGATGATATATGACGCCAAACAGCTATTCAGAAGTAAAGAATATAATTATCAACTGCCGAAATTATTTCACCAAGAACATATATAAGTATGAATCTTGTCTTCTTTCTGGTTACTACTAAGGAGAAGAAAGAAGAAATCATAGATAAAAGAATAGATGTTAATTGGACTGGAAGTATGTGGCAGACTGTTCTAATTATCACCGCACAGAAGACATCGATCTGTTCCATTTATAGTCTGCTTCTAGCACACTCAGACAAGGACAGAAAGAACGAGGCTGCGATCATTGCTGAAAGGAAGGGCGAGAGAAAGAGAGGAGGGGAAGAGAGAGGAAGGGATGTTGCAGAAGCAGGGAAAAAAAAGGAGGAAATGTAACCCGAGATGCCTCAAGAAATGGCCACCGCCGGAAGACGGTCTAGAGAATCTTGGGATCAATTATGCCTGGACACACAGACAGGCAGACAGATAGGCACAGACAGACAGATAGAAATACACACAGACATACATATATACGCACATACAGAAGGATAGAAATACACACAGACATGCACATATACGCACAGACAGACAGATAAAAATATACACAGACATGCACATATACCCACAGACAGACAGACAGATAAAAATACACACAGACATGCACATATACGCACAGACAGACAAAAATATACACAGACATGCATATATACGCACAGACAGACAGATAGAAATACACACAGACATTCATACATACTCACAGACAGACAGATAGAAATATACACACAGACGTGCATATATACGCACAGACATGCATATATACGTACAGACAGACAGATAAAAATATACACACACATTCTTATATACGCACAAACTAACAGATAGAAATACACACAGAAAGGCACAAACAGGCAGGCATTTATACATACACCGACTGATATATATATATATATATATATATATATACATATATATATAGACTTGGAGGCATATATAGACACATATTCACACATATAGACATAAAGACAGACTATCATCGTCACTATATACCGTCCAGGTAGGCGTTGGCGGCCATGCTTGCCCATAGATCTTAGTTCTTGATATTTTCTGTCAGCTCGTCGCTTTAGACTGTCCATAATTTTTTTTTCTCTTGGTCATCCCCTGCCTCTTTTCCCATTTATCTTTCCTGTTATCACGTTTTTCTAGCCCCCGTCCTCTCATTCTTCGTCTAGTGAATCACGATTGTCGTTTTTCTTATGGATTTAATTATTTTTCTGTCCACATTTGCTTTTGTTAGACATTCCCTGTTTGTCTCCTTAGACATCCACGGTACCCCCGACCTATCTTCTAAGATACCGCATCTCTGTGGCCTCAAGTGATCTTTGCATCGATCTGTTTGTTCTATGACTCACTTCCATGGAGTAGGACAGACTCAATGCAGCATTTTAGAACTCTGACTCCGACGTTCGTCGACAGAGATATATTACACAAGCTGTTTCTCATTTGTCTGAAAGCTACTTTCGCTTAGCTTATTCTATTCTTAGCTTCAGAGTAGCGGTTGTCTATTTTTTTTTTCTTACTCGCATGCACAAATATTTAAATGTATGCACTTGTCCTCCAGATTGTTCCTTGTACTTTGACACTGCATTTAGGTGGGGCGGGGGGGGGGGGGGTTCTACTTTGACACTGCATTTAGGTGGGGGTGGGGCGGGGGGGGGGTTCTCCTTTCGTGATATGAACACTGTTTCTGGTTTCCTGCTATTAACAGTGAGTCTTTTCTTCACAATTTCTATTACTAATACGCCTAATATTTTCTGTAGGCTCTTTTCATTCTTGGCTATTAGTTCTGTATCATCAGCATATCGATGCGGACGAAGAAGAAGAAGAAGATCAGCATATCGAGGATTATTCGCGCGGTGTCCTCAAATTCACGTTCCGGTGTTTCTTTTTATTTCGCTCATGATTCTTTCACTTTACAGTGAGAAGACTCAATCTTGTCTAGTGAGAAGAAATCTGATGAGAAGACTCAATCTTGTCTAGTGAGAAGAAATCTTGGTGAGAAGACTCAATCTTGTCTAGTGAGAAGAAATCTAGTGAGAAGACTCAATCTTGTCTAGTGAGAAGAAATCTGGTGAGAAGACTCAATCTTGTCTAGTGAGAAGAAATCTGGTGAGAAGACTCAATCTTGCCTAGTGAAAAGAAATCTGACAAGAAGACTCAAATCTTGCCTAGTGAGAAGAAATCTGATGAGAATACTCAATCTTGTCTAGTGGGAACAAATCTGATCAGAAGACTCAATCTTGTCTAGTGAGAAAAATCTAGTGAGAAGACTCAATCTTGTCTAGTGAGAAGAAATCTGATGAGAAGACTCAATCTTGTCTAGTGAGAAGAAATCTAGTGAGAAGACTCAATCTTGTCTAGTGAGAAGAAATCTGATGAGAAGACTCAATCTTGTCTAGTGAGAAGAAATCTTGGTGAGAAGACTCAATCTTGTCTAGTGAGAAGAAATCTGGTGAGAAGACTCAATCTTGTCTATTGAGAAGAAATCTGGTGAGAAGACTCAATCTTGTCTAGTGAGAAGAAATCTGGTGAGAAGACTCAATCTTGCTTAGTGAGAACAAATCTTATGAGAAGACTCAATCTTGTCTCTCTCTCTCTCTCTGAACCTTAAGTGCCCAGGGCACATGGGGCTTCCGCAAGGGTTTTCCACAAATGCCTGTCTTTCGCCTTTTTTTCTGCTCTTGCCCAGGTGAGCCCTCTATTGCTCAACATCCTTTCTGTTGTTCTTCTCCATGTCTCTTTTGGTCTACCCTTACTTCTGTTCCCCTGTGGTGTCCATCTTAGTGCTATTTTTGGTAGTGAGTTGTCAGTCATTCGGAGCACATGTCCCAACCATCGCCAGCGTCTTTCCTCAATAATTGTTGTCAGTGGTTTCATCTGCATTTCTGCCAATAAGATGTTATTTCTTATGGTGTTTGGCCAAAATATTTTTTTAATTCTACGTAAACATTTAGTCTGGAAAGAATTCAACTTGTTTTCTATGGTTTTGGTGATTTTCCAGCATTCACTTCCATAGAGTAGTACACTTAGAACATTACTCTTAAATATCCTGATTTTCATATTTATGCTTAGTTTATTTGATTTCCATATATTCTGTAGCATTGCAAAAGCCTGGTTTGCTCTAGTAAGTCTGTTGTTGATGTCCTCTGTGCTGTCTCCATTTTCTACTACTCTGCTGCCAAGGTATACAAATTCGTTGACCTCCTCCACTAACTTGTTATCTACTCTGAGTACATTTCTGTTGTTCACATTTTGCTTCATTAACTTTGTCTTTCCTACGTTGATCTTTAGTCCTATGTTGTTTGCGTTCCGGGTTAACTTGTTTATTTTATCTTGCATATCTTTGTGACTGCTTGATAATAGACAAATGTCGTCCGCAAAGTCAAGGTCCTCCAGCACTGTGTCAAGGGTCCATTGTAATCCTCTGCGTTTGTCTGATGTTGCCTCCTTCATTAACCAGTCTACTGCCAAGATAAATAATGTTGGTGATATTACACATCCCTGTTTCACTCCTGTTTGTACCCTAAAGCTGCAGGAGGTATGTTCTCCACAGATAACTTTGCACTGAAAACCCTCGTATAGGGCTTTGATTACATTAACTATTTTATGGGGGAGGCCATGCCATCTTAGGATTTTCCACAGTGCATCTCTGTTGACACTGTCAAAGGCTTTCTCAAAATCTATGAATAATGCATATGTTGTGCTATGCCACTCATTTGTCTGTTCTAATATTTGTCTAAGTACAAATATATGGTCTATGCATGATCTTCCTTTCCTAAATCCTGCCTGCTCCTTCCGAAGTTTTTCCTCAAGTGTTGGTACAATTCTGTTGATGATTATTCTGCAAAATACTTTACTAGTGAGTGGCAGTAGGGTAATGCCTCTCCAGTTCCCGCAATCTCTGAGGTCACCCTTCTTTGGTAGTTTTACTATAAGACCAGTTTTCCACTCCTCTGGGGCTTTTTCTAAATCCCAAATTTGTTGTAATATCCGGCAAAGTTGTTTTGGTGTTTCTGTTTCTTCTGCTTTCAACATCTCAGCAGTCACTTCATCTTCACCTGGTGCCCTGTCTGATTTTAGCATCTTTATCGCCTCTTTTACTTCATTTATTGTTATTGGTCCTGTATTGATGTTTAGTTCCGCTTTTGCTTCAGGTATATCTATTGCTTGGCTGCTTGTGTTCTGTTTAGTAGGGTGTTAAAGTGTTCCCTCCATCTTTCAATTTTTTCTCTTTCTCCACTGACCAGTTGTCCATTTTGTGTTCTTACTGCACTTTCACATCTTGTATTGAAGTTATCTGTCATCTGCTTTGTGATTTTATATATGGTTTTCATGTCATTTGTATATGCTGCTTTCTCTGCTGTTTCTGCTAAGTTGTCATAATATTGACGTTTATCTTGACGGCATGATTCCTTCACTTCTTTGTCTTTTTGTGCATAATTACTTAAAACTCGTTCTTTAAGCCGTTGTGATTTGGTGTTCAGTAATTTTTTCTTGATTTCTTTTCTTTGCTCTATCTTTTCCCATGTGGTCTCACTTATCCATTCCTCTTTTCTCCTTTTCCGATATCCCAACACCTCTTTTGCTGTTTCCTGTAGTGTTTTATTGAACTCTAATATGGACATTTCTGCTTCGTCTTGTAGGACACTGAAGCGGTTCTTAAGTATTATTGAGAATTCATTTCTCACAGAAAACCAAATCGATCACATACTAATAAACAACAAGTGGAAACGGTCACTACAAGATGTGCGAGCAAGGAAAGGAGCAGATATAGGAAGTGATCACAACCTTCTGGTAGCAAAAATAAAACTAAAATTAAGGAAAGCCAGAATCGGAGAACACAGAAAGATACATTTTGATACAAGAAAACTGATAGACCAGCAATCTTGTCTAGTGAGAAGAAATCTGGTAAGAAGACTCAATCTTGTCTAGTGAGAAGAAATCTTATGAGAAGACTCAATCTTGCCTAGTGAGAAGAAATCTGACAAGAAGACTCAAATCTTGCCTAGTGAGAAGAAATCTGATGAGAATACTCAATCTTGTCTAGTGAGAACAAATCTGATCAGAAGACTCAATCTTGTCTAGTGAGAAAAATCTAGTGAGAAGACTCAATCTTGTCTAGTGGGAACAAATCTGATCAGAAGACTCAATCTTGTCTAGTGAGAAAAATCTAGTGAGAAGACTCAATCTTGTCTAGTGAGAAGAAATCTGATGAGAAGACTCAATCTTGTCTAGTGAGAAGAAATCTAGTGAGAAGACTCAATCTTGTCTAGTGAAAAGAAATCTGATGAGAAGACTCAATCTTTTATATTGAGAAAAATCTAGTGAGAAGACTCAATCTTGTCTAATGGGAACAAGTCTGATCAGAAGACTCAATCTTGTCTAGTGAGAAAAATCTAGTGAGAAGACTCAATCTTGTCTAGTGGGAACAAATCAGATGAGAAGACTGAATCTTGTCTATTGAGAAAAATCTAGTGAGAAGACTCAATCTTGTCTAGTGAGAAGAAATCTGATGAGAAGACTCAATCTTGTCTAGTGAGAAAAATCTAGTGAGAAGACTCAATCTTGTCTAGTGAGAAGAAATCTGATGAGAAGACTCAATCTTGTCTCTCTCTCTCTCTCTGAACCTTAAGTGCCCAGGGCACATGGGGCTTCCGCAAGGGTTTTCCACAAATGCCTGTCTTTCGCCTTTTTTTCTGCTCTTGCCCAGGTGAGCCCTCTATTGCTCAACATCCTTTCTGTTGTTCTTCTCCATGTCTCTTTTGGTCTACCCTTACTTCTGCTCCCCTGTGGTGTCCATCTTAGTGCTATTTTTGGTAGTGAGTTGTCAGTCATTCTGAGCACATGTCCCAACCATCGCCAGCGTCTTTCCTCAATAATTGTTGTCAGTGGTTTCATCTGCATTTCTGCAATCTTGTCTAGTAAGAACAAATCTGGTGAGAAGACTCGGTCTTCTCTAGTGAGAAGAAATCTAGTGAGAAGACACAATCTTGTCTAGTGAGAAGAAATCTGGTGAGAAGACTCAATCTTGCATAGTGAGAACAAATCTGTCAAGAAGACTCAATCTTGTCTAACTACTTGCTTCATTGATTGATATTTGCCTCTCATATTTTCAACAATAGTGGTTACTTCTTGACTCCAATTCATGTTTTATTTTTTATTATTCACAGATCTTTGCTGTTAGTATTTATGTTCTAACACTGTCATGATTTCGTCGTGTTTTACTTTTTCATATTTTCGGTATAGTCAGTGAAGCATATAAATACTGACATACACACATAGATTACCAGAAATACATTTACAGAGAGACATACTATAAACACAGACAGGCATGTTGCACTGACCTATACTATATACAAATATATACTCAAAGAAAGAAAACATATTTACGTACGGACAGACAAGCATACATACACACAGACAGATAGACAATCATACATACACACAGACAGACAAGCATACATACACACAGACAGACAGACAATCATACATACACACAGACAGACAAGCATACTACACACAGTCAGACAAGCATACATACACACAGACAGACAAGCATACATACACACAGACAGACAATCATATATACACACAGACAGACAAGCATACATACACACAGACCGACAAGCATACATACACACAGACAGACAGTCATACATACACACAGACAGACAACATACATACACACAGATAGACTTTGATGGTCACTTTCATGTGAAAAGTTTCTGTTTCAGATCTTTCATTTTTTCGCTTTTTTGATGAAAGGAAAGAAGAATATTTTAATTTCAGCTTTTGACAGTCAGACAGACAAACATATAGAACTGGGGATGCAGGCTGATGTAGCCTTTTTTGCCATTAGTCTCTTAGCTATCCTTTTATCGTTGACATGAGAGAGATAAAGAGAGAAAGAGAAAGAAATACAGAGAGAGAAAGAGAATGAGAGAGAGAGAGAGTAGAAAGAGAGAGAGAAAGAGAGAGAGAGAGAAAGACAGAGAGAGAAAGAGAATGAGAGAGAGAGTAGAAAGAGAGAGAGGAAGAGAATGAGAGAGAGAGAGAGTAGAAAGAGAGAGAGAAAGAGAGAGAGAGAGAAAGACAGAGAGAGAAAGAGAATGAGAGAGAGAGTAGAAAGAGAGAGAGGAAGAGAATGAGAGAGAGAGAGAGTAGAAAGAGAGAGAGAAAGAGAGAGAGAGAAAGACAGAGAGAGAAAGAGAATGAGAGAGAGAGTAGAAAGAGAGAGAGAAAGACAGAGAGAAAGACAGAGAGAGAAAGAGAGGAAGAGAAAGAGAGAGAAGGAGGGAGAGAAAGAAAGAAAGAAAGAGAAAGAAAGAAAAAAAGAAAGAAAGAAAGAAAGAGAGGATGCAACTAGAATATGGACATAACAAGAATGCAAAAAAAAAGAAACTTTCACGGCAACATCACTAAATTGATATGGAATCTCAGAAACATGCAAATCTCTCTCTCTCTCTCTCTCTCTCTCTCTCTCTCTCTCTCTCACCGTGGTGATGTTTCAAATCCTGAATGAGCGTCATCATGTTTCCCCTTTTTATCAAGTAACATAACAAAGTCACGTGTAGAATGTTCCTATATATTGACAGAAAACTGAATGTTTGGTCACATCACCATTTATGACATTTTGATTTAGATTATGATTCTGTACTACATTCTACCCTGCCATCTCACCCACGTCTATTACACAATATCATGGCACTATTCATCGTAGGCTATTTCTAAGGCACAATATGTTTATGTCTCATGTTATTACATATTGTCATGTGATCTGTTAGCCTTGTTACACAATCTGTTCATATCTCACTCTGTTACATATAGTGTTTGTATAAAAGTGTCTCTGTTACTATATAGTGTTGGTATAAAAGCGTGTTACATATAGTGTTGGTATAAAACTTTCTCTGTTACATATAGTGTTGGTATAAAAGTGTGTTACATATAGTATTGGTATAAAAGTGTCTCTGTTACGTATAGTCACGTGATACGTTATTCTTGTTACACAATCTGTTCATATCTCACTGTGTTACGCATAGTATAAAAGTGTACACTAAGTAACACTTAAGTTTAGAAACAGAGATGAATAGAACGCGACACATCTAGCGGGTCCCACGAGAGGAAAAGAGACGGGGGAAAGCCGGGATTATATCATTGAGGCTTGTGCTGTTTGAAGTGCCTGATGGCCTTGCTAACGTACAATTACATATAACACCGTATTTTTCCTTTTTTAGATAGGGAGCCCTATAGCAACTGATCCTGGAGCCCGAAATGGCTCTCAGAGGTTCTGACAGCTGGGGTACCTTATAGGGACTGGCTGCAGCCCGTGAGAAGTGGAGAAAACTTGCTGCTGTCCTGTAAGACGTCATAAATCGAACTGGGTGGTGTTTACTTCGTCGATCACGGACCAAGGAGATGGATGGATGGATGGATGGATGGATGGATGGATGGATGGATGGATGGATTGATGGATGGATGGATGGATGGATGGATGGATGGATAAAGCTAGCTGGAAATAAATTTGGCACCATGCAACATGTCGATGGTCTTCTGTCACGTGACCATTTGTTAAATAAAACTTGAAGATATCTAAAATAACATACACGGGTCGGACCGAAAGTCGTGAACAAAATATTTTTTATCAGAATTTATAGATAGAGAAAATATAAATGTATCACCTTAACTGCATCCTTTTCTTCACTTTTCAACATAATACTGCATCCTTTTCTTCACTTTTCAACATAATCTCCATTTCTCTGCACACATTTTCCCCATCGCTCTGCATGTTTGAAAATACCCTCCCAGTAGAATTCCATTCCAGCTGACCGACGGCAGAGACGCACTGCTTTCTGGATGTTCTCTCCTAAGGGACCCAGCGGGCACAAACTTTACTATATAGCCTAGGGTTTCAATCATTTCCTGTACTGCATTGTGTCGTATTCCAAGATTTGCAGCCATTTCAGGTACTGTGACACGACTGTCTTCTTTAATGATGTCGCCAACCCTTTCCACGTTGCGTTCAGTGGAGGCAGTTCGAGGGCGACCGCTGCGAGGCATATCTTGAATGTTCGTGTTTCCATCTTTGGAATGTTTCACCAACCTCCTTACACACATCCCCATAAGCAAGTTGAAGTTTTTGGTGAATTTCAGCAGCGGCGATATCCTCTATAAAGAGGAACTCAATAACAACACGTTGACGAAACGAAACTTCAGCACCCAGCATTTTGTTTCTGCTCCGCGTGGTCACGTGACATATGATGGTGACGTCATGTGACCTCTACATGAAATGCAAAGGACGCAGATAAAGGTGACATATTTATATTTTCTTTATCTATAAATTCTGATTTTTTAAAAGTTTTGCTCACGACTTTCGGTATGATCCTCGTATTTGTAACTGTATGAAATCTTAGACATACTGTTTAAGAATCTCTCTCATATTCCAGGCTGTTTAGATTGGACCCGTCCACGCAGATGCAGTTTAAGAACATCAGGCATTTAACAACAGAAGACACACTGCGCATGAGCGAGGAACTAGAAAAGCATGCTGGGAGAATGATGACGTCACTGGACGATATAGTGAACAATATTGACGACGTGGATTACGCGCTGGAGAAGATGTACAAAGTAGCCACACAGCATCGTCAATTTCAAGGTTTTACTGCTGATCAGTTCTGGGTAAAAGTCATTACTACTATTACTACTACTACTACTACTACTACTACTACTACTACTACTACTACTGCTGCTGCTGCTGCTGCTGCTACTACTACTACTACTGCTGCTGCTACTACTACTTCTACTGCTGCTACTACTACTTCTACTGCTGCTACTACTGCTACTACTACTATTACTACTACTACTGCTACTACTTCTACTACTGCTACTACTACTACTACTACTGCTACTACTACTACTACTACTGCTACTACTACTACTACTACTACTACTGCTACTACTGCTACAACTACTACTACTGCTGCTACTACTGCTACTACTACTACTACTTCTACTACTGCTACTACTGCTGCTGCTGCTACTACTACTACTACTATTACTACTACTACTACTACTGCTACTACTACTACTACTACTACGTCCAAAAGTGTCTTGGATATTGCTTGATTAATCAACCAGAGATCTTCCCTACGCTCTTTTTAACGTATTTATTTATTTATTATTATTAGTTCTCTTGCTACCCAGTATAATCCTACCATTTCTTTTTATCGTCAGTCTTCTGGCTTTCTTTCTTAATCAAAGTTCTTCTCTATCATATCTGTCGTCGTCCCTGTCATCATTAAACATTAGGGCCCCAATTTTCTGCCCTTCGCGTCCAGAATAATACAACATTCGGAAAGGGGCTTATTAGCTGCAAAAATAAAAGCGGGGCAACATTATCGGAACAGTGTACTTCACCTGCCGAAAGGCCTGAACGTGTCCTGTATATCCATTTCAGTTTAAGTGACAGGATTTCAGCGAGACCTCCCAAAAATATGATCTAATCCAGTGTTTCCAAAAGTGGGAAGAACCGAGGGTAGTGGAAGAAAATGGGGCACTAAGGGGCGTTGAGGGAGAACGAAATAGCAGACAGGGACAGTAATACCTTCCTTCTTAGACAGGGGCAGTAATACTTTCCATCTTAGACAAGGACAGTAATACCTTCCTTCATAGACAGGGGCAGTAATACTTTCCTTCTTAGACAGGGGCAGTAATACCTTCTTTCTTAGACAAGGACAGTAATACCTTCCTTCTTAGACAGGGGCAGCAATACTTTCCTTCTTAGACAGGGGCAGTAATACCTTCCTTCTTAGACAGGGGCAGTAATACTTTCCTTCTTAGACAGGGGCAGTAATACCTTCTTTCTTAGACAAGAACAGTAATACCTTCCTTCTTAGACAGGGGCAGTAATACTTTCCTTCTTAGACAGGGGCAGTAATACCTTCCTTCTTAGACAGGGGCAGTAATACTTTCCTTCTTAGCACTTTTCAACTTGATATTGAGAAACTTGTGTCCCTACTTGAAACTCACCCATCATATTAGAAATTGAGAAAATAATGCAGTAGGTGAGTTATAAATGTACTCCTTCACATTGTTAAATAAACTGGTTTGCTGGCTGAAGTTTTTAGTTGTGTAATACATATTATAATTTAATATATCATTGTACGAAGAGTACATAAAGGGGAGGAAAAGGGGGAGGGGGCGTTGAGGAATGTGGTTGCGAGAAAATTGGACGACATACCGAGCTAAGATCAAAGTATACTTACCTGGCACGGAAGGCACTATGAAATGAATAAAAAAGGTGATCTTTCTACCCAGGCTAAGTAGATTTTAATCCACAAACCCTCACCACACACGTGGTAAAGTTATCTAGCGAGCCCATGCGGGCATTAAAAAAATTTTTTTAAATAAGATCAAAGTGTAGTTCTGCGCTCTGTAGAATGTACACTTTGTTATTTTGGAACACACGAGATGCTTGAGGCCTGCCCTGTACATTGAATGCCAGGGGGGTAAGGTCCACATCTCGTTACGGGTGGACCCGGTTTGCAGTACCACCGGGTCACGGCCTGTTGTTTTCGTCGTCTTAAAAAAAAAGCCTGGGAAACACTGATCCACTCCTACCGGTAGTTGTAACACCTAGTTTCCATGGTGACTAGGCGGTGTTGTATGAGATAACATGTCCTGTAACCTGAGATAGCATGTCCTGTAGCCTGAGATAACATGTCCTGTGGCCTGAGATAGCATGTCCTGTAGCCTGAGATAGCATGTCCTGTAGCTTGAGATAACATGTCCTGTGGCCTGAGATAGCATTCCTGTAGCCTGAGATAGCATGTCCTGTAGCTTAAGATAGCATGTCCTGTGGCCTGAGATAGCATTCCTGTAGCCTGCGATAGCATGTCCTGTGGCCTGAGATAACATGTCCTGTAGCCTGAGATAGCATTCCTGTAGCCTGCGATAGCATGTCCTGTGGCCTGAGATAACATGTCCTGTGGCCTGAGATAGCATTCCTGTAGCCTGAGATAGCATGTCTTGTAGCCTGAGATAGCATTCCTGTAGCCTGAGATAGCATGTCCTGTAGCCTGAGATAGCATGTCCTGTAGCCTGAGATAGCATGCCCTATTGTACACAATTCTTATAACAATTCTCTTCAGCTGCCAGAACTGCTACTCAACATTCAGAAGTCCAGCAAAACATGAGACACCTTGTCAGTCTGATCATCCTCCTAATGTAATCTTAAGTCAATGACCCACTTCGGTGGTGCTGGAAAAGAGGTGACTATCCCAGCTTAAAGTGTATATTCTTACAAGACATGAAAAAAAAAACCCAAAAAAAATTTAGCAGCCATTTTCTTGCCTGCGTCTCGAGTGGCTTCAGACGAGATTACCTCCCTTATCCCGTTTGGCAAACAATTTCCATCACAGGATTAACCTGGATTACGTGCAAGAGCAGTATTCGTCACCAGCTTCATTCACTGAAGACACTCTTCTGCAGCTTTTAACGGCTTCTGCGTATCTACTGACTTTCCTTCCAAAACAGACTTTCATTCGCATTCCATTGCTTTGGTATAGCTTCTCGTCATTTAGTAATTCTAAATTGCCTTATTCCCTGTTACTATTTTCAACACTTAGCTTCTTCGGCCTCATATTCCCCGACTTTGTCTCGGCGTCAGAGAAATGAGCTGTTCCTTCTCGTTTATGTTCTTGAATTTATATCTCGAAGTCTCAAGGCCAAAATGTCTCAATCCTCGGAATTTAGGACACATTTTCTTGGCCTTGGCCTATATTTTTTTAGCTATCTTTACAGAAATCGCAGTTTTCTTTCTTTCTTTCTTTCTCTCTTTCTTTCTTTCTTTGTTTCTTTCTTTGTTCTTTCTTTTTTTCCTTCTTTTTTCTTCATTTCTTTCTGTCTTTTTCTTTGTTTCTTTCTTTTTCTTTGTTTATTTCTTTTTCTTTCTTTCTTTCTCTCTATTTCTCTGTATTTCTCTCTTTTTCTCTCTCTCTCTGTTTCTCTCTCTCTCTCTGTATCTCTCTCCCTGTCTCTCTCTGTCTTTCTCGGTCTGTCTGTCTGTCTGTCTCTCTCTCTCTCTCCCTCTGCTGTCATCTATCATCCTAGGATTCACTATGTGGTTACATAGTTAACTGAAATAAGCCTAAAGCCAGATTTCTTTTTCAGCAGTTTGCTGTTATTAATGTTGTAACGGTGTAAAGTAACTCTATGAAGACGTTCTACGCAACAGTTATTCACGTCATATTTGTTATTGTTCTGTGTACGTGTGTTCGTGCTTGAATATGAACACACGTACACACAACAATAATAAATATGATACGCTGATGACACACAACAATAATAAATATGATACGCTGATGACACACAACAATAATAAATATGATACGCTGATGACACACAACAATAATAAATATGATACGCTGATGACACACAACAATAATAAATATGATACGCTGATGACACACAACAATAATAAATATGATACGCTGATGACACACAACAATAATAAATGTGATACTCTGATGACACACAACAATAATAAATATGATACGCTGATGACATCGACCTGGTGGGGGAAACTATGCAAGAAGTCATCAATACCTGCATACACCTGAGAGATGTGGCACTAAAAGTGGGCTTGACCATTAACTAAGATAAGACAGAGTATATGAAGATATTAAGAGACCAGAGGCAGAATTATCCAGATTATATAAATGTTGGAGATACGATTATTAGGACAGCAGAAACATACAAAAATCTAAGCACAACCTTCAACAGAAGCAACACAGTAAGCGAGGAAATTAAAAGCAGATTACAGATAGGAAATAAAATATACTTTGCCTTTCAACCAACACCTGTTAAAATCCAAAATCATGTCCCAAAACACCAAAATAACAATCTACAAAACTATAATAAGACCAGCCGTCATGTATCTCAGAATATCAACAGAATATCAGGCAACGTATGCCTATGAGACCTGGACAGTTAACAAAACAGCTGAGAAACACATAAATGCCTTTGAATGTAAATGCTACAGAAGAGTTCTTCAAATATCATGGACACAAAAAGGAACAAATATATCCATACTACAAGAACTTAATATTGAAGAAGGCTGGCTAGTAAAGAGGAATAAACAGAGAAAATGTAAATATTTTGGACACATTAAACTCATAATAATTTAGAGAAGACCGTTTTAGAAGGGTACATAATGGGAAAAAGAAAGATAATGTCTCTAAAACTAAAGAAAGGAGTATTACAGTGCTATATAGATTTAAATTGTTATGTGAAATTTGGACATTTAACTCTTTCACTCCAAAACAGCACTGGCAGTGTTGGCAGATCTTGCACGTCTGTGCGAATCAACCTCAAGGCAATATTTAAACAGAATAAATGAATAGTAGCATATTTCTAACCCAACCCTTTTTTTCAAATTATAGAGTAAATTCCTTCCAGTTTATTTCAACCAAAATTACTCTCAACATTTATTCTGGCAGAGCATGAAAGAGTTAACAAACAGATGGCAAGAAAAATGTAGGCACAAGAACTGTAGTTTTGGAGAAAGATGCAAGAAAAACCATGGACAAACAGAAAAAAAAAAAGAACGAGGAGGTCCTCAATGAACTTTCAGAGCAAAGAAAACTACTTAAAATGATAAGAAAAAGACAGCCAAAAATGTCTTGGACATGTCACGAGAAGATAGAAGATAGAGAACTTGGTAATGATTGGAAAATTCACGGGAAAAAGAGAGTGAGGGAGGCAAGAGTGAAAATAGAACTGACAAAATGACAGTTGAATTAATTGGAAACATCAAGGATCGCTTTAGATTGAGAAACATAATCGCCAACGCTATCAAATATGACACATAATGTATGTTTGTAACCCAACTGTCTACAAAGTTGCTTGGAAAAGTGCAAGGAGAAATGGAATTCATATGTCAACATTTTCATTATGTCACTTACTCCTGAATATACTAAACAAACTGAATAATTTAGTATCACTGAGTTCAGTATTTCGTATCCATGAAACTCTCTTGTACCTATTCCCTGATGTTTTGTATCGTTGAGCTTGTGATTTTTATTTTTACTACTCGTATTCACTGCTTTTTAACAGTTTCTAAAATCAAATTGTTTCCGTTTATATTGTGATCTTAGTTTTTGTTATTAAGTTCTTAGTTGTTGTCCTTCAATCTTTACATCATGTTGTTGTCCTTCTATCTTTACATCATATTACTATGCGTTTGATTGTTGTCCTTCTATATTTACATCATATTACTATGCGCTGTTGTCCTTCTATCTTTACATCATATTACTATGCGCTGTTGTCCTTCTATCTTTACATCATATTACTATGCGCTGTTGTCATTCTATCTTTACATCATATTACTATGCACTGTTGTTCTTCTATCTTTACATCATATTACTATGCACTGTTGTCCTTCTATCTTTACATTGTATTACTACGCATTGTCATGCTTTTATCTTTACATTGTATTACTACGCGTTTGATTGTTGTTCTTCTATCTTTACATCGTATTACTGCGAGTTTGATTGTTGTCCTATCTTTACATCGTATTACTACGCGTTTGATTGTTGTTCTATTTTTACATCGTATTATTATGCGTTTGATTGTTGTCCTTCTGTCTTTACATCGTATTACTACGCTTTTGATTGTTGTCCTTCTATCTTTACATCGTATTACTACGCTTTTGATTGTTGTCCTATCTTTACATCGTATTACTACGCTTTTGATTGTTATCCTTCTATCTTTACATCGTATTACTACGTGTTTGATTGTTGTCCTTCTGTCTTTACATCGTATTACTACGCTTTTGATTGTTATCCTTCTATCTTTACATCGTATTACAACGCTTTTGATTGTTGTCCTTCTGTCTTTACATCGTATTACTACGCTTTTGATTGTTGTCCTTCTATCTTTACATCGTATTACAACGCTTTTGATTGTTGTCCTTCTGTCTTTACATCGTATTACTACGCTTTTGATTGTTGTCCTTCTGTCTTTACATCGTATTACTACGCTTTTGATTGTTGTCCTTCTGTCTTTACATCGTATTACTACGCGTTTGATTGTTGTCCTATCTTTACATCGTATTACTACGCGTTTGATTGTTGTCCTTCTATCTTTACATCGTATTACTACGCGTTTGATTGCCATGTTTTCAGTTTCTAATATAAGGGCAATAAATAGACAGACAATAGCAAGAACCAATAAATAAAAAGAGAGACACACTGTCTTACAGATAGATAAATTATATAGACCTACTGTCTGACAGATAAATAAATAATATAGACCTACCGTCTGACAGATAGATAAATAATATAGACCTACTGACTGACAGATAAAATATAGACCTATAGACTGACAGATAGATAAATAAGATAGACTTACTGTCTGACAAACGATCTTCAGGTATAGATCTACTGTCTGACAGATAAACAGAGATAGATTTACTGTCTGACAGATAAACAGAGATAGATTTACTGTCTGACAGATAAACAGAGATAGATTTACTGTCTGACAGATAAACAGAGATAGATTTACTGTCTGACAGATAAACAGAGATAGACCTACTATCAGACTAACATTTAAATTGTTCTATATTTATTTATTTCCAGTTGATGGAACAGCCATTCCTGGACGCCGTCCGCATCATACTGGAGGACCGCTATACAGACAACATGGACACTATATACAGAATTCTCATCAAATTTATCTTGGGTCACCTAGTTGAAGCCGCCAGGTGATTAGAGCTGTCCTAGTTTTGTAGTCCACAAGACTGTCTACCTTCCTATGTTAAGTTCACCTGAGTCCTGCTGCAACTTTCCTCATGCCAGCATTGACACCCGCCTTATAAGAATAACTTTCACCTGCTGCGGTGTTTATCAATATTCACGAGCAAAGGACAGCTCATCAGCGGTTCTCAAACAGATTTTGAAGAGAGAGACTTCAGTTTGGAAAAACAGAATGTTACCTTACGTGATGGTGCAAAGTTTAAGATATAATCGTTGCTGTGAGTGTGGGAGCTCTATTAACCATTTTTAACATATATTCTCTTGATTGTTTGATTAATTCTTAACAAAGTGAACACGAGTTGTCTCCACATGAAGCCCGCAGTGAAGGTCTTGAAAGCATACCTTCGTTGCGTGTAGAACAGCTTGCTACAAATGCATTTTAAAAGCGTGAAATAAAAACAAAACTCCGTTTGAAAATGGAACAATAACCTTCAACTGTTGTTGATTATGGGTTGAGAATTTGTGCTCTGTTTTGAATTGTTCAAGAAAAACCTTTTCAGAACTATATAAACAAATTTCGGAATTGTCTGTCATTGTGGTATCCTAATGGAAAGCCTTAATGATCTGGAATTACATGAACATCCAAACACTGAAAATACATTATATACAAACTCAGTACATTTAAAGAAAGCTTGCAGGTGCTTTACCATTGCTTCGAGCTGAAGAGCACAAGCTCAAATGGCTGCTGGATCGGAGAAATGAAATGATTTGGAATTCCTCCGAGTAAAATTAACAAGACTGAAACAACTAGAAAGTGGGATATCGATTCTTTTATGATGACGCGCTGTGGGACCTTTACCAATGGTGGAGATGAGGTCAGTGCTCTGAGACAGACCAGTTCACGGTGTCTGGCGCCAATGAAATGATGGATAATGACATTTGAATGATATCCTGTATTACATTTTGTTACACTGACATTTATGAATCCCTGTAAGACTGCATGGACGTTTGTTCCCGAGTCTGTGTTTATATTTCGTTTGATCTTACTGATGATATGCAGTTATTGTCGGTTGCCATTTGTTCCTTGTATTTAGTGTGTTTTGTATTTTTCCCGTCTATTGGTTTCTCTATTTCTTATTTCTTTCTATTTTACTTTCATTTTTTGGTGTTTTGAATGCGTATATTATTCCAGTCCTTGATCCTGTTTGTTGATTTTTAAAAAGAAAATGTTTGATGATGTGTACTTCTTGATCTTTACATTTATTTCCTGTAAATGTTTGCCAGGTTGTGTTAATTTGTCTCTTTTTTTTCATCAATGGGTGAATGAATTCCTGTGTACATATTTCGGTTATTAAAGATTTCATCTCGTCTTGTTTGTTATAATTTTTCATTCCAGCTGACCTTATTTTCATTATTGTGGTTGCATGATGGTAGTCTATGGAGAACTCGTGACCTGAGACGCCAACGGGGAGGTAATCGATGATAATGTTGGTGGTGGTTGGGGATGGAAAAGCGATGCTGTGAATGTCACTGTTTTTACCTGGGGATGTTATGGCCACTTTAGAAGAGGATGATGAGTCAGTAGGTGAATTGTCTCCACATCCACAGAATGAAAGGACTAGGGGTGGGGCATAATGGGGGGAAGGATAAGCTCCGTCTGTGGGCGGGGGGGGGGGGGGGGGAAGAGAAACTTCCAACCTACATTCAACGCACAACATGGACAGTTAGTATACACGCCTTACGTTGGTTGCTGGAACGGGCAGCGGAGTAGATACTGGAATGTTCTGTCTGAGCCTATGACACCATTACTAATGGTGGTACCTGGTTCATCTTGGAGTTGATGAAGAAACGGCGGTCAGACGCAATGGCGACCCAGCACCTTCCTATGTGCCCACTGGTCAAGGAAAATATGAACGTCTATGGGCCTCTACAGCATAGAATGCTTATTAAATCTGGCAGCTCTAACATATACGGTGAAATTATTAGCCCGTGTGACTTTTGTCCGTTTATTAGTACCATTAAAATCTGAAGCCGGTGCTAATCAGATATATAACCATTGTCCACCTTTCATACTGTAATGCTCTCAAGCCTAGATTATGAGATGGAACTGACAGTGGCAATTCAGTGAAAATGATGACTGTAATGATGATGATGATGATGGCAGTAATCATAATGATTGTGATGATAATGATAACAGTGATGATTGTAATGATAATAGTAATGACGGTGATAATTTTGTTATTAGTGGTAATGGTAGTAATGATGATGATGATGATGATGATGACTGAGTGATGTTAGCGATTTCGAATGAATCCAGTTGTTGTTCAGTCAACGATTATAAACTGTAGCATGTTGTTACTTTATAAAGTTCATACACTGTTAATATAAGCTGAGAAAACATTCACCCTTCGAGGACCTGGGTCCATTGATGACGACTTGCGTGCATTGAGGACCTGCGTGCATTGAGGACTTGCGTCCATTGATGACCTGCGTCAAATGAAGACTTGTATCCATTGATGACCTGCGTCAAATGAACACTTGTATCCATTGATGACCTGCGTCAATTGAAGACTTGCATCCAGTGATGACCTGCGTCCATTGATGACATGCGTACATTGATGACCTGCGTCCACTGATGACATGCGTCAATTGAAGACTTGCATCCAGTGATGACCTGCGTCCATTGATGACCTGCGTACATTGATGACCTGCGTCAAATGAAGACGTATATCCAATGATGACCTGCGTCAATTGAAGACTTGCATCCAGTGATGACCTGTGTCCATTGATGACCTGCGTCCATTGAGGACCTGCGTCAAATGAAGACTTGTATCCATTGATGACCTGCGTCAATTGAAGACTTGCATCCAGTGATGACCTGCGTACATTGATGACCTGCGTTAATTGAAGACTTGCATCCAATGATGACCTGCGTCCATTGATGACATGCGTACATTGATGACCTGCGCCAAATGAAGACTTATATCCAATGATGACCTGCGTCAATTGAAGACTTGCATCCAGTGATGACCTACGTCCATTGATGACCTGCGTACATTGATGACCTGCGTCCGTTGATGACATGCGTCCATTGATGATCTGCGTGCATTGAAGGCTTACTTTGCGTCCAGTGAAGACTTGCATCCACTAAGGACTCACGTCCAATGAAGACCTGTGTCCATGGGTTCAGTGCATAATTTTTCTGCTTTCTTTAAAATAGCCTATGGAAAAAAGACCCTGCTGTTTTAATTTCTATTACCCTTGTTAAAAAGTAATAGAAACAGCTCATTTTCTCTTCCATGACAATTTCATAGCAAATATGTGTGCATTTCTTGCCTCAATCGGGCCACTTGGTATGGACTTGGTATGGACTCAGTCTGAGCACTGTTGATTAGCTTCAAAGGAAATACGAGGTCCTTACTTGTGAAAATCTATCAGTGTTGCCCAGTGTGTAGGCCCTTACTTGAGGAAATCTAGCAGAGGTGCCCAATGTGTAGGTCCTTACCTGAGGAAATCTAGCAGAGTTGCCCAGTATGTTAGCTGAGAAGTGAATAACCTAGCCTTTCAACCGTCTCAGGGTTGGCTCCCTTTGATCCTCCTTGATTTGTGGGTTAGGCTCTTTTTTACAGCTAATGGGTAGTAGAGAACACCTTACACAACCCGGCGAAAGGCAAAAGGGAAACCATCGCTGTATAATCCCCAGCTTATCATGTCTTGAAATTTCGCAACGAATACAGTTAACGGCGTCAAGGGAGAGGCTCCAACATATCAACAGACGTGAAAGTCTCGGAAAATTGGTCATGACTGGAAAAAGAAATACCTAGATGGCCTGACTGTATGGTTTGGCAGGAAAACAGCCAGTTGACTTGATTCGAGGCACGCAGGATCGGGTGAGATGGAGAGAGATGACCGCTTAAGCCTATTGGCACGACACCACCTGATCTGATATTTCAGTACACAGATGGGTACAGATAGAGACAATTCATGGACTACACAATGCCGCATCAATATTTAAGGAGCTAGGGGAAACAACAGTAATAACCCGTAGCGTTGGCAAACTTACCGCCCTTCAAATTAAACTGCTGAACAGAGTAATCTACCTCCAACTGTAGAAACATCTCACATCCATGCAAGTCACTTTGTGTGTGCGTGCGTGCGCGCGCGAGCACCGAAAAAAAGGGGAGGTGGTGGAAGTGGATGGTAGATCAAAAGGTAATATTGGCTCCTGTATAACCTGTTTAATTAAACATTCATCTCCCATGGTGAAGGTCAGTACCTGTTACTTGCCGGTCGGGTAAAGTTGGCAATCATTTTTCTCCATGTGGCGCGGGTCTTGGCGTTTCCGATTAATTCAGATGTTTTCTTATTTTAATGCCACTTGATCAGTCTACTGAATTTTTTTTTCTTTTGGCCTTCTTCTCCTCCTTTTTCGGTTGAATTTTCGCCATTACTAGGCTGTTCATCTTTTCAGGACATGTCCCAGAAATTTTGATTGTCGTTTTCTTATCACTTTAACTAGTTTTCGTTGTTCTGCAATTCTCTCTGGACCTCTTCGTTTGTTTTTATGTCCATCCGGGTATTTGTTGCATCTTTCGTCGTAAACCACATCTCTGTTGGTTCCAATTTCTTTGCCATCCTTTTGTTGACTCTCAGTTTCAAAACCATATAGCAATACTGGCTCTATATAGCACTATAATACCCTTTTCTTCACTTTCAGGGACATTTTCTTATGTGTTAGTATCTTCTTCTTGTCATAAAAAGCTGTCTTTTTTAAAAAAACGAAACTATCCTCTAACAGGCCAAATTAATAAGCATAAAATCCCTTGATGAGGTTGAAAGACTCGCAGAAAACAGGAAAAATTGGCAAACTACCTTGCCAGCCCTATGTGACATTTAACGACACAGGAAGGATATAAAATATAAAATCCTCTAATTGCTTCATTTATACCAACTTTGATGTAAATATCTTGCTTTCAAATTCTTCAAATGAGAAAATCGTAATATTAAAGTTTTCATAGTTTTGTAAAACTGATCTATATTTTACTTTAACAAATGCAATTACTGAACAACCCATCGAAGGAAATGAAAGGACTAATACCGCTAACCAAATGCAATATATAAATTATTAACTGGTCTTTCACCGCAGTTTTGAATAACTTGGTAACAATATGGGAACAATAATTCATCTGAGAGTTACATTCAAGTGTCTGTCCTCCAAATAGCACGCTAGGAAAATGTCCAGTCTGCCATTGTGCATAACACCGTTGTGTCCTGCTGATAAGCTTGAGCAACCAATCGCTGACGTACAGACAGCACACACCTCTGGCATATATCATTGTAGTAAGCATCAACATCCTGGGTTGGCAGGACGACAAGGAGAACAACTTTCACCTAAGGAGTTTCAGGCTTCTCTTAGAACTTTTATCTGTAAGTGCTCGAGAAAGTTCTCGTTGGGACCAGTGTGCCCTCTACAGTACTGCGGTTCATGCACAAAACTTCCAACCCGAGCGCAAATATATTCTTTAAAAATGTAATAATTGTATGCAAATGTGCTCTGTAACGTCAAATTCATTCATTTCATTCCTTTGCATGTCCCTTGCGGAACTTTGCCTCCCAAACAGCACTCCTGTAGGCCTCTCGGTTGTGAGCAAGATGGCCTGCTGCTGCTGCATCCATTTCCAGATCATCAACGATGTCTTGCAGCCATCTTCGTTTCGGTCTTCCTCTTTTTCTTTTTCCCATTATGTATCCTTCCAATACGGTCTTCTCTAAATTATCATGACGTTTAATGTGGCCAAAATATTTAAGTTTTCTCTCTTTAATCCTCTTTACTAGCCAGCCTTCTTCAATATTAAGCTCTTGTAGTATAGATATATTTGTTCTTTTTTGTGTCCACGATATTTGGAGAACTCTTCTATAGCATTTACATTCAAAGGCATTTATGTGCTTCTCAGCTGTTTTGTTAAGTGTCCAGGTCTCACAGGCATATGTTGCGATGGGAAAGATGCATGCCCTTAAAAATCTTATTTTTGTGGTTCTGTCTGCTCCTCTCCACAGATTCTTTATTTGTTTTACTTTCTGAAGAGCAATAGATGTCCTCCTTTTAATTTCCCGCATTGTATCTCCATTATTAGTTAGTAGTGATCCAAGATATTCAAAACTCTCCACTTCTTCCAGTTTTTCCTCACTGATACATATTTCAGTTGCCTTGTTTGTTTTGTCAGTTGTCATCACTTTAGTTTTCTTTGCATTAAGATAGAGGTTCTGCTCTTCGCTGTTCTTGCGGACTGACATAATTAGTTTTTCCATTCCTTCTTGTGTTGTGGACAGCAATACTGTGTCATCAGCATATCTAATCTCTGGTATTTCATAACCTCCAACTGTTATGGCATCGTAATATTCTTTGTCTACATCTTCTCTAACATTCCTCATTATATTTTCAGTATACAAGTTAAATAAGTAGGGTGACGTCAAATTGCAGGGCATAATTTAAAGCTCTCATTAAAAAATAAAAGAAATTCAGAGAAATCAGAAAAACAAACTCGTACGGCGCTATCACAGTTTCCTCCTGCATTACTATGGCACAGAAAAACATCACCACATTAAAAAAAAATACAAGGATCGGTTTTATTTATTTATTTGCGCGACATATAAAATTTTGTGCGTGCCATGAATTTTTTTTTTTTATATGCGCGTCAGTGCTGCAGAGCAGTTGAGACTGAAGACCTGTTTCTCTGATCTAAAGTAGAACTGACAATGCTTGAAGTGGTACAGAGGTCACAATCACGCTGCTTTCTCTAACACCTTATTCACTGGGTATGGCTTGCTAGTGGATTTTTGAAATATTCGTTACCAAGCAAATAGGTACCATGCTAGAAAATGGACTGAAAAAAAGTGTCCTTAGGAAACTTCTCGACGAAGAAAGAACCACAAATGAAGAAATACTGTACTGAGTGTAAAATGGTTAGACAATAAAGTCGTCATTGCTGGAATCAACTACAGTACAATCGAACCAGTTGGTAAAGCCCAGGGTTGGAGAAGATAAATAAAGGCAAGCTCTAATATAGCTCAGTAGCATGTTCTAGTTACAATAAATGCATGGATGGCGTAGAAACACACGATTGGTTATCTGACAAATATCCGACATCAGTTAGAAGAAAGACGTGGTACTGGCCTTTCACGGAGGCTTTTCTTGACATAACAGTCGTAAATGATTGGGCCATTTACAGATTTGCATAAACAGTGGTAAGATTGATATAGTGAGTTTATTGACTTTAGACAGATTAATCTGCGTATCATATATCAAATTACGCACAGCTCCTTCTGCAATTCAAGATGGCATCACGTTCAAAGCAAAACTCACACAATTCTATATGGACAATATCGATGATATCAAGTTAAGTCTTTTGAGGGAAAACCCTAAATCTGTTATAAATAAAACCATATGTGCTAAGTGCTTTATTCTTTTTCATAAGAAAGAAAGATAAATTATGCATTGAGGATCACATAATATCAACTGTAGTTTTTATATTAATATGATTTGGAAAAAAAATGTAACCTATGTCCTGCTTAGAGAACGGCTTATATTTTAAGTTATTATCATAATAAATGCAATTTCAATGCTGCAATATGTTTTTGACGTATTTTCATGCAGCTATTATTGTTTTACTGAAGCATTTGATAACAGAACATTTGGGACAGAGTGAGTTAAAATCACTGAGCTAAAAGCTGTGGAAGAACCCTGCAGAGGTAATGTATGTGGGCTGTGAGAAAAACAATCGGTCTTAAGGGACCTTTCTTGTTAAATAAAACTTGTTTATGTTAAAGTAAAAATTATATTTTATTCCTATTCTTATGTCTTTTTATCAGTCACGGTCACCAGTGTCAGAGTATTAAAAGTAAACAACTTTCCTATATTGAACAAGGCAGTACCGAATTTTATGGGTTTGTCCCGGAAATAGTATTACTTCGGTCGCGAATTCTAAATATACCCTATATTAAAACATGTGTCACATACTGTTCTGTATTCCCATCTTAGTCGTAGATCCCCGCACGTTTGAAAGTACCCAGAATGTTAATATTATCTGCAGTAGAAATGCTGCCATTCTGAAGAAATTTCACACTGTGGGTACATCAAGTATAACTAATTGGTAAATTTTTAAGTCAAGTTATAAACCTAACGTCAGTCAGTCATTTGCATGTCCCTTGCAGAACTTTGCCTCCCTAACAGCTCTCCTGTAGGCCTTTCGGTTGGAAGGAAGATGCCCTGCTGCTGATGCGTCCATTTGCAGATTCAACGATGTCTTACAGTCATCTTCGCCTTGGTCTTCCTCTCTTTCTTTTTCCCATTATGTACACTTCCAAGACTGTCTTCTCTATATTATCAAGACGTTTAATATGTCCAAAATATTTAAGTTTTCTGTTTAATCTTCCTTACTAGCCAACCATCTTTAATATTAAGCTCTTGTAGCATTTGTTCTTTTTTGTGTCCATATTTGAAGAACTCTTCTGTAGCATCTACACTCAAAGGCATTTATGTGTTTCTCAGCTGTTTTGTTAAGTGTCTAGGTCTCACATGCATATGTTGCGATGGGAAAGATCTTATTTTTGTAGTTCTGTCTGTTCCTCTCCACAGTTTCTTTAGTTGTTTTATTTTTTAAAGAGCAATAGATGTCCTCCTTTCAATTTCCCTCATTATGTTTCCATTATTAGTTAATAGTGATCCAAGATATTCAAAACTCTCTACCTCTTCCAATTTTTCCTCATTGATGTATATTTCATCTGCCTCATTTGTTTTGTCAGTTGTCATCAATTTAGTTTTCTTCGCATTAAGATAAATATTTTGCTCTTCACTGTTTTTACAGACTGACATAATTAGTTTTTCCATTCCTCTTTGTGTTGTGGACAGTAATACTGTGTCATCAGCATATCTAATCTCTGGTATTTCATAACCTTTAATTGTTATGGCATCGTAATATTCTTTGTCTACATTTTCTCTAACATTCCTCATTATATTTTCAGTTTACAAGTTAAATAAGTAAGGCGAACAATATTCAGCCCTGACGGATCCCTTGTTTTATGTCAAACCAAGTTGTTATTTCACCATTCATTCTTACTGCTGCTTGTTGGTCTAGATACAGCAGTGGTATTTTAATTGTGTTACATGTGTTGGAAATCCCATTTTTTCCATTATTTCCCAAAGTTTCTGGTGTTGTACACAATCAAATGCTTTTGAATATTCTATAAAAGATAAATATAGACTCACATTAAATTCTCTGCATTTCTCTATTATTATTCTTATGGTAAAATACGATCTTTTGTTCCTCTTCCTTGCCTGAAACCAGCTTGGACCATATTGATTTCTCCGTATTTTTTTCTTACGAAGTCTACCCATTATGATTTTAACAGAATTTTACTGGCATGACTAATAAGGGCAACAGTTCTGTAGTTTTGTAGTTTGTACATAATTTCAAGTTACCCTTTTTCGGCAATGGTATGAATACAGTTTTTTTTTTCCATTCTTTTGGCCTAATACCTGAATGCCATATCATTTTACATAGTGCATGACAGATTGTTGCACATTCCTTTCCTCCTGCTTTAATAAGTTCAGCTGTTATTTCATCACATCCTGGTAATTTACCATTTTTCGGACTCTTTATTGCCCATAAAACTTCTTCTACTGTTAGTTCGGGTTCTTTCTCCTCCAATAATAATTCACATTGTTGATTTCTACTTTCACAGTCAGTTGTTTCATACATTCTTCTGCAATATTCCTTCCATCTTTCTAGAATTTCCTCTGTCTCTGTCAAGGTCTTCCCTATCTCGTCACAAATTAAATTTAGTTTAGATGTGACACTTCTTGTCAATGTCTTCATTTCTTTAAACAGTTCACTATCTCTTCCATACTTCTGATGTCCTTCTATTCTTTCACAACAATCTTGTATGTATTGTTTTTTTTCTCTTATTATGTTTCTTCTTATTTCTTTTGTTAAAAATTTATATCCCTCTTTGTTGTCACTTGTCACTTTCCATTTCGTCTTCATTTCTCTACGTTGTTTTATTAGTTCTAATGTGCCTGCTGTAATCCACTCATTCTTTTGTGTTTTCTCTACTGGAACCATGTCTTTAGCTGCAGTTATAAGATATCTCTGGCCTGTGTAGCTAGTTCATCAGGTGTCATCTGCTCCTGGTACAGCCATCAGTGTCTCAAAACGGTTCTTCATTTCTGTACTGTATTGTTCTGGTATTTTTGTAAGATCAAAGCAGACTGGTCTTGATCTCATATGGCCTCCATCTCTCGCTGTACTCTATTATTCATAGACCATGCTTCACACCCATAAAACAAAATTGGCTCGGTGTAACTTAAGTATTCGGAATCTTGTTTCCAGCCATATGGATCTGTTCCACAAGATGTTTCTCATTGTCTGGAATGCTGACGTGGCCTGAGCACGTCTGGTTTTTATTTAATTGTGACATTTCCCATCAATTGTTATAATCGTTCCTAAGTACTTGAATCTATCAACTTATTTCAGATTTATGCCATCGATGGTAATGCTATATTCAGGTAATGTTAATGTGTAAAATCTTCTTGGATGTTGTCTAAAAAGTGTGTTAGCGACCATTAGTTCATTTTAAAAAACGCCACTAGGTTGTCACCTGCCTCATTTCAATGTCCTATACTAAATTTTCTCAAAACATATCATTCGTCTTCTGCTCTTTCTGTGCCAATCTTTGCATTATAATCGCCCATTATTAATATATCATTTTTTCGTAATCTGGTCTGTCGTCGTTTGCAGTTATAAAATTATTCATCTTCTTCTGCTGCTGATGTAGGTGCATATATTTGGATACTTGTTACACTTCTAGGTGTGCCTTTAAGTCTGATAGTGAGGATTCTATCACTTACTAGGTTGTAACCTAGTAATACTTTTGATGTTGATTTGTCCAAGTAAAAAGCCACTCCATTCTTTCCTCCTAATTCTCCACCAGAGTATATAAAGATGCCATCATTTTTGCTCTTGAAGTGCCATGATCCTTTCTATCGATGTTCGCAGATTCCCAAAATGTGTAACCTCGTTCTTTCCATCTCGTTACTTATTATTTGATACTTTCCCTCATTCATACTTCTCACATTCCATGTTCCTACTCTTTTTATTTGATGTAGGGGATTTTCCTTAGTAACACCGTCAGGATTTTGTCCTTCATCATAGTTACTAGTACTGCCCTCTGTCTCACACTCTTCCCCGGTGTTAAAATTAGATCTATCTGGCCTGGAGGGACTCACCACCAGATCTTTTTCCTATCTGACCTTCCATGTTGCTGTTTGGGTTTCTTGGTGTATTTCCGGAAGGTAGTTTACCATTGCTTTCCTTCCGGGAATATGCATTTAATGTAAAAAATCATTTCGGAAAGAAACTTTAAAAAAAGGTGAAAGATAACATGAAGAAATGGTCAGCATACAGTTTGTTCACGCAGACAACAAAACAAAACAGAACAAGCTAATGAAAGTCTGGCACAGGATATTTGTATCGGGAGTCCCAAGCCGATCAAAAATTTGCGTGTCGTGTGCAAAGCTCCTCGTATCGTCTGGCAAGACCGGAAGCGTCGATGTGAAGATCTCTCCATGTTTGTTACCATATTTATATTTATTCTTCTCTAACTTTATGCTACGTAAAAGGCTTACTGTTTCATTTTGCCTAAAAATGAACGCTTTAAAAAAAGTTTAGTGTTTAAGACATTATAAAACTGTCACTATCTACAAGTTTCAGATCAGTTTGCGTTTTAGCATTTGTCTCAATTGTCGGAGATGCTTCTCCGCTGCGACATTCGTGGCCATTTTCGCCTGTTCTTGAACTCTGCTTGCCGGCGTCTGTTGATCATTGTACCGCTAGCAGTTACCAGGCGCATGAGCCATCCGTAACAAGTTTCCATGGCCAGAAACTGACCAGCGATAACTTGCAGGTTAGTAGATACTCAAGTGCAGTTCTATAAATATTAACATTTGAATAGCGAAGTTACGGAGCGAATTGGAGTTTTTATTGATTATTTATTTTTCTTTGTGATCTTTCAGTCTTCTTGTTTGTGGCGAGGCAGTGATCATTTCTTTTTGATTAATCTATGTTCAGTACATTACCAGAAATAGCGGTAGTAGCAGAAAACACAGGTATCATATAACTATTCCAGATTTTCGATTATTTTGCTGGAAATGAAGAAAGGAAAGAATGAAAAGTAAGGGGTGGGAGTTGAATAGAGCGTGGGGCTAATTTTAATCAGTTTGTTATGGAAAAGGTTAATGATTCGACCCCCCTCCACTTTTTCATCTTCCTCCTCCTCCTTCTTCTTCTTCTTCAGCAGGGCTAAATTTACCTGTAATGATTTTAATGCTGCACTTTTCCCCAATACAGAAATTAGAAATTTAGGAACCAAAAAAGTGATATATCTACTAAGATCTGTTAGTAAGGATAATTGTCAAGAAAGAGAAGCATGACTTTATGCCATTTCTTTTATGAGAAAGATAGAACAAGCTACTGTGTTACTGACATTAAAACTATTGTTTCTTTCCAGATTTTCATCCATTGATGTCTGAAACATCCAGAGGAAGGTGGCTACAACTGAAGGCAGCTTCACAGCAGATTGCTGTTTAAATGTAAATAACTTTGTCTTGTGTTTTAAATTTTGTTTTTCTGTCTCCTGCAGTGTTTGAATCTGACAACATTAGCCCGCTTAATGACAGTAAACTGTACTAACAGTGTAGACTCACTTATCTTGAAGCTAAGGAAGGTCAGAGGCAACAGGGAGTAAATAAACCCTAACAGAACAAAAAAAAATCTCCGTGCCAGTTGAGTGGGTGGGTGGGGGGAGAGAGGGAGGATAACCATAAGACAAATTTTTCTTACCTGTCATCTGGATCCACACAAGGTTTCGAGCTTTTTGAGTTGTTTGGTAGCTAAGAGGTTATCCTGTGGGCAAGATACTTTTGCCATTTCAGTATCCCAAACAAAACAAGAAATGCATCAGCCCACTTCAAAAAACATCTTAGGTGAAAAAAATGTTGTTATATGTGGTATTAAAAGCTATTTTTTTTAATAATTAATTTTGCAGCATCTTAGTTGTGAAATACTGTTCAGATGTAAACATTCAGAAAGGAAATGATGTTACAATATGCAGGTATAGGAATTGAGAAGAGAAGCAATATCATTTTTATTTGAGATCAGTTTATTCAGTTTCCAGTAATTTTGTTTCTCTGTTCAGTTTTCATCCACAGTTTTTCATTTGTTTTTCCCTCCTAACATTGCAGCCAGATAATTTTTCGGTTCAGTCTGGTTCGGTCTGTGTGACCAAGATTGGTTTCTTCTGCATTTCTTTCTCTCTCTTTTTTTTTCTTATATCCTCTCTATCATTCAGTCTCCTTTCTCATTCAATAGACATAGCTCATTGATTACTGATTGCTTATCATTCGGTAGACATAGCTCATTGATTAGTGATTTCTTATCATTCAGTAGACATAGCTCATTGATTAGTGATTTCTTATCATTCAGTAGATGTAGCTCATTGATTAGTGATTTCTTATCATTCAGTATACATAGCTCATTTATTAGTGATTTCTTATCATTCAGTAGACAAAGCTCATTGATTAGTGATTTCTTATCATTCAGTAGACAAAGCTCATTGATTAGTGATTTCTTATCATTCAGTAGACAAAGCTCATTGATTACTGATTTCTTATCATTCAGTAGACAAAGCTCATTGATTAGTGATTTCTTATCATTCAGTAGACAAAGCTCATTGATTAGTGATTTCTTATCATTCAGTAGACAAAGCTCATTGATTAGTGATTTCTTATCATTCAGTAGACAAAGCTCATTGATTAGTGATTTCTTATCATTCAGTAGACAAAGCTCATTGATTAGTGATTTCTTATCATTCAGTAGACAAAGCTCATTGATTACTGATTTCTTATCATTCAGTAGACAAAGCTCATTGATTAGTGATTTCTTATCATTCAGTAGACAAAGCTCATTGATTAGTGATTTCTTATCATTCAGTAGACAAAGCTCATTGATTAGTGATTTCTTATCATTCAGTAGACAAAGCTCATTGATTAGTGATTTCTTATCATTCAGTAGACAAAGCTCATTGATTAGTGATTTCTTATCATTCAGTAGACAAAGCTCATTGATTACTGATTTCTTATCATTCAGTAGACAAAGCTCATTGATTACTGATTTCTTATCATTCAGTAGACAAAGCTCATTGATTAGTGATTTCTTATCATTCAGTAGACAAAGCTCATTGATTAGTGATTTCTTATCATTCAGTAGACAAAGCTCATTGATTAGTGATTTCTTATCATTCAGTAGACAAAGCTCATTGATTAGTGATTTCTTATCATTCAGTAGACAAAGCTCTTTGATTACTGATTTCTTATCATTCAGTAGACAAAGCTCATTGATTACTGATTTCTTATCATTCAGATATTCTGACATGGACTCAATCTACTCAGATAAGCTATTATTTTAAAATGTATAAACTAGGAAAAAAAGTAGGAACAGCTTTATTACTTAACAACTACAAAGTTGTGACGTTTCAACATTTTACTAAGCTATTATTTTGTGTTCTTTGACTGTTTTTTTAGCTGTTATACATTCTGTCTTTTTCTAGTTCTGTTTTTTTTTCTTATGTTAATATTTGATTAAGATTGAGGTAAAATCGTGTTTATATTGATAATAATTATTTGGTCGAGCTCTGTCTTCCAAACTTTTCTTTTCAGTATGCACATTTTCTTCATTTGTGCATTGAGTTTTAGTTTTATATAGAAGTGCTTGTAGTCATAGTTACAAATGCATGGTCAGTAAAATCTGTTTTGAAAAGTTCCAAGAAACTGGGCACTATTAAAAGTAATGCTCATCAAGTTGGTTCATGACATGAAAACAACATGGCACAGTGGACATCATAAGACTGCATACACAACAAATCAACACAGTGACATAAAGTCTAATGTTGAAGTGACTTATGACAAGTCTTAAACATCTAAAAGACACGCTGCTAGAAACAAGTCCAGAAAAAGTGATGTTTATTATCAGCTGAGCAGAATACTTCACTTGGGGCAGAATAGTTTGAGAAGACAGTTAAGACAAGCAAGAAGCTTCTGAGAAATCTACTAGCCAATGCCCAAGTGTTGGTTCAAAATTAATAATTGACCACTTTGTGCAAGAGTACCTGATTTGTGAAGAACAAAGGGAAATATTCATTATACATGCCCATCTAGGACTGTATGGGATCACAGAAAATCTTTAGGGATTATTACTGGCAATGAGTTTAGATTGTGAATATCAGGATGACACTGAAGGTTAATGCAGTAAGTGTATCTCATATGCTTGGTGGCTGTGCTATCAAGTGGCTGAAGATGGTTTTATCCTGACAAGGGAGAACTGCTCAAGAAACCTAAGTGTTTTTTTTTCTTTAGTCTGCTAGTGTTGGAGTCATTATTAAAAGTGACAGCAGCAGTTATCATGGGCATTTGGATTTTCTGGCTTGCAGTGTTTGAAAAGATAAAACTCAGTATTTTGCTGTATTCAGAAATGATGAAAAGTGCCGTGTACTGTGGATTTTAATGTTTGGAGTATGAGTATTTTGATGTTTATAATAGATATGGCTTTGGAAATATTCAGAAAGCCAAGACATTTGAAGAGTTCCCTTTGGCATGTACAAATATATACTTCATCATAGCCCAGTAAAGTTGCTCAGAGAATACCCCATTGGTACATATAAAATATGCATTATATCAGGTCAGTCTTTGTACAGGAGGATATGAAAGAAAATCACCAGGATGCTGCCAAAATGTGTTTCCTCTGATGAAGTTCTTAACTCTCGTGATATCCACCAGAAAATGACTAGTGGTTGTGGAGATTTGTGTATGCCAAGTTTTTTTTCATCAAACTTATTTTTTTGTTTTACTAGTGTGACCTATTATATTCAGTTTTATTTGCTTTGGTGGGGCTTTAAGAAGTAGAGTTGCAAAAGATTATAGACTCTTGATTATCAAAACTAGACCCTAAGATGAACAAAGATTGTTTAGCTGCACATAGAGAGAAAGGAAGTTTATATGAATAAAGAAAATACAAAACAAATGGCATTGGTGAGTGAGGTGACTGTTAGGAATATGGACATAGCATGTACATCAGTGAATTCCCAACTGCAGGTCATAGCCTAAATTTAGTTGAGGGGGGGGGGTGTTGAAGCAGGGTCACAAGAAAGTATTGGATATTATGACAAATGTTTTAAAATAACTAATTAAAATTTTTAAAATCACATGATTTGGGGGGGGGGGGATTTTATGTTTTCAAAATTAAATATTAACAGTATTTCTTAATATCTTGAAAATATCTTGGATTATTTAGGAAATGACATTATGTATAATTTCTTTTGTGATTAGTGGGCAGAGTTATGTCATGTTAAAGACATTTAAATTATTTTAGTTAATGTTTGTTGAATTAAAATGTTTAGAAAAAACTTTTCCATGGGTTGTAGGTCACATACCATTGCTGGTTTAGGGTTGGGGAACTGCTGAGGTACAGAGTGAAAGGATAAGTAACATATAAAATGGGTAAAAAAAATTGAAGTGGTTTGTTGCAGCATTGAGCTGTTGAGACCTTGAGTACTTATGAGTTAAGGACATCATGAACTTGGTGTTTGCTGACTTGTTATTTTACTTGTGTGTGTAGAACAAATGAGCAAACTTTATTTTACAAGAAATGAACATGTGAAATGGTGGCTCTCCTGATTGTTCCTTGTAAGAAAATAGTCATCTTTAATGAAGTTTTGACAGTATGCTCAATAGAGTTGGATCATTTTATTTTTGTGTTAATGCAGGGTTTGCCTCATTTTTATGCTATCTGGGCTGGTAAAATTACATTATATATGAATTCAGCAAAGCTAACATTTCAAGACATTGTCAGTGGCATATTTACACAGCTAAAACATTTGTCCTTCAGCGCACAGATGTGTGAAATCATTTCAGAGCTTCATGTGAAAGTTTATTTTATTCTTGTTATTTTATTTATTTTCTCATTTCACTTTGGCAAGAAAAATGTTCACATCAGATGCCTTTTTTTTTCTCAGTTGATGTCAGAGAATGTGTTCTGTAACCACTGATAGAAAGTTGATAACCTGTGCTTTCTAAATGACTGTGTATTCAGTAAAATTAACAATTACAACAAAAAAAAAAAGTATTACATATCTAACTAAAGCAACAATTGTATTAGGGGAGAATTGACATATTTTGAACAGTCATTTTTATGGTTTATTTTGTGTTAAATTCTACCAGATACTTCATTTCACAAGTTTTTGTTTTTTTTTTCATTTTTGTTTTAAAGTTAAAGGGGGGGGGGGGGGTGTGTCAGATTTATTTTTCAAAGATTTGTATGATAAATCTAGTAGATACTTGTCTGGTTATTTTTGTTGTTGTTGTTATGCATTCTGGCTGAGTAGAAGTGACAAATCTGGAGCTGATGATAACAAATTACGTATTTGTAATTAATTAATTAATGAGGTGTTTTTCAGTTTAGTGTTACAGCGTTGGGGATTTTTTTTTTTTTTTAATTTGATCATTGCGTGATTTTAGCAAGGAAATAATGTGGTTTTCTTATTCTGGACAGAAATGGACACCATAAAAACTTTTGTTTTCTTTAGTGGTTAAGCATGTGTTATAAAAGGTGGGCATGAATTTACTGAGAAAAAAATGTATTATATTGCCTTAACATATGTGTTGCCATCGCTGTAATGTCTGTACAAGTGCAGACATGATTTATAAGCATGGAAAATTCTTCATTCTTTTTTTATTTAGGTTTTTCTTCTTCTTCTTCTTGTAAGTCCTGTAAAAGATGTACAATTTTAGGTTGTGGAATATTAGGAAATTCACCGTACATAGGAGGAAAGGTGAAGCTGCAGTTATGAAGGCAGAGAGAAGAGTGCCTGAGAAACTCAGATCTAACTTATCTCATGGCATCCAAAAATGTTACATAGATTTGTGTTGGGATTTTGGATAATAGTAGAAGATGCAGATAATAGCACAGATAATTGATGAAATGTATTTGGTCAGATCGTAGGAGATAAGAAACTGCAGAGATGGACGCAGTTTTCTGGACAAGAAGATGACATCTACATGTTGATGTTTTTGAAAGTGGAAGAAACACTGTGTAAGAAAGAGAAAGCATCAGAATCATTAGTGGCCATTTCTTCTTCGGTATCACTAAAAACCATGTCCAAAGAGCACAAAACATAGTAGAAGAAAGAAAGATATCTACTTCCAGCTACAAAATTCAAGTAAAATGGACCAAAATGTGACTTATTGTCTCATTTAACCCTGGATTGAGATAAGCCTTTCTTTATCAGATGTATTTTTCTGCTGTTACCAGCATGTTTGTATTATATGTTTAGTCATTTTAATTTGGTGTGAAAATATTTTTGTGAGTAGACAGAAAGAAGTAAAAAGCATACACTTCTCATTATATTCTTTTCAGACCTATCAACATTAGGTGTAGAAGTTATCCCTCTTAGTTCAGGAGTGAAACTTCAAATATGCCAAGTATCTTGATTGATAGTTCTCAAACCCCACATCAAACTGTGCTGCTGCACTATCAACTAGTGCTCCTGTTATATTTTCAGATCTCCGCCCTTGAAGCAAGCAAGGAGGACCAATATCAGTCCTTGCCACCAATTGCTTACATCAATTTCCTGCACTCAGTCTGTGTAGAAGTAGTAGATGAGGATACTTAAGACAGAAATATGTTCTTTTTTTTAAATCTTTGTATATAAAATGTATATTCTTTTTTTTTTTAAACCAGTGAAGCTGTTGTTATTGTTAATGGTATTGTTTTATAATGTGTGATACAATAACATTTTTGGAAAACGTGTTTCTCTTGAACATTTATGGAGATAAGATGCAGGAGAAGGAAGTAAACCGTTACATAGGGACAAGTTGCTGAGATGTTGTGTTGCTGCTCCGATGATGGCAAATACTGTTGTGAACAGAAATCATATTTTTGAGACGGTCTCTGCCTCTGGCACAGTGTATTTAACTCTGGACAATCAGCTTGAGTACTGGCATAGGTTTGAACAACATATCAAAGTGTATGTTATGTACGACAAGAGTGCAGTTACTTTAGCAGGTGATGGTGCACAAGGTTTGAGTTTTGTTTCCAGTGAGCATATCAGCTCGGCACATGGTTTAAAGCCCTTAGGTTATGCTCAAGTTGTTTCTGCAGCAGGAGATGATGATCACATGACAACACATTGTCATAGCCACGCTGCTGGTGTACTTACAGTCCAGTCTGAAGAGCAGAACAAGTCTGATAATCAGATTCCTAGAAGAAGCACTGAGACAGATTCTGATGGTCCTGTACAGGGTTTTGGAGGTATAGATGTCTGTAGTTCTGAGATAAAGCATACAAATAATACCACTGCTAACCCAGGTAGTGTTTGCATGTCTGAAACAGATGAGGTACACAATCTAGATGAAGCAGCAAGTGATGAAAGCACCATTGATAATAGTGAAGATAAAGATAGTGCGCAAGATAAGTTTAAAAAGCAGACAAGAAGTTCTGAAAGATTATCCAAAATGACCGTGAAAATTGGCAAAAGATTAATGCCAGGAGCTTCAGTCTTATGTAAGGCCAGAGTTAAGAAAGATAAAATGAAAATAAACAAAGATAAAGCAAAAGTTCAACAAAAAGAGGGTGAGTCTTCAGTAAAAGTGCCCATTGGTTGTTTGCTGAAAAGAAAATTTGAGAATAAAACTATAAATAATGAACGTGAAAAACAAAACCACAGGAAACCAATGTCTAAAACAGAAAGTAAACATGCACCTGAAAAACTCAAAGCACCAAAAGTGAGGAAATTGGAACAAGAAAAGGATGTGAAATGTGAGTACTGTTTGAAAACCTTTAAGAGCCAGCAGGAATATTTTGATCACAGGAAAGGTGATAGAACATCTTTCAAATGCAGAATATGCAACAAGTCTGTGCCATTTAAAGCACATCTAATGGTTCACATGCGGAAGCACAGCAAAAGTCTGCAGGAAGACTTTCTAACTTTAGAAGATAATAAAAGTGGCCAGAATCCAGTGTCCGGTAGTTCAAATGACCATGATGATTGCAAGGGCAGCAAACAGATCAAGTGTGAAATTTGTGGCCTGACTGTGTCCAACATCCCAATACTTAAAACACACATGATGATTCACACAGGGGAATATGCTTACAAGTGTTGTGTATGTGGTGAAAAGACACATTCCATAGCCAAACATAACAATCATTTGTCTACCCATTTGAAATCTGGTAAAGTGCAGTGCAAAATCTGCAACATCAGCTTTGAATCCAGATCAGATCTGTCCAAACATCAACTGACTCATGAGTTCAAATGCAGCATCTGTGATAACGTTTTCCCAAACAAAACCAGCCGAGTGTTCCACTACAAGATGGCGCACAAGGATGACATTCTCAAGTGTCGTGTATGTGGGAAAATGTTCTCTTCGGAAGAAGAGCTGGATCCTCATCTGAAGTATCACCGCAACAGGGCAAAAACTCAGTGTACAACCTGTGGTCTGTTTGTAACACGTCTAGACAACCACATGCTCTCTCACATGCAGAGGCCAGAAGATGGCAGAATGTTTGTTTGTGACCAGTGTCCTAAACAGTTCAAGCAGAAACTGTCCTTCCAGAGACATCTTAGAACACATTCTGAAGAAAAACCATATGCATGTATGGAGTGTCCAAAGAGGTTTGCCCGGAGTGGTGGTCTCCGTAGGCATATGATAACACATACTCAAGAAAAACCATTTGTCTGCGATATTTGTGGGAAAGCATGTTCTCAAAGGGGCAACCTCCGCATCCACATGCAGATCCACAAAGACAGCTCATCCGTCCAATGTCAGGTGGGTGGAGAACATTTTTCTTACAAGAATGCCATGCAGGAGCACATGAGAAGCTCACACTTTGTTGATTTAAACTCAGCTGAAGCATCAAGATACATGCCAGCAACACCTCAGAACTATTACATGTGATATTATGTGTGTAGCTTGGTTTTATCAGTCCCTTGCTGTTGGGGCCATCATCACAACTACCGTATTCTTATATTCATCAAGCTGGTGTGAAGCTGTCGGTGTTAATAGTAAAGATAATGTGAAGTGTAAATTTATTTGGAACAAGCTGATTTTGGTTCTGCTGTATCATTCTTAGGTTGTTTTAGCCATCTATATTATCTTGTCCAGATTCTGAACATGAAATTTTTCTAATTAACTTATGATTGAAAAATTACAGATTCTGAACATTAAATTTTTCTAATTAACTTATGATTGAAAAATTAACTGTGTTGTCCCAAACATATACTTGTAGTACACAGAGAACTTTAAATGCCACAAATCTAGCACATTTGCTTACCAACTGAATTCTGAAACAGGGCAGAGAAATATTCTTGTGGAAGTGTCAACCCCAAGCACTGATACTGAAATGTAATATTATCTGCCCATTCATGTTAGAGCAGGCTACCTCATACTTGGACAAGTCTCTGTCCTGTAATTCTGAATATTTTTATAATAAATAGGCATCCACAGTAATAGCACTAGCTGAAACTGTTTCTGGTTACCATGAGAAAGCCTTGGAATGCTGGCCTTTGTTTTCATTTTTTGTTGTTTGTTTTCTTGTAAAGTTTTCTTCTTCCTGTGATTCAGGTTGCCTGCCGAGGCAGGTTTGTGATTCTTTCCAAAGATGTACTCGGACTAGCTTATTTCTACGTCTGTTGATGTTACCAGCTTATATTATTGTTTTAATGCTGAAATTTGCCCTTAAAATGGATTCACTTTAAAATGTACAAAATATCTAACTGACTTCAGTAGTTTTTTTGTTTTTTTTTCCTGCTCTTCTTGTTACTTTTTGTGGTTTGATTCATTTCTGTTGATGAAATAGCCTAAGTCTATGTAAACCTCTGCTTTTTGAGCCTGAAGGCTTTTTGTTGTTTGTTTGTTTGTTTTTTTTTTTGTTATCCTTTTTCTTAAATTATCATCAGTGAGTAAAGTGAGGAAGTGAGTAAACACAGACTTGACCACTTAGGATAATCATACTATCAGCAGCTTGTGTAGTCTTAAACAATTCCACATTCCACATACATAAGTTTCAGTTTTATCAAATGTAGTTGTTTAGTCTTTTAGTTATAAATCTTTCTGAAAAGCACATGTTACATCATTCAGTTTTTGGGGAGTACAGTCTTTGTAATCTTAAGAAACAGATGATTTTTTTTTCTTTTTCCTTGGTTTTTATGCCCTAACATATGTAACTTTGAAAGTGAAAGTCTTTAATCATTCTGACATAACCATTATATAAATATCTGTAATGCCAATGTTGGTGTTAGAAGACTAGTTTTAGGTTGTATGCTCTAAAGTTGTGAGATGAAAAAATCTGGATGTAATACGGAAGCAAGATATTGGAACATTGTAGCATTTGGACATCAGATTCAGAATAATATGAAACAAAATATTTATGAGTTTTACTAGGAGGTGGTTGCAAAACATTCCAACGGTTTGGTTCAACCAGAGGTCTTCTTCAGAGCACAGAATCAGAAAAAAAAAACCTAAAAACAAGATAACATTTGTAATACATTTATTCACAAGTATCACGATAATGTTATGTACTTTGCTTGATTGTTTTGTTTTTTATTTGTGTGTGAAGTCTCTTGGTCCATCCACTGGCATGTTCTAGAGAAAGCTGCCTTATCTTTGTTACATGATTTTATCTCTGAGGGAAATAGTGGAAGATTTCCCCAAGCCTAGAATTTGTGTTCTTGATCTAGCAATCCCATTGATGCAGGTCCTTCATAAAGTGTCATGTTATATTTTCAGATGTCTCTGCTGCTGTTGGTTCAAGTCTGGATGGAAATTGTTTGTTCCCCCTCACAGCAGCCCATCATAAGCTTTTGAACATTTCAGTGTGAACATTTTATGGGGGAAAACAAAATCCCCAGCCAAAAAATTAGTACTTGAACATTTGAGATTAAACATCTTGGACATGAATGTAAACACAGAAAATTGTTTTTGAAAGCACTACAGCTTTTCCCATTTGGTTTTGTACTTATATTTTATATGGACTATTTCTTTTTGGATATTTAATAAAAGTGAACATGGCTGCTAATGAGCATGATGGTATTATTTATATAAAAGATGGTGTGTGTGGAACTATATATCTCACAATTGACAGTCAAGATCCAGTGTCCATCAGATTCTTCAGCAAAATTAAAATACAAGTTATACTGGGTGTTATTAAACCAAAATGTAAATTGAAAGCATTGAGTGCCAGTGGTGGATTAGATACATCTAATGGTATTAGTGTTGTGGATACTTCACGCACAAAGGAAAGTGACAGTTTGAAAGAGGGTTTGAATGTTTATTCTCATGAAGGGAAGACATTTTATGGAGATGGAAAAACTAAAAATAGTGAGTTTAAGAAGGTGAAGGAGTCATTGTATGAGAAGCAGCCGAAGCCAGTGGAACTTGCACAGCAGCCTGTAAATAGGAAATCTGATTTAGCTTATCAGAATTCACTTGATGAGAGAAAGTCCCTGAAATCGGAGGTCCAGAATGTATCAGGCTATGAAAGTGAGCAGAGCCTGTCCTTAGATGAAGCTAATCCCAAAAGGGCTTTGAGACAAAGGGAACAAAAGTTATCCAGCAATCAGGTAGAAAGAGACAGAAGTACAAATAAGAGACTGCCTTGTAGGAAAATAAAGATAAGAAGATCAGATAAAGTGACCACTGTCAAAGGAAACTCATTACCAGAAGAAGAAAAGAAAGTAATAGATGGTATCCAGTCAAAGATAAAGTCAAGCCAGCCAAAAGTAAGGTTAGGTCAGCCAAAAATAAAGTCTGACCAGCCAAAAGTAAAATCAGACCAGCCAAAGGAGAAGCGAAGTGCAAAATGGAAACTAGCTTGCCAGATTTCTTGTCAGTATTGTCTAAAAGTGTTTGAAAATCAGCAAGCATTTTATGACCATAAAAAGACATCAAGATCTGCAGTGTATGAATGTTGTGAGTGTAAAAAGGTGTTTCCATTCCAAGCTCATCTACAAGCACATGAGAAGGTCTACCATGCTGGAGAAAAGTTATTTACAAACCTGAAGGAATCTTCTGTTTGTATTTGTGATATTTGTGGCTCAGAACTGAAAAACATGTTTGCATTGAAAAAACATCTTATGTTTCACACTGGGGAATACTTTTATAAGTGCTGTATTTGTGGCAAGCAGTTTGTGGAGCCTGGTACTCTCAACAATCACATGACCACACATAAATCAGGTGGGATGATCAGGTGCAAGTGCTGCGATCAACTGTTTGCCACCAGAGGTGCTCTAGCTAAACACAAGCTGGCATCTATGGAGGTAAAGTGTCATCTTTGTGGAGAGATGTTCCCCAACAGAACCAGCAGGACCCAGCATTACAAGGTTCTCCACCAAAATGACATTCTCAAATGCTCAAAGTGCACAAGTATGTTCTCTTCCCCAGAGGAATTAACAGTTCACATGAAGAAGCACAATCTATACAAGAAAAAGCAGTGTAAAACATGTGGCAAATTCTTTTCTCGCCTGGAAAAACATGTGGTAACACACAAAACCAGGACAGAAATCGATGAAAGTGAACTGTTTGTGTGTGACAAGTGTCCAAAAAAATTCACAAACCGCTCCTCTTTCCAGAGGCATCTGACGATCCACAGCCAGGAGAAGCCATACCAGTGTCCTAATTGTCCTAGAAAGTTTGCAGATTGTGGGGTGCTCCGCAAACATTTACGAAGACACATGTCATTGATGCCTTATGAGTGTGAAGTGTGTGGCAAGAAGTGCAAAGAACCAGGCAACCTGAAAGTGCATATGCGAATTCATTCAGACACCAAACAGTTTCAGTGTTCACTGTGTCCTCAGGCTTTCAACTACAAAAGTAGTCTAGAAGGACATATGAGGTCTCGCCACTCACAGAATTTAAGCTCTGCAGTTTTGCTTTCTCAGGTTCCTGAAATAAGACCAACATATGAGAATAGGTTGGAATCAAACCCCCAACAAATCTGTGCCGGCACATCCAGCAGAATAGATCCAGAAGCAAACCAACACCATGAGAACAGCTCTTGGAAGCTAGAGAATGGCCACAACCAGACATTTGGCAATGTAGGCAGTATAGAAAGGAAAGAGTATTATGAGAACCAAGTAGATGTGTGTATGAAGCCTGTTTATGTGGACAGTGGTGCAAATCCAGTAAATCCGATGCCCAGACAGGCCTATCAAGATAATTCTTTGCATGTAAATCATGCAGGTGTAGATTTTACTTCCAAGCAGGCATATCTGGAGAATTCAGTCAGTGTTGTTGACATGAACATGACATCAGCGTACATCCATGAAGGAAACCCTATTATCAGTCATCATCCACATGACGGGAATCCAATGAGTGTAACGTCCTTAGATGTTACAACACTAAATGTATCCCCCATGCATGTTAGTTTATACTGATGGTTGTTATCTTGTGGCCATTTGACCTTGAGTATTTCATTGAAGCACAGTTTGTGACATGTGGCAAATAAGAAGCCTCCAGCAGTTAGTGGACAGCTGGTGCTAGGATTTGTGCTGTTCTGTTAACTCCCAGTGAGGGGACATTTGACTGAAAATACTGGAACATTAAATTATTTTGCTTTGGTGGTGTAAAGTTGTCAGAATGAGAAAGTTTGTTTCAGCCAAAAGTAGTAAATGTTCAGTTCTTATAAACCTGTGCCTTGCGGCCCAAGTCCTGCGTCTGAAATGAGGTCTTAGCAGCGTTTGTAGCAGAGACACTTTTTTGTGTGTTAGGGTATTGGAGAAATGAGTGCAGTGGTGACTAATAACTTGCTACTATGACATATGAGTAGATGAAATTGTATAATAAAGTTTTGTGAAAGACATTTTTGTATGGAGAAGGAAAAATGAAAAAAAATGTCATAAAAAAATAAATGCAAAAACACTGAATGTTTTGGTCAGCCTTAATGGGTGGGGGGAACAAAGATTTACTTTTGTCAAAAGTTCAGGTCTCTGAATAAGATGGTTTTTTTTTTTTTTCCAAAATATTGACTGCTTGATAGCAGGGTTTTTCTTTCCCCTCATTTTCTTTATCTTGTCATATCTGGACTGACTTTTGTATAAAAAAAAAAAACTTACCATATCCGTCTAGCACATATATTTTTCTGTTCATTAGCAAATTTGGCTAACATCTTGTTATTTATGTATTTCATGATGGTTAAATAGTTCTTCTGCCATTGTTCACTTTATAGCATTTCCATGTGTATGGCTGTACACAAGCAGAACTTAGCACAGTTTGATCAGATGGTGTGTATAATAATAAATTTATTGTGAATTTAAGGCAGAACAAGCAAGTAATACACTAACAAAATCTCTCTTCATGGTATCCTAGTTCAAGCCATCCTGTTATATTTTCAGGTGTCATTTCCAAGTGAGGCAAGACTGGATGGATAAGTTCTCCACAATTTTTGTTCCAACATTGAAGATCAAGTTAAAACATTTTTCTGTACTTTAACACAGATTTGAGCTTTGTATGTTGATGATCACAGAAGTGTTGAGGCTCAGTTTAGGATATTCATGCATATAAAACTTGATGAGATCAGAATACAAGTTTCATACTTTTTTTGTGAGACTTGTTGGCCTTTCATATGACCTGTGCTTATGCTTATGTAGATATGGATGAAAAAAGGAGTCATTGCTTTGAATCAAAGTCTGGGAGTGGGAGTTTGATTTACATTATTGATGAGGATGAGCCAGTATGTGTTAAATTTAGAAACTTGCTGAAGGTGAAAGTGCTCTTTGATGTGTGTCATCAGGCATCAGAAATCCAGGAGAACAAGGAACTCAGAGATGATCCTTCTCAGAGTGTTTCAGCTCGGTCTCTTGCTGTAGAAGGTGATGATCCTGTCTCACCAGATCCAGGAAACAAATATATGAAAACTGAACTAGATACTGAATTAGATGTTGGAAGTTTGTGTGATGAATACAAGACAGGAGACCTCTCTCTAAAGGGGGATGTAGAGGAATCGAAGCCCAGGTCTTGTGGTTTGTTTAAATCAACCCAACCCAGAAGAGTAAAAAGAACTCCTGTTGGATCTTTGGCAAGAACGGAGTCTCATTCTGATGAAAAAAAAGATGGTGGAAGAGATTGTGAGCTTATTCAAGAGACTGTTGTCGGTGAGACTGAAAATGATGCAAATTCTAGTAATAAAGTGCATGGCCAGAAATTGAGGAGTTTCACCAGGGCTGTGAAGCAAAGTGTCAGAATTCCAAAGAAAGCCAGAATATCTAAAGTTACCAAAACTCTGTCCAAAGTTAAAACTGAGAAAATGACAACTAGATCAGGCAAGTCTCTGGTGCAGAAAGTTACAAGTCCCATTACTGAGTTAGAAAATGAGGAAGATGGCAGCTTACAAGTGAAAGAGAAAACAAGAAAACTATTAGTAGATAAAAATATAAGGTGTGAATATTGTGAAGTTGATTTTAAAAACCAGCAAGAGTTTTATGACCATCGAAGAGCAGAGGAGTCAGTACATCGGTGTGGTATTTGTGGGAAAGTTGAACCATATGAAGCTCATCTAATTGTGCATATGCAGAAGCACAGGCGAGTGAAGGTAGAGGTAGCATCAAACAGTCCCAACAAATCCAAGTCAGAAGCGCAGTTGCTGGCAGATTCTGGAAAAATAAAAGTCTCTTATACGAGAAAAAACAAGAAAGAAAAAATGAAATGTAATATATGCGGGCTTGTGGTATCATCAATGGACAGTTTAAAAATCCACACATTGCTGCACACTGGAGAATTTGCTTACCGCTGTTGTGTATGTGGAGAGAACTTTTCATCTCTCTCTTCGCGCCAGCACCATATGGACATCCACGTATCAGCTCAAAGATTCAAGTGTAACCCATGTGGTGAAAGGTTCACGTCTCGGGCAGAACTTGCCAAGCATCAGCTTACGCATGAAATAAAGTGTGCACTCTGCGGAGAGGTGTTCCCAAATAAAACCAGTCGGACCTGCCATTTTCGTGTCTCCCACCCCAATGATATTCTAAAGTGTTCTGTCTGTTCTAACATGTTTGCCACAGTAGAGGACCTAGACAAGCATCTGGCCTACCACAAGAAGGGCAAGAAAGAGCAGTGCCCTGTTTGTGGTGTAGTGGTCTCCAAACTCAAGGACCATATGCTTATGCATAGCCAAGTAGCTCAGGAAAAGCTGTATGTTTGTGACCAGTGCCCTATGAGGTATCTCAGAAAATCAAATCTCGACAGACATATGCGGACACATACAGGAGAAAAGCCTTATGCATGCAACAGATGTCCAAAGTCATTCCGTAGCAATGGCATGCTGCGTAAACACCTTCTAACCCACACTCAGGAGCGACCTTATCAGTGTGAAGTGTGTGGAAAACGCTGCTCACTCCGCTCCAACCTCAACATTCATATGAGAGTTCATAACAGCGACCGTCACTTTCCCTGTGCCCTGTGTTCTCAGGCATTTAATCATAAGAACTCCTTACATGGGCATATGAAGAGCAAGCACGCTCGGGAAATGAGTATGCAGATGGCTGAAGTGGCCGTGGTTGCCAACCCTGCACCGCAGAGTTCTGATGTAGTGATAGAAATCGATAAAACTTTATCATTTGATGAAAGACATTTGCAGAACTTGGGCATACAGGTTGGCATGGCACAAGATATAGGTGCAGACATGATAAAAGTAGAGAACCACCAACACTTTGGTAACATTCATCAGCAGATGATCTTTACTTCAGACATGCCAGAAAGCATAGCCACAAGCTTGTTCATAGATAGCGACAGAATAGCAATTAACAAGTATGAGTTACAATCACAGACCAGCCATGCTCATGGATACTGATAGGACCAGCTGAGAATGACTGCAAGCAGGAAGACTGATATAATTTGATTTCATTTGATTACTGTTATATTATGAAAATGCTTTGTCCCAGTTCAAGCTGTAGATTCTTGTTTTAAAGCTGGTTGTGGAGAAGGATCAGACTTATAGAAGTGAGGGTGACTGTATTCAAGAGATAATACTGGCAAGCTAAAATTGTTGGGCCTTTTTTTGTTGTTGTTGTGTTACCAGAAACTGACCGATATGCTAAGTGTGGGCAGTGAAATAAGGGTGGATGTATTCCATAGTTGCTTGTTTTAGATCCTCCAACATGGTCTGTTTCTGAACTGACTTTGTATCTCTTCAAGAGCCACACATCATCTGCTTCTATGAGCTCAAGTGCCCAATTATAGAGAAATCTTATTCAATTAGCCAAAATATAAATTTCCTTGCATGAAAAAAAAACACAAAAAGGAACGCTAGTTGTGTTTTCAAACAATTATTTCAAATAACTAGAATACAGAAACAGTCTCTCGGTGCTTAAATTACAGCATTATACATTGAGTAAATAGGAATTGATTCCTGTATGCAGTCATCCTCAGTATGTTGGGTTTGTCATGAAAATTATGAAAAGTTATTACTTGTGTTCTGCCTTATCTGTGACATTGTATTTCCTTCTGATATTTGATTCTTTTGTAAGTAGTTTATCAATGAATTGTATATACTATGGGAAGCTTAGCCCCTCTCTTGAAGCCAGCCTAGTCCCCCCCCCCCCCAGTCTGTCTTGATTCCAGCTTAGACACTTTTATGATCCATCTTGGTGCCAGCTTAGCCCCTTCCATGATCTGTCTTGGTGCCAGCTTAGCCCCTTCCATGATCTGTCTTGGTGCCAGCTTAGCCCCTTCCATGATCTGTCAGTGCTGGCATAGTCCCTCCCCTTATCCATCTTTGTACCAGCTTAACTCCCTCCTACTGATCTGTCAGTGCTGACTTAGGGCCCCCCCCCCCAAATAATATCTATCTTTGTGCCAGCTTAGCCCATCCCATGATCTTTTCAGATTTCCTCATCACCATAAGCTGTCAAAAGCTAACATCTACAGTTGCAGGGAGCTAATCAGCTGGTGTCCAGTTCAAATGTTTTAGATGAAGCAGGCAAGAACATCACATACACACACTAGTTCCATATTTTCTTTAAGCTCAGATGAACATTATGGTACTGCACAGTGATCACCCCTCAAGTCATGTTTCCTGTGTTTGAAACTTGAGAGAAAACTTTGAATAGAACATCAGATATTAATTTCTCGTTCTTGTGACTAAGGTTTGTTGTATACTTTGTGGTGCTGAGAAGTTTTCTTTGCAAATGCTGGTCTTCCATGGTGATGATAAGTGTTGTTCATTGAATGTATGTGTGGATGTTCTTGCAAATGACAAGGGCTGTCTTATTTTACTTTTGTTGAAGTCAATGTTGTTTTATCTTAATGTCAGTGAGGAAATTGTTCAGCTTTACAATGTTAAAAGAATGTGACAACTATTTTTGTTGTTTGTTTTTTTAGGTATAAATATTCTTTACACAGTCTGAAATTAATGGGAAATGCATGTGCTATTTATGTTACGTATTCATATACATTTGATTATTGTAATGTGGAGAAACACAAAGTAGATATCAGATGATAGTTTTGATCTGGAATAAAACAAAGTGTAGGTTTTTATTTTTTTTTTAAATAAAATTTTATACAGGGTGTAATTATGTAAATGACTTGAAGCAGTCTGTGGGAAGCCATGTGTTCTGTCAATGCAGATGTAGGTGGGGATAGTTTAATGTCATGTGTGCATTTTAGTATCACTGCATATGTTTACATACTTGATTCAAACATTTTAGTATCATTGTATGTGTTTACATACTTGATTCAAACATTTTATCTCATATTTTCATGGGTTTTTTTTTTTTTTTGATGACTGGTTCAGAGAATATTAAGTAAAATTATAAAAAAAACATTTTCATTATGATTATTTTGGATTCTGTATCATTTGTTACATTGAATTTTTCAGCAGTGTTTGTATATTTTCTTTGTTTGTTATTTCATCTGTTATAAACTGTATTGTTTGGTTTGTGGCACTTTTTTTTTTTGTCTTTGCTTAGCACTGCTTTAGGTATATTTTATTCAGTCATCGTTCTGTTATCACATTCTTTAGATGTATATTACTGTCTTTCATATCACACAAGCTCGTATTTGATATATTGTTGCTGATGAAACTTGGCTGTCATTGATCTGTTCTCTTTTCATAGTTCAGTGATAAAAAAAAAAAAGGCAGTGACCAGAAAAGAACTTGATAGTTTCATCTGATATAGAGATAAGTTTGAAGAGCTGAACTGCTTTTATTTACAAGTGAAGACTTGACTAGATGGACAGTCATTTGTTTGGATTGCCAAACCAGAGCTGGCTAATACCCTGTCTTGTCAGCACATACTGTACCAGAGCTGGCTAATACCCTGTCTTGTCAGCACATACTGTACCGGAGCTGGCTAATACCCTGTCTTGTCACCACATACTGTACCAGAGCTGGCTAATACTCTGTCTTGTCACCACATACTGTACCAGAGCTGGCTAATACTCTGTCTTGTCACCACATACTGTACCAGAGCTGGCTAATACCCTGTCTTGTCAGCACATACTATACCAGAAAACAGATATTAATTGTGCTATCTCAGCCTTGCTGTTATGGTGTAGACTGACATGGATCCTCCCACTAACACCCAACTCCCCAAGGTGGCCTATCTTCTTCATCAGGTCTAAGCCAAAAATGTATACACCACAAAAGCCTAGTCTCCAACTCGGCTGCTGCTCCCAGGGTTTTTAAGATCTTAAAACCATCTACAATGAGATTATCATTAAACAAACAGGATGTACGCTCTTCTCAGAGAACATTAAGTTGTACAATCACAACAAACCAAAGTGTACATGTGTTTGCTATTCTTAATGTTTGTAATTTGGTAATCACAATCAGAGCACATCTATACAGTTACTTCAGTCTCTCATGAAACAAAACATGAATATGAACAAGTACTTTCTAGGGGTTCAAATTACAGAAATGTTCACCATATTCATAACCAAATTAATCTAAAAGCAAGCTGTCTGAGATTTAGTTCTTGTGGATGATATTTACATATGATTATTATCTGAATGATGAGTTTGTTAGTCCTGTGTGTGAAACACACAACAAATTGAAGCTCATGTGTACACACGTCAGATGTTTCAGTGAAAAAGAAAAAAAAAACGTGTTAAAAGTCATGACAGTTCTTTTCAGAGTCATGCAAGGTGCAGTCTTTTGTTTGTTTCCCTTCAGGTACTTCATCCCTGAAGCAAGATTCATTTTGAGTTATAACTGGGATTCTTTGTTTTGTTTCCATGTAGTTCTCACCCCTAACAGTTGCTGGAGTTTCCCCAGAACTGGTAACTCAGAATGTGGTTGTTTTTTTGTTTTTTTTTCACTTGAAACATTGGCAGCACCCTCCCAAGATGTTGGTATACATTCAGTGTTTTCTCAGCGTAGCTGAGTTGTAGGAAATGGATTCCATGATGTGTTTGTTTCCGAGATTACAGTTAAAAGAACAAGTAAGGGAGATAAATAAAAAATAATCGGAAGTGTTACAACTTACTTCATGGTTAATCAAGCAGTTATTATGAGTCACCCACTGAAAGTTTTGAATAATCTACCAAGACCAAAAGTTTACAAATGAAAAATAACATCAGTTAATTCACACACTTAAAAATTTCACAGAGACCAGAAGTTTATATTTTTTTAAAAAATTGATTAGTTCAGAGATTAAAGAGCTTATTAGAAATAGGTTTGTTTACTCAGTCGGCTTAAGGGCTCTTGAAATACATTCACATGTGATTAAACAAACACTTAGAGAGATTAAGGGCTTTGAACTGAATGAGATAGATATATATATATACACACACATTAAAACTGACTTCTATACAAGGTGAGTATACCCATGATTTTAACATTTGTGATAGCTCAGCCTTGACCTGCAAGGAGAAGGTCACTCAGTTTTTTTTTTTTTTAATAAGTAATATTTATATTAAAAATCTATGTTGAGACTGAAAGAAGATGTTTTAGAAACACTCTGCTTGTGTAATTAATCATTCAAAACTTATTAAATATACCACGATGGCTATATTGAGTGACCTTCTCCTTGCAGGTCAAGGCCAAGCTGTCTTCTTACATCTTATGTGACATTTAATGGCACGGGAAGGATGTAAGATATAAGAAGATAGCTCAACCTTGACCTGCAAGGAGAAGGTCACTCAGTATATCCATCTTGATATATTTAATAAGTTTTGAGTGATTAATTACATAAGCAGGGTGTTTCTAAAACATCGTCTTTCAGTCTCAACACAGATTTTTAATATATTACTTATCAACAAAAAAAAATGTCCGCCAAGACTAAACTTGGGGAAAACTTTGGAATCACTGAAACAATAGTACTGTTTACCCTGCATTTGACTTTAGTGATTGACTAGAGAGGACTAGAACCAGCTGCTGACATCTATCAGGTTCTAAAAGTTTTGATACATTCCAATGTTTTAAATGCATCAGTACAAAGTGTTCTCATAAATATTTACTTTCTTAAAATGCTGAAAATGAACAAGTACGTTCTACTTTTTCTTCACAATTATAGAACAATCTACATTTTCAACTTTCTTCCAAGTAAAAGTTGAAAAAAAAAAATTATACTGTGTATTCATGACACTTTTTGATAAATATTCATAAATGCTCTTGTGGCCAAATGCATAATAATAATAAATAATAAAAATATCAGCTTACTAACTTGATAAATTCCTGTTATGAAATAGGTTCAAAAGGACAGATTTTTATCAAGCAGATGTTATGAGAAATTAAATATAGAGTAGAAGTTAAAGATTAAAAATGACAGTGAGTGATAGCATCGATGAAAAACGGAGAACTTGAATCATGAGGGAGAGAAATATTGGCAATAAAGCACAGAACTCTGGAATGAGAGATGGATAAAGTTGCTGATTGAGTGATGGAAATCTTATTATAGGCAAAATCTTTCAAGAAGAGAGATGGATAATTTTGTTCATCAACAGCTGACAGACTGCATAAAACTTGAGAGTAAAGCAACTTCTGAAAAGATGAAGAGATAAAAAGGAAAAAGTGTTGACCAACAAATGATAAAATTGTCGACATCCGTAAACCAAAACTTTGAAGAAGGAAACTGGTGAATGAACTGATCAATAGGTATCAGAACAGAAAACTGTTTGCATTAAAATATCAAAACCATGAACAATCTAACATATGAATTATTATAATCCATACAGCTGATTACATACATAAAACATATCACATTCATGGTGCACTAACACATACTGTACATAAAAAAAGGTTATAAAAATATTTACAACAATAGTTCACTATTGTTTTTAACATTTTTTTTTTACATCTGAAAAAAAAAAAAGAATGAAAAAATTGTTAGTTGTGATACTGACCTGGAACATATGCTAGTATGTTTTTAAGAAAAATGAAGAAATGAGCCAAAATGTTGTGTCACTTCTTTATGTGGTCATCTTTGAGCAATTCTAGAGAGAATATGGTATTTAAAAAAGTACATTTCTCATAAAAGAAACAAAGGAAAAAAATCAGTGTAATAACATATGGACTGTCACCATAGGATAGTGAACTGTGGCAAATTTTACTTTTCCACAGCTTGGCTATGTGGCTGACAGCCTTCCAGAGCTTGGCCATGTGGCTGAGACAGCCTTCCAGAGCTTGGCGCCATGTGGCTGACAGCCTTCCAGAGCTTGGCCATGTGGCTGATGGCCTTCCAGAGCTTGGCACCATGTGGCTGATGGCCTTCCAGAGCTTGGCCATGTGGCTGATGGCCTTTGTCTGCAGTACAATCTGAAGAAAAACATTCTTTTTTTTTTTTTCATTTCTTAATAAAAAGTGCCAGAATCCCATTTTTGTTTTAAACCTGGGTCCACAAGAAGGCTGCATGCATCACTCATATCTAGTATCCTCTTTCTTATTATGAGAAGGAAGTTATTTAATTACTGCTCTACTCCAGTGCACATGTCATCAAATGGTATTTCCTTGATGATCATTATTTTTGTGAATGCAAATGTCTGAATTCTAGCATTCTGATACTCCACAAAGATATCTATTTTACTGAAAAAAAAATTTTATAAGTATTTCTATGAGTTACTTATGTTTACAAGTTAAACCCCTGTCTAAATACAAATGTATGGCAGGAACTTAAATATACTTTAGAGACTAGACATCAGATATTAGTGATGTCCTCTTAGATAGGTCCTAGTTCATTTATTAAGTGTCATGACAAGGGATACTGGGGATCGTGCTTCTCCACCCCATGTTCCTTGGTGTTTCTACTACTCTCTATTCTTCTGTTCCAATATGTCAGCCTTTGTTTCAGTCACACTGAGTTTTTGGTTGACTGTCAGATTGTCCAGCTTCTCGCTCCACCTCCAGAGAGTTTTGATGTTAATTAGTTTTTGTTGTTCTGCGGCTTCTCTGAGAACTTCATGCATTTTTCTGGCCGCCCGAGTTAAGATGCATCTTTCCCATCTTCGTTGCTTTCAATTTCTTTCATATCCTTATTTCAGGTCCCAAGTCTCAGAAACATACAGCAATATTGGCTATATTTAGCATTCTAATACTCATGCACTGCTACTTCACAGAGGCAAAGTTTTTAAAATCTAAAAATGTTCATTCTACGGTAAATCTTGTACAAACATGCAATAACACTGGTTTGGAACAACATCTTACTAGGGGTAACTAAATACTGGAAGCATTACTTTTCACAAGGAATTTGCCCCATATAAACCTTTCAGTTTTCTTGGCTTTTAGAGTACAGACTTGAGAACTTGTGGAAATAAAAAGAAAAATGCTTATAATTGAAGCACACAGTCTTGTGTTGTCACTAAACGATGAAATAACATTTTATATATATATATATATATAAATGTTGTATGGGTGGTACATAGTATGCAATAAAAATATGACATTTCACAAGCGTCTTTAAATCCCTAATCTCCCAAAGAACACCATTAACAGTTCTGTAATGAGCCATATGACAAATGATAATTTAGAGTATGAAAACAAGAAACCATGGGTTGTCAGTGACATTGACATAGATGACTGGCCACACATCGGTAAAGATATGACATATGAAATACATTTTAAATATAACTTTTCACTTCAAATAGTAAAATCAGCTGGCACATATTCTAGAGGTGAGGTGCACTGGTTATGTAAAAATATTCTATGGAGAATACAAAAGTTATGGTCAACAAATTTCTCGTTTTATGGCTGTGGATTTGACACCCTCAAAAAGATGTACTTAAGTCAACCCAGATGTAGTAATGGCTTCCTCATATACTTATTTTAGGGAAACGCCTTTATATATACTGATATTTAACATTAGACACGTACAATGGGCACGTTGAGATGATGTTAATATGTATTTCTGTGAGTTCACATACTGGAATCTATGAGAATAATATGCTTTAAGACATACAAATATATCATTTTTATAATGACAGAAAAATGAAGGACATGATTACTGATCTGATGACATTATATTGGATTTTCATACTTGGATTTGACTAATGTACCAAAGATACTTTATGATTTGTTAAACTTTGGGACTTGTCATACTTCTTACTGACTAGATACTCCAACACACCAACATAAGCTGGGACATAGATACTTCAACACACCACACAAGCTGGGACATAGATACTTCAACACACGACACAAGCTGGGACATAGATACTTCAACACACCACACAAGCTGGGACATAGATACTCCAACACACCACATAAGCTGGGACATAGATACTCCAACACACCACATAAGCTGGGACATAGATACTCCAACACACCACATAAGATGGGACATAGAACACACTGAGGTGAGATCTAATCACATGACTGATGTTCTTTGGAAGTGGTATGCAGCCAATAATACAATGAAACTTTACATATACTGAAACTAGATACAAGGGAATTTGACATATTCTGTCAATCAGCATGCTGAAATTTGACAGTCTGACAGTTATATTTACACATTCTACCAATCAGTGTACTAAAGCTTGACAATGTCACATACTTATTGATAAAAGAGATGAATGTTGTATGTAAAATGTGGTACACATGCTTGGATGCTGTGAAACTTGACACTTGCTTTTAATACATGCTTTCTTAATCCACTATTAAGTAACTTAGTGGGGTTCATATTACGTCCATAAGTGTGTGCACAAATATAAGCAGTCAGTGTTGTAAAGTATCCTTAGTGACACTAAAAAAAAGGTTTGGGTGAACATTATCATAGCAACAAGAGAAATGGTGTGATATTTTTTTTCAGATAAAAGCAACAAAAAAAGAGAACAAGAAGAGATGCTAGGAGTGGCAAAGGACAAGAAAAGATTGAAAAGAACAAGCTTTGCTAATAAGAAACTTAAACATTTTGTAGCACTTGTCGTCATTCCTTCTGCCCTTGTTTTTGCATTTGAAGTTTACAGAATATATTCAGCAAAATTTTTTTTTGCTTATCCTTTTATTTTTTCATCTGTTACTCCAGTCACCTGTTGTCTCTTCCATTCTCTTTGCTTGTTGTTTACTGCTGGTGGTGTTTGAAATTAATGAAAGATGAAATACCACATTGTTTGTTTTTCTACTCTGGTGAAGTTCTTTTGTGTCATTTTTTTAAAGTAGAATTTTCTTTCAAATTTTCTTCTTAACTGTGTTGGAAATAAATAAGAGTAAGTGTTAACGAATGAGTCTGATGAAAGCACAAGTCAAAATATTACACTGTACACTTGCTTATACATATTTCTTTTTAAAACCATTCAATTATTTCTGCATTACTGCGGTGTCCTTTTGTATGTTTGAATTTACAATTATAATCAGATACACCACATTACTGTAGTTATTATCATCTTTACTCAAGCTGACCAAATATGAGAGAGACTGAAATCAAAAGATAACTGATTCATCATATGAAGCAAATGTGCTGAAGAAGATCTCCTGTGTAGATCATATAGTCAAACCAGCTACAAAAATGGGTACCCAGCACACAGCTGTAGAGCAAATTGCCACTGAAATCAGGATTTGTCTTCAGTGTCAGATATACTGTTGTGTTCAGATCTCATTGTTTGCCATTTGCTTGCCTTTTTTTTTTTTTGTAGACGATGAAAACAACAGGCTGTGACCGGGTGGTACTGCAATACCGGACCTATCCATAACGAGATGTGGACCTCACCCCTGGCATCCAATGTGCAGGGCAGGCCTCGGGCATCTCGTTTAGTTAAAAAATAATGACACTTTTGTCTTAACCAAAGGGCTTTTGATCAGGGTACCTGCCAAGAGGACACTTTGATCTCATCCACTTTGATCTTAGCCATCTTTGTCACTGACCCAGTTTTCTTTTCAAACACAAACTGTGTCAGTCCTCACCTATACCAAGTGTCAATGTCTATCTCGGAGTGAATTCTCCCACTTAATTTATTGCCATATCTGTCTGTTTCTGTACTATAATCTGCCTTTCCATAAAATTTCTGTCCCATTACCTGCCTTTCTTCCTATAACATTTCTGTCCTATTATCAGCCTTTATCCTATAACATTTCTGTCCTATTATCAGTCTTTCTTCCCATAACATTTCTGTCCTATAACCTGCCTTTCTTCCTACATTTCTATGTTAGAACCTGCCTTTCTGCCTATAACATTGTCCTTTAACCTGCCTTTCTTCCTATAACATTTCTGTCCTATAACCTTTCTTCCTATAACATTTCTGTCCTTTAACCTGCCTTTCTTCCTATAACATTTCTGTCCTATAACCTTTCTTCCTATAACATTTCTGTCCTTTAACCTGCCTTTCTTCCTATAACATTTCTGTCCTATAACCTTTCTTCCTATAACATTTCTGTCCTTTAACCTGCCTTTCTTCCTATAACATTTCTGTCCTATAACCTTTCTGTCTATAACATTTCTGTCCTTTAACCTGCCTTTCTTCCTATAACATTTCTGTCCTATAACCTGCCTTTCTTCCTATAACTTTTCTGTCCTTTAACCTGCCTTTCTTCCTATAACATTTCTGTCCTTTAACCTGCCTTTCTTCCTATAACATTTCTGTCCTACAACCTGCCTTTCTTCCCATAACATTTCTATCTTAGAACCTGCCTTTCTTCCTATAACATTTCTGTCCTATAACCTGCCTTTCTTCCTATAACATTTCTGTCCTATAGCCTGCCTTTCTTCCTATAACATTCTGTCCTATAACTTTTCTTCCTATAACATTTCTGTCCTTTAACCTGCCTTTCTTCCCATAACATTTCTGTCCTACAACCTGCCTTTCTTCCCATAACATTTCTATCTTAGAACCTGCCTTTCTTCCCATAACATTTCTGTTTTAGAACCTTCCTTTCTTCCAAAACTTGACACACAGGCACACCAGAACAAAACACAACTGTCAATGCCTGAAGAACGCAAGTAGATGTGAACTTGATTATCAGTTCCAAGTACACAAGAATCAAGTTTCAGTTGAAACTGAGTGAATTAAAAAAAAAAAAGATTCACTTAGGCAATGAAATTATGCATTTAGAAATTACTGTACAGAAAAGCTTTTTCAAAACAAATCTTTGAAAACTATTGTACTACCAATGAGCCAAGCTGCAGTACTTGATAAGAATGTAATAAATTAAGCCTCAATTACACTTTATGGAGAATTGGTGCAAAGTATCAAGAAGCAGCACATAACTACAATGTTAGTTCAGCATAAAATAACTAGGAACACAGGGGCAATTTTAAAAAAAACAACTCACCTCAAGACCAAGACAGATCTAGAACTTGGATTGTCATTAAGATTAATTTGGGAACTTGAGTAGCACATACTGAATTATTGAAAACGTACAAACTGGCATATATACAGAAACAGTGAATTCATACATAACTTGGTGCCATACAATGAATGTAAGGAAGCTGACATTAACTAAGTACAATGTAATGTTTATGGGAGCTAATAATGAAAATATGATTATGGGGAGTAATAATGAAATGACTGGGAAAATATACAAAAATGAGTATATTTGATATTATCAAACTGTACTTGAACTGCAGCATAGAGTAGTTCACCTTGGTCTTGTTACAGATCATCAACAGTGTAAGTAAAAAATACATCTTAAGTAAATTATACTTTCTGAATTGAAGTACACATTTAGATTAACTGTAAATGTGTGAATGTTAGAATAGTACTATACAATACACATTAAAGATGTTTTGCATGAACCATGCCATATATGTGTGATGCACACACATCTCTCACATATGCATACATTTTTTAGCATCAAGAACACACACTCAAGAATATTTTATTTCATGCACACTTTCAATAGAGGCTTTAGACATCCAGGAAAAGAGCATGGACTGAAAAGTGTGGAGGCAACATGAAGAACTCCTACTGATTATGGGATTCATGGAGGTGACTTTTAGTCTAGATGGGTCAGCAGTTAGAAAAAAAAACTCAACACAGATGATGATTTGTGTATCTTGTTTCCCTGTCTGTCCAGTTGGTGAGATAACATCATGATCAAGACCCCTGACATTCTTATATGTTTGTCCTGATACATTAACAATATGTGGTCTCCAAGTATCAATACGTGGTCTTCCTGATATGGTTTTTGTATGTGACCTTCAAGGTGTGATATCACAAATTAATGTTCATAGCATAATGTCTATATATGGGCTTCCTAGTATAATTACCACATATACCCACACTCTGGTGATGTGACAATAACATAATATTGTTTGTTTCATACAAAACCTCAGCATGTTTCTATTGCCTTCATTGTTTACTAAGAAAAATTAAAAGAAAAGATGTTCTATCTTTGTTTTCTATAGGCCAGAGAGATTTTGTGTCAGAACTTATAACTGAAAACACATTTTATTTCTTCATGTAAGCCACTTTGGCTTTCCATTTTTTTAATACTTGATTTCATTATTTATTTGTATTGTTACAAATTACATTACTGAGATAGGGAATTCAAGTATTCTTTTTCAAACATTAAAAACTTGATCATTTTCATCTGTAAATGACTTGCCAAAAGAGGCTCCAAAGACATGTCTAATCTGCCAAAGACAGAAAGACTAAATTTTATGAATGCAAGGCTCCAAAGACTAAATTTGATGTCCAAGGTTCCAAAGACTACATTTTATGAATCCAAGGTTTCAAAGACTACATTTTATGAATCCAAGGTTTCAAAGGCTAAATTTTCTTAGTCGAATCTTTCAAAGATTATATTTTATGAGCCTGAGGTTTCAAAGACTGTTTTATTAAGTTCAAAGTTCCAGTGACCAACTTAATTAACTCAACATTTAACTTCATCTACTAGCTGCACATTTTGATTTTGTTTCTTACACTGTAGTGTGAAAAACTTTCTCACAGTCAAAATTTTAAATTATGTTTCAAATTCCAGTTTTATTGTAGGTAAATGTCATACTCTGCAGAAAGCCACTAATGCTGTTATACAAAGCAATATGTAAAAAAAACAACACACACCTTAAATAAATTAAGCAATGTACAGTTAACTGTTTCATCAAGGTCTGTACAACATATATCAATAGTAACATACAATTTGGAAACAAAGATGACTATGTTTGAGAGATGCTGCTGTTATCAGAGCCAGTAAACTTGACAAAGACCCTATCAAATACCCTCTGGGAAACCCTGTATGACTTTAGCCTGGACATCAGGGTTGGGGTTGATTGTCATCAGCAAGATGACAGTGGGTCTCTTATTGGTCTCAAGAGTACCACTAATGTCCACACCTCATACTACTTGATTATGTTTTTCAATATTTTAATGTCATTAGCTGCAAAAGAACTTTCTCTGCACTTACTGGGAGATTTAATAATAAAGTATAATTTTAAATTTGTATAACCATTGTCTGACCATTCACACTCCATCTCATTGTCTGATCACTCATACTAACATATCATTGTCTGATCACTCATACTACATATCATTGTCTGATCACTCATACTAACATATTATTGTTTGATCACTAACATATTGTCTGATCACTCATACTAAAATATCATTGTCTGATCACTCATACTAAAATATCATTGTCTGATCACTCATAGTCATTGTCTGATCACTCACACTAACATATCATTGTCTGATCACTCATACTAACATATTATTGTCTGATCACTCATACTAACATATTATTGTCTGATCACTCATACTAACATATCATTGTTTGATCACTCATACTGTCATTGTCTGATCACTCACACTAACATATTAATGTCTGATCACTCATACTATCATTGTCTGATCACTCACACTAACATATTATTGTCTGATCACTCACACTAACATATTATTGTCTGATCACTCATACTATCATTGTCTGATCACTCACACTAACATATTATTGTCTGATCACTCATACTGTCATTGTCTGATCACTCACACTAACATATTATTGTCTGATCATTCACACTAACATATTATTGTCTGATTACTCATACTAACATACTGTCTGATCACTCATACTAACATACTGTCTGATCAATCATACTAACATATCATTTAATCATTCACACTTCACAGCTTATAAAAGTGGATTAATCCTCTATCTTTAATTAGCAACTAACATGCAGTGATTCTCCTGAATCAGTCTCGTTTGTACATTTGTCCATTAAAACCATGTGACGATTCTTTATGGCAGAAAATAAAAACAAAATTGTAACTGAATTCACTGTTGAGTGCCTGGTGTATCATTTTTTTTTCGCTTCCAACAATATCAGACACAGTCTGCATTAGTCAACAAATGTCCCAATGTAACTACCAAATCTGAGAAAGTTGGTCGTCTTGATGAGGGCATGGAGCAGCACTGCATCACAATATCTACTATCTGACTGGGACACTGCTCTGCAAAGTCTAAATGTGGCAACAAACTAGCGGTCACGCCAGCCCCACTGAGAGACTTGTAGATGTCGTCATCTGTGTGGAGACGGTATGGAAGATCACACAAGTGAAACACCTCCCACATGAAAACTCCGTAAGACCAGATGTCTGTGTGCAGGGAGAACTCAGAGTCGACAACTGCTTCTGGCGGCAGCCAGCGAAGTGGGACCAAGGTCATTCGTGTTGGATGCTGGAAGTACTCACTGGTGTAAACATCTCTGCACAATGACAAGCTGCAAATCTGGAAAAAGAACACAGATCTTTGAAAGATCTTTGTTATTACCTTTTCAACAGAATAAATAAATGTCTTCATGCACATAGACTACAGGGCTATTGCACCATCAACACAATAAGGTACTGTATTATAAAAAGGTTAAAAAAAAAAAAAAGGTAACCCTCTTACACCCTTAGAGGCACATAGAGGGATATGGTGTTACTGTCCATATTTTCCTTGACCTGTCAGCACACTAGAAGGTGATGTGGTCAGCATCATGCCTGGCCGTCGATACTTCCCCAGGTCCATAAAAAGCCAAGTAACCTTTTCTACAACTGGGTGACTGAGGTGCCTCCGGCCAGATTCATCATGTGAAAGTCTGGTGCACTAACCACTTTGCCGCTCAGTCTCCCTCTTGTATATTTTTGTATGCAAAGATGTTTTTGCTCTTTTCTTGAGTGACTGAGCAATGAAAATGTTTCTAAAGATGGTGGTCAGCGGATCATTTCCAGCAAGAGGCATCCAACCTACTCTGCTATGATAATATGAATCTAGTTCTTTTTGAGTTGGTGTAGAAAAAAATACAGCCAGATGAATGAGATGAATGATGAAAAGCACCCATGTGTGATAGTGACTATATCACATTCTACTGTGACAACAGGCCAAGGAAAGTGAAGTATTAATGCTACAGTATATCCCAATATATCTCAATGGCAAGTATCTGGACTTCTTGTATTTCCGTCATCTGCATAAACAATTCATTTATTATGTCCAATATTTTCACAAGGTCACCACTTACATACTTATCTAATTCACACATAATGATTAATGAAGGTGGACTGTGTATCCACTAAAGATTGAAGGTCACACAAGGAAGGAGAGAAGAGGAAAAAAATTCATAGTTTTACTGTAAACTGTAACCAGCACAAAGAAACAAATTCATAGTTTTACTGTAAACTGTAACCAGCACAATCTTAAAAAAAGAAAAAAAATGTCTCTTTAACAGATGGTGTACAAGACAAAAATGTTAGGGAGGGGGGAAAGGGGGTAAAGGAAGGGGATGTATCCATTTAGACATCTTTCATATAAAGATGGACCACAAGATGCTGTGAATCCCAACCTTTTTACATGCAAGGACCTCTTTTACAACCTTAAATAAGTTCTGGACCCCCAGCTTATTTATATTCATTCATTCATTTGCATGTCCCTTGCGGAACTTTGCCTCCCAAACAGCAATCCTGTAGGCCTCTCGGCTGTGAGCAAGATGGCCTGCTGCTGCTGCATCCATTTGCAGATCGTCAACGATGTCTTGCAGCCATCTTCATTTTGGTCTTCCTCTTTTTCTTTTTCCCATTATGTACCCTTCCAATATGGTCTTCTCTAAATTATCGTGACATTTAATTAACGTGTTCAAAATATTTAAGTTTTTTTCTCTTTAATCCTCTTTACTAGCCAGCCTTCTTCAATATTAAGGTCTTGTAGTATAGATATATTTGTTCTTTTTTGTGTCCACAATATTTGGAGAACTCTTCTGTAGCATTTACATTCAAAGGCATGTATGTGTTTCTCAGCTGTTTTGTTAAGTGTCCAGGTCTCACAGGCATATGTTGTGATGGGAAAGATGTATGCCCTTAAAAATCTTATTTTTGTGGTTGTGTCTGCTCCTCTTATTTATATGCAACAATACAATCCCACAAACCCTTATTTGTTTTAAGTCAACAGACGGTACTTAACTGCAAACTGATAAAGCGGTCGTGGACCACCTTGTAACCTGACAGATACTCCATACCAAGCGCCACCTGCTGGCACATCTTCAGTTTCTGAAGAGATGAAAGTTGGGGAACTCTGGTAGCTGTGGGTCGACGACCATTATCACTCCTGGTAGCAAGTAAAAACTGCTTCAAATCTCCCTGGAACAACGGATATACAGTCATCAATTTTAGTCATTTTCTACAGAGATTAGAGTGGTTAGAGAACAAACTTATACAGATAGTAAAAGCTGTATAGAACGAGATTTCTCAACATTTTTTCTGAACACACCAGCCATCCTCCTACATCCCTATTATTGTCTTGTTACATTAATTTTTTTTGTTGCCCATGAGAACACAAACTCCTGCAAAATGAGGGGCACTAGAGAGCACTGTACACACAACTGCCTGTGTGAAAGAAAACGGCATGCACCTATATAAATAAATCCATTTCTTATGAGAATACATCTGAGTTGAAAATAGGTCAATTAGTAAAAAATTCATTGAAAATAGGTCAATTAGTAAAAAAATTCATTAAGTATCTCGTAAATAACTTACCCAGTCACAGTATTCAGTAATCATGAAAAATGGCTCTGCCTCGCGGCACACTCCCAAAAGTCTAATAATATTTGGATGGTCGAGCTTGTTGTACATCTCCATCTCGTTGTGAAATTCGATACTGGCTGCGTCAGTCTTTGTCAGTAATGATTTCACTACAACAAGAGTTTCTTGCTCAATGGGGCGAATAGCTCTAGCTCTGGCTAGGAACACGTCACCGTATTTACCTTTCCCTGTGGGGCAGCCAATAGGACACAGGTTATAATGTACTGAAATTATGTTTTTAAAAGCAGAAGATTGAACATTTTGCAGGTTAATAGATATAAATTTATACAAAGCAGATCATAAAGTTAGATTTATAATTGGTTACAAATTTGAAAATTTGATACTGTAATGCACATTATAACCAGTCTCACGGGTGATCAGGAAAAGGAGATGGACGTATGTTGGCCACTTGATGAGAAGAAATGAGCAGAGAATCCCAAAACAAGCTATCAAGTGGACCACAACAGGCCGAAGAAAAAGGGGCAGACCGCGTGAAACTCTGAAGAGAACATTATTAAGAGAGGCCAAGTTAACAGGCATAAAATCCTTTGTTGAGGTTGAAAGACTCGCCGAAGACAGGCACAATTGGCGAACTACTTTGCGAGCCCTATGTGACGTCTAACGGCACGGGAAGGATATAAGATATAAGATATATAAGATAATGCACATTATACTATTAATTAAAATTAATGAGTGCATAACAAAGGCTCTAGAGAAAAAGTCTAGAAATATCATGAAAAGAAACTGAACATGGAGCACCTCTACAGTATTTATGAGTTTTAAAGCACATAAGAAACATATTAGCTAACACATCTTTATCAATGAATGTTAGAAAACGAGTCCTAAAATGCTATATTAAACCTATCTTGTTATATGGAAGTGAATCATGGACAATAGGCAAGTCTGCACAAAAATCATTGGAAGCAGCAGAAATGTGGTTTATTAGAAGAATGTTGCGAATCCCCTGGACAGCAAAAATAACTAATGAAGAATGTATGAGAAGAGCTGGAGAGACAAAAAACCTTGTCAGAAAGATAAGAGAGAGACAATGTACTTTCATAGGACATGCAATGAGAAGAGGGGGCATTGAAAATATTATAACAACAGGAAAAATAGAAGGAAGAAGATCGAGAGGAAGACCAAGAGAAACAATACTGGAAAGTCTGACGGGATGGTGTGAGAGGAGATCACCAGTTGAACTGGTGACCTGCATGAAGGATCGGGTACTCTGGAGAAGCATAATAGCCAACGCCAGTCGGCACGGCACCTGATGATGATGATGAAAGCACATAAAAAAGCAGATGTGAAATGTAAAATATCTAGTGATTAAATTACCCATAATTCCACTCACCAATAATTCCCAGAGTTTGCAGGTCCTGTCTAGGAAAGTGCAGCTTCTCCAAGCTGGCACTGCGACATCTTGTGGCCGCGATGGCAGCGGCTGCGGCTGCTGAGGTTGTTACATGAGAAGCTGCCGCTGAGGCCGAGGTGGAAGAGTGTGATGGGTGTGAACTCATGCCTGAGGCGTGAGAGCGGTTGTCACTGTCACTGCGAAACTGCAGCCCCGAGTCACGGTCCTTCATGAGCAGCTCGTGTTGCTCTCGATGATGGTGGAACTCCCCGGCTCCCAACTTTAAATTTTTGGTGTTAACTGATGAGCAGATATCAAGTTAACAAAAAATTCATCATGTTAACAAAAATTTATCACGTTAACAAAAATTTAGCAAGTTAACAAAAATTTATCATGTTTACAAAAAATTTATCAAGTTAACAAAAATTTATCATGTTAACAAAAAAAAATCTGGCCATGCCCTAGTGGGACATTTAACTACCATCTAAATGATAAAATCTGGGCCTTACTAAACATTTCATTTTTAATATTTAAGCAAACTTTATCTGGGTCTGGGTAAACATTTCATTTATCGAAAACATTAAACCAGTGATTCTTAACCTGGGGTCCATGGACTCCCATAGGATCAACAGTAGGATTTCTGTGGCTTCATTAACCAGAAAATGGACTGGCCCGATTAAAAAAAAAACATTGAACATCATCATGACTCTAATCATTGCTTTATTTTTAATGAGAGGCCACAGTTGTTCTAAACTCAAAAAGGGACACATGGCCAAAAAAGTTTAAGAACCACTGCTTTAACAAAGCAGAAAACTACACATTTATTTTACATCCATTAAGCAGACATTGTTAATGTAAGATTTATAACTAAAAGTTCTTGATATGAACACACATCACTTGCAACAGTATCCCATGATCCACCAGAAAGAAAATAGGGCAGAAAAGGAAAGCAATGTCAAATTAAATAGACACCTAAACTTAACATGAAATTAGACAAACATACAAAACATAGACATTCAAATGTACTTACATACAGACATAGACACACAAACATGTAAAAAGAAACTCAATAAAACACGAACGAGAAAAAAAAAAAAAGCCTCATTTCATACTCTCAAGATGACATAAAAGAGAGTCTACATTTCTCTTGACAAACTGACGCACTATCACAGATCAGCTAATCACTGACAAGTCAGCACATAGGTGTGCTTCACATTACACTTCCTACATTTCCTTCCATATTTGATGAAGGATAAGGTACTCATTTTGGGTCAAGTGTAATTGATTGAACTCCAAAAAAACTATACACCAATGGGAAATGAGTTTACAAGTCCTTTGCTGCTCAGGCATACAAACACACCAACACTCACACAAAAACATGGAATTAACAGACTAACATATTCAAATACAAATACATTCGGACACTCAAAGCATACAGATATATACACAAAAGCAGAAATACCACATGAATGTAACTTGGAGATATAGAGAAAATGTGAATGAAAGAAGAAGGGACTAGATGAAAATTAGTAGATGTATAAGTCGGGCTAACTCACTAAGCTGTTTTCTTGTTTTCCTTTGTACCAACAGGCGGTAGCTACAGTAAGCAGTGAGGCCAATCACCAGGGCCAGATACGCTCCAGCACTACATACAGCTATGATAACTGTCTTTGCCATGTCAAAATCATCATCCCCTTCTGCTGGTGCTGCATGAAAGATGAGAATTAATTAGGATGATAGTTATTGTCTCTAGTCAGGTGAGAATTATTTAGAATAATAGTTGCTGCCTAAGTTAGATGAGAATTAGGAAGATAATTGCTGCTGTAGTTAGATGAAAACTCTTTGTAATAACAGTTACTGCCTGTGGGTAGATGTGGTTCCATTTAAAATTAAACGGAACTATTCTAAAGCAGGTGCAGAAATTCAAATACCTTGGAGCAGTAATAACTTCAGATGGGAAATGCAGAACAGAAATTAGGAACAGAATAGGCCAAGCAAAGACTGCATTTCAGAGAATGAGAAACATATTATCCAACACATCCTTATCAATGAGTGTTAGAAAACAAGTCCTAAAATGCTATACTGAACTTATCTCATTATATGGAAGAGAATCATGGGCAATAGGCAGGTTTACACAAAAGTCATTGGAAGCAGCAGAAATGTGGTTTATTAGAAGAATGTTGTGAATTCCCTGGACAGCAAAAATAACTAATGGAGAGTGTTTGAGAAGAGCTGGAGATGCAAAAAAATCTTGTCAAAAAATAAGAGAGAGACAATGTACTTTCATGGGACATGCGATGAAAAGAGGGGGCATTGAAAATATTATAACAACAGGAAAAATAGAAGGAAGAAGATCAAGAGGAAGACCAAGAGAAATGATACTGGAAAGTCTGACGAGATAGTGTGAGAGGAGATCACCAAATGAACTGATGGCCTGCATGAAAGATCGTGTACTCTGGAGAAGCATAATAGCCAACGTCAGTCGGCACGGCACCTGATGATGTAGTTAGATGGATATTATTTACAGTAATGCTGTCTGTAGTTAGATGGAAATTCTTTACAATATTAGTTACTGTCTGTAATTAGATGAGAATTAGGATGATAGTTACTGCTGTAGTTAGACAAAAATTCTTTAATAATTATTGTTTGTAATTAGATGAAAATTCTTCGCAAGTACAATAATAGTTATTGCCTGTAATCAGAAGAAAATTCTTTACAGTAATAGTTACTGCCTGTAGTCTGATGAGAATAAGGGAAATTGTTATTATCTGAATTTAGATGAGAATTAGGGAGATAGTTATTGCTTCTGGATAGAAGAGAATTCATTAGGGTCAAAGTTACTGCTGAAAAACAAAACATTTTATACAGAGTAATGACACTGAGAAGGACACATGTGAGCTTGTGATGTGTGCTCCAGATGACTGACAACTCACTACCAAAAATAGCACTAAGATGGACACCACAGGGGAACAGAAGTAAGAGCAGACCAAAAAAGACATGGAGAAGAACAACAGAGAGGATGTTGAGCAATAGAGGGCTCACTTGGGCAAGAGTGGAAAAAAAGGCAAAGGACAGGCATTTGTGGAAAACCTTTGCGAAAGCCCCATGTGCCTTGGGCACTTAAGGTTCAAAGAGAGACAGAGAGAGTTGAAATTGAGAAATAATTGCAGATTTCATGATGTGGCCCTGACCCAGCTGCTGACAAGTTGCTAGACAGACTTATAAAAATAACAGTAATAACAAAACAACAGAAGTTTTACCAATTATTAAAAGGTTGAAAACTGCGCGGTCCTTTCCAGCTGAATTATTGGCAGAACATCCATATTTCCCTTTGTCTTCCATCAGTACCTTCTGTAACAGCAGTGTCCCATTTGGAAAAATCTGTGAGGCACAAAAAATATTTCAACTACTAAATCTCTGTAGTGCTGCACTTGCTAGCTTCTCTACAGCACAAACATATTTTAGTTAATATGTTTATGTTTTTTTAACCATATCTGCCACAAAGTTAAAACATAAGCTAAGACACACTAAAGTACTTGAACACCAACAGAAATACTTTTATTTGAGTACCAGCTTTTATCTGACTTGGAGTCTGTTACTTGACAAAAATAACTTTTACCTTCTCTCATGATTTATATCTTACAACTATTTTATGTATACATGTTAGCGTTGCTTGGCTAACATCACCTGAATCAGTTGTTAAAATTTATACAATTTATTTTTCAGATTAGTTTTTAAACATATTTTTATTTAGCATGTACACGTTTCAAGGGGGAAAAAAATCAATGAATTATTTCAAAATGAAAACGCTGTATATTGTATACAATTCTAAATTTCATCAATTGTTTATCATCATCAGGTGCCGTGCCGACTAGCGTTGGCTATTATGCTTCTCCAGAGTACAGGATCTTTCATGCAGGCCATCAGCTCAGTTGGTGATCTCCTCTCACACCATCCCGTCAGACTGTCCACTATCATTTCTCTTGTTCTTCCTATTGATCTTCTTCCTTCTATTTTTTCCTGTTGTTATAATATTTTCAACTGTTTATACTGTGTATAATTCTACAAGCTTGTTATGTTTGATATACGTTCACCTTTGTGTGTAATTCTATGTGAACCATTTGTCACTACATAATTCTATGTTTAATCTACTCTTTACCACTGAATACGGTAACTGTAAATTTATTTTACTGTAAAATGTTTTCTTGTTTGGAGCAAAAAATGCGCCAGAACTGAATTTTATTGCCGTCATCAGCGTACGAAGGGACAAAACCTATGAAATAAAGTACTGTAAAGATGTGAACGATGGCATCCCTTGAATGGTTTCTTAGACTATTTTAACATTTCTTTCACATGTCAAACATTGCTCGTTAGTGAATATGATTAATTGCAAATTTAACTATGTCCCATTATTGTTTATTGTTTTTTTTTCTTTCTTGTAAAAGAAAAGATCGATAATTAAAGCTGATTTGGTAAACCATGAAAGACATGGTTATTAACTCCCTTGCAATCTCACATGGGGTTTTGGCAAGGGTTTCCCACAAATGCCTGTCCTTTGCCCTTTTTTCCGCTCTTGCCCAGATGAGCCCTCTATTGCTCAACATCCTCTCTGTTGTTCTTCTCCATGTCTCTTTTGGTCTACCCTTACTTCTGTTCCCCTGTGGTGTCCATCTTAGTGCTATTTTTGGTAGTGAGTTGTCAGTCAGTCGGAGCACATGTCCCAACCATCGCCAGCGTCTTTCCTCAATAATTGCTGTCAGTGGCTTCATCAGACTGCAACGGAAACAGAAGCAAGGGAAATCCCTTGCAATATATCTGACTAATTAACTCCCTTGCAATTTGTCTGACTCCCTTTACTAGCAACGGACCATAATAATAGCGAGCCTTATTTCTTATTAATTACATTAACGTGATCTTGAAATTATCGTAATTGAAACCGCCCTTACCGAGTATCTACTAGTAGACGTTACTCCTTTCTCCACGCCAGTGGCAGCTAGGATCCTTCCATCTTTGTCCCACACGATCTGCGGCTTGGGGTCGCCCAGGGCAACACAGTGAAGCATTATGGGGTTTCCTTCAAATGCCGTGGTCACGTTGCGTGGTTGTATAGTGATGGTGGGTTTTTCTAGAGGGAAAAAGAGAATAGGAAATGGGCTAGAAATCGGGTACTCGATGCATCATTTATACGTCACTACACATAGTTCGGAAGATAAAAATGGCAATGATAATAAGCTAAACTGACAGCTAGTGGTCTTCTTAGACTGAAAGGGTAACCCAACTACTTTCCCGTCCAGTCGAGACAAGGATTCTCGTCATTCTACGAGGTTATCGTAACATGGAAGAGATCACAGTGTCCCCGGACTAGTCTCTAAAGTACCATAACTATTTAAAACAAAGTCGAATGTGTAAACATGTGCTATCCGTGCCAAATATGTGCTGTCCATGTCAAAAAGTGCTGTCCAAGTCAAACGTGTGTTATCCATGTAAAAAAGTGCTATCCATGTAAAAAAGTGCTATCCATGTAAAAAAAAGTGCTATCCATGTCAAACATGTGCTATCCGTGTCAAACATGGACACTAACAAACAAAAACAAAAGAAAAACCATCACGTCAGAAACTAGATGTTAGAGGAGAATATTAAATATAAAAAGAAGTGACAAAATCAGAAATGACACAACTAGGTCTACACTACATTCAGAAACAACAGCTCAGATAGTCTAACCAGGTCAAGCATCAGATAGTGTAGCACAGAAAACATATGATCTGATCACATCAAGCATCAGACAGTGTAGCACAGAAAACATATGATCTGTCCACATCAAGCATCAGATAGTGTAGCACAGAAAACATATGATCTGACCACATCAAACATCAGACAGTGTAGCACAGAAAACATATGAACTGACCACATCAAGCATCAGACAGTGTAGCACAGAAAATATATGATCTGATCACATCAAGCATCAGACAGTGTAGCACAGAAAATATATGATCTGATCACATCAAACATCAGACAGTGTAGCACAGAAAATATATGATCTGACCACATCAAACATCAGACAGTGTAGCACAGAAAATATATGATCTGACCACATCAAGCATCAGACAGTGTAGCACAGAAAACATATGATCTAACCACATCAAGCAACAGACAATGTAGCACAGAAAACATATGATCTGATCACATAAAACATCAGACAGTGTAGCACAGAAAACATATGATCTGACCACATCAAATATCAGACAATGTAGCACAGAAAACATATGATCTAACCACGTCAAGCAACAGACAATGTAGCACAGAAAACATATGGTCTGACCACGTCAAGCATCAGACAGTGTAGCACAGAAAACATATGATCTGACCACATCAAGCATCAGACAGTGTAGCACAGAAAACATATGATCTGACCACATCAAACAACAGACAGTGTAGCACAGAAAACATTCAGGCAAAGAATTGTAGGAAACCTGAGGGAGAGGTCGCCCACGCAAGAGTTGGAAAAGGAGGGGCGGGGGGAGAGAAATTACAGAAACCTTAAATATCCCATTACATGTAGCAAATTGGCCAGGCCTATCAAGACGTCTATTTCTCCCAGCTACACTGGAAGGTATATAAGGAAGGAAACAAGACAAGATGGCAGCATTGATTTATAAATAACACAACAGTGATGATTTAAGGATTATATAAATCAATGATTCTCAACGGGAAAGCGGATGGCTCCCAAGTGAGGTAATGTCAAGTCCAAGAAAAGAAATCTTTCTTCATGGGAAAGAAATGTATAGCAGGGGATATCCTTTTTGGCTGATGATTTAATATATAGGGGAGAATTCAAGGACCGAGTGTTTAAAAAAGTGAGAATTCAAGGCAGCCTGGGTTGAAAAAGAAGAATTCACGGACAGTCTTGAAAAAAATGGGTGGACTGGGTTCTGGAACCTTGTGAACTTCTGATCTAAATATGATGAATAATAAAGATCCAGAAAAAAGGGGGTGGGGTGGGGGTGGGGGGGGGGGGGGTTGAGGAGACAGAGACGAGAGAGAAAGATTCCGACAGCGTGAAAGAAAGCAAGGGAGAGAACCCTAAATAAACAGAACACAAAAAGACCAATAAACAGCTAACACTAGTCTCTGTTTTTGATGCTCTTGCAAATAAAAGGGAAAATAGAAGCAACAGCGATGCGTTTCGTCAAGAATGATGCATCACAGCATACATATTTTGAGGAAAGAAACATTTTTTTCAGAGAAGTTGAAGAGCAAAAAAAAAAAATAATGAAAACCACACCAAAGAAAACATGAGAAAACGGAGTCGCACAACGAGAGAATCACTGGAAAACTGAAAGAAAAAAAAAAAAAAAACAAGAAGGGATCCAAGAGAAAAATGTATGAAATGGTTGACCCAGCTGCAGGGAAAAGGGCTTGTGACAGTTCTGATTGCAAGGCAAATACTGCTTCAGGTTTTGTTCTAAGTATGAGAAACTATGTAATCTGATTCAGGCAACATCTTACCCACAATCCTCACTGTTACTGTAGCGTTTATCAAACCCTGTTGTCTGTGCGTTGCCACACACATATAACTTCCTTCGTCTTCTCTCTTGACCTTCTCAAAGTGAAGAGTTCCTCTCTCCTCGTACATATGTTCAGGCAACTTGGCGACGCCGTTGCTCAGTTTCAGCCAGTGGATGAGAGGCGGGGTCAAGGCCTGTGCGTGACATTTAATACTTGCGGCTTTGTCAAGTTCCAGGTAGTATATTTCATTAGGCATAGGATCGAACTTGAGCTTTCCTGAAAAATGAACCACAAAACATTATTTCTAGATCTGAATCAGAATAAAAGCGCAAATTGTTGTTTTACACGTAGCATGAGAAAATTTGAAGGTTAAAAAAAAACAAAAAACGTCTAGTGCATTTGGCTCTCGATATACGCAAAATCGACATACGTAAATCCGTACTTAAGGAAGAAATTTCCAGCATACATTACGTTTGCCTAAAGTACCTACGCAAAATATTGTAGCCAGCTCGCAAAAAGTGTTTCAGGTGCTTCTGAGGTGAAACAGACTGATACGGAATTATGAAGATAACGTTTATCATCAGTCATAAGTGAAGGAAGTTTGGCGGGAACATCTGTGAACACAATGTCAAGGACGCTGCTAGCATGCACGCGATATACGTAAACCCGACTTACATAAAGAGTCGTGGAGCGTATTTGTCGTGTAGGTTGGAAACCGTCTATACGAAGGCGTTCTTCTCTCTTATAACCGAGCACAATAAATAAATGCCTGGTGTAATCTTCTGGTTGACTGATATTGCTTCTGCGTGTATGCTGCTGGTTGTCTATGTTGCTGGTTGTCTATGTTGCTGGTTGTCTGTGCTGCTGGTTGTCTATGTTGCTGGTTGTCTGTGTTGCTGATTGTCTATGCTGCTGGTTGTCTATGTTGCTGGTTGTCTATGCTTCTGGTTGTCTATGCTGCTGGTTGTCTATGTTGCTGGTTGTCTATGCTGCTGGTTGTCTATTGTGCTGACTACAGTTACTGATGCACAGACAGAGGACGATGAAACACTTCCTGCAATGATATACTCTTTATAGGACATCCAGGACGATCACATACTGCCACACTGGATATATCTATCAAGACTGTGTTACCTTGGCACTCACATCCGATTTATTGCGTGAACATGATGATGATGACTGACGAGATAAATATATGGAAACGATTTCTCCGAAACATGCAAACTCTAACGCAGATAATTCCGGGCTCCTATCTAGCCAGGTTACTAGGATAGCGCCATAAGAGTTCAAGCTGGCTAACAACTATCACATACTTAACATGACTACATTTCTCAACACAGACCGGACTACACTACCTTTCACTCCATAGTCAAAACAACCTTTCTTCCCTCTCTCTGAGCTGAAACTTTCGTCTCAGACCCAGAACACAAAACGTACTTTCCACGTGCAACAAATGATTTGAAAATCACGAACTCTGACAGAGAAGACAAGAATGGGCCTAACTCTGACACAATAATTTAGAGTTATCTCACGGGTTAGATACCCTTGATCAAATACTGTCATATATACTGCGAAAGGCCCATATTAGAAACACAAGAATGTTTGGACATTTAGAAATACAAGAATGTTTGGACGTTTAGTGATTATAAAATCTGCAGGTCACAGATTTAAACAAGCGATTTATTTTCCTTACTACTCGTCTATGCTTCTCATCCCCCTCCCCCCGCCTTCTTTTTCTTGCCTTTTTCTCTCTGATGAAGGTGGAGGCTGAAATATTACTTTACAAAAGAATCTGGAGATATAAAAATGCTTAAATGTGTTGATGGAGTGTACGCTGGGACAAATTTTGTACTGTGAAACAGACTAAACAGAACTCAGAATGCAGACACACAAACACAGTACAAGACAGACTGCAACTTGTACGGCAGCCATTCACTTACTGGTGACTCTTAGATTCGCCGGACTGGACACTTTGACAGGGTGGCCAGTCGTGTTGGCCACACAGGCATAATTTCCTGCGTCACTGACTCTAACTTGTGGGATCTGCAGAGTTCCTTCTTTAGCATTCATCTGGAAGAGCTTTGACCCCTGGAAAGAAAAAAAAATGAGTCAAACACAATAAAATACCGTCCGCGTTATAGCTATTTTTGTCTAGAATCTGACAAGATGTTCTAGACTTGTCTAGTTCCTACCAATCTAAAAGTGAGATGTGAAGTATGAGACAAAGGATCAAGATGGAGACAAAAGGAAAACATCGCAACATACCCCAGCGCTTTGATCAAAATATTTTCTCATAAGGAAACACACAAAAGAATTCTGTTGACGTGGAGTAACAAAACAAAAGATGAGAGGACAAGAGAACCAGGTAAGAGATGGATCAAAGATTTCTTTGTCTTCTTAAAAAGAAGAAACAGACGCCCATTCTAGGATATCATAACTGAGATGCCAGTTCGGTAAGGAACTCAGAAAAGTAAGACCCAACTACAATATCTGTCTAGCTAGGACGAACAAAGAAAAGTAAAACCCAACTACAAGATTTCTCTAGTTAGGACGAACAAGGAACTCAGAAAAGTAAGACCCAACTACAAGATCTATCTAGCTAGGACGAATAAGGAACTCAGAAAAGTAAGACCCAACTACAAGATCTCTCTAGCTAGGTCGAACAAAGAAAAGTAAGACCCAACTACAAGATCTCTCTAGCTGGGACGAACAAGGAACTCAGAAAGTAAGACCCAACTACAAGATCTCTCTAGCTAGGTCGAACAAAGTAAAGTAAGACCCAACTACAAGATCTCTCTAACTAGGACGAACAAAGAAAGTAAGACCCAACTACAAGATCTCTCTAGCTATGACGAACAAAGAAAAGTAAGACCCAACTACAAGATCTCTCTAACTAGGACGAACAAAGAAAAGTAAGACCCAACTACAAGATCTCTCTAGCTGGGACGAACAAGGAACTCAGAAAGTAAGACCCAACTACAAGATCTCTCTAGCTAGGTCGAACAAAGTAAAGTAAGACCCAACTACAAGATCTCTCTAACTAGGACGAACAAAGAAAGTAAGACCCAACTACAAGATCTCTCTAGCTATGACGAACAAAGAAAAGTAAGACCCAACTACAAGATCTCTCTAACTAGGACGAACAAAGAAAAGTAAGACCCAACTACAAGATCTCTCTAACTAGGTCGAACAAAGAAAAGTAAGACCCAACTACAAGATCTGTCTAACTAGGACGAACAAAGAAAGTAAGACCCAACTACAAGATCTCTCTAGCTATGACGAACAAAAAAAAAAAAAAGCTGACCATTGATGTGCACCCATTCTGGAGATGATCGTGATGAAATCTTTATATCTCCCACGTAAATGGCTTATCCCAACCACCAGCTGTGACTTTGGGTGTAGTACCATAAAGTCCCCATTCTGACAGTCGTGTGTACAGTGTACTTTGGTGTGCCATTTTATTGCTTTTCTGACTGGTAGACGATTATGGCGGATCTTCAACTACCTTCCCAAGATCTTTCTTGCTTTCTGGTTGTAACAATCACGAAATCAGACAACTTACCATCGACAGTTGGTTCCCATCTTTCATCCATAGGATTGCTGTCACAGGATACGGTGTGCCTGCCACTTGACAACTGAAAGATGCACTTCCGTCTTCCTCCACCGTCATCGACTGAGGAACTCGACTGATTATTGGGGGAACTGAAAATTGAACATCAACAACAATAAAAAAATCGTCGTATATTTCCTAGATTAGCCCGTCGCGTAATGAGAAAAGATTCGCAGCAGTTTCTCAGCAGCAGTGCGCTGGACTTTCGGAGGAAGGGGGAGGAAGGAAGAGGATCAGATCAACCAAAGATCAGCTGATGAAGAATTCGTTACAGCCGTGATGCACATACAGTACGCTACACAGCTGGAGCCATCAAACAACGGCTGGTTGCAAGCCGTGAGAGACGAAGAAAATTTGTTGTTGCCATATAAGACGCTGTTGTCTGTTGGAATGTGATTGCTTCGTCGGTAAATGTCCATAGACATGAATGATTCACAGAATAAGCAAGAGAAATACTGAGAGCTTTACATAAAATATAGTAAATCCAAGAAAAGAAGTTTTCATGTCAAGTTTAGTTTTCAAAACGCAGTGATTCACAAGGACGGGACAAAACTAAACGCATCATTATGTTATTTCAGGGACAAAACTAAACGCGTCATTACGTCATTTTAGGGACAAAACTAAACGCGCCATTACGTCATTTTAGGGACAAAACTAAACGCGCCATTACGTCATTTCAGGGACAAAACTAAACGCGTCATTACGTCATTTTAGGGACAAAACTAAACGCGCCATTACGTCATTTCAGGGACACAACTAAACGCGTCATTACACAGACAAAACTAAACGCGTCATTACGTTTGTGAATGTATGAGATAGTGTCTTGTATATGCTGTAAAACCAAATATCTGTGAACAATGGAGACTAAACCTTCTTCATACAGCAAAACTAGAAATAGATGTAACCCGCAAAAAAACCCCAAACAAAACCAAGAGCCTAATAAATGAAAACAAAGCTTTCCTGCGATTGATATCCCATCTCTGCTACCACGTCTCTGTTACTGAATCATACATAACTTTCGCTAAAACAGTGGACTCAGAAACTGAGTACAGAAAAAAAAATTAAATACTAGTTAACAAACAGTAAACCAGATGGAGATGTGACATGAATACGTGAAAAAGAAGTGGCGTGGCGGTGTGATCGTCGAAAAAGCAAGCACAATTTTGCATTGTCCGTGAACTATATGGTGAAGTATTGAAACAAATCTCCCAAGAAAGCTTTTAGTTTAATAAGATGCTAAAAATAAGATTAGACTGCACAGATCAAGGAAATTATATTCATAGACGACTCAGTGACACAGTTTTTTTTCTTTTGCCCTGAAACATCTCTACTTCTCTCTGTGATACTTCTGGGGGAACAAGAAGAAAAGGATGTTTCATTATTTCGGCTTGGCTATTAGTAGAACTGATCGATGTATTCCAATATAATGGTGGAGTGTAATAAGAAGCTTGCTTCAAGAGTCCGCTCAGAAAATTATTCCAAGCCACTGTATTCTCCATCAATAAAACGTTTGCAACAACAATCACGATAGATCTTTCAAGAACAAAATGGATGCCAGCGTAGGAACCATATGTGTGCCAAATTCTCCTTGAAAAATTTGAAACCTCCAAGGAGGCCAGGGCACATGGGGCTCCGCAAGGGTTTTCCACAAATGCCTGTCTTTTGCCATTTTTCCACTCTTGCTCTGGTGAGCCCTCTATTGCTTAACATCCTCTCTGTTGTTCTTCTCCATGTCTCTTTTGGTCTATCCTTGATTTTTTACCCTATGGTGTCCATCTTAGTACTGTTTTTGTAATGAGTTGTCAGTCATTCGGAGCACATGTCCCAACCATCGCCAGCGTCTTTCCTCAATAATTGTTGTCAGTGGCTTCATCTGTATTTCTGCCAACAAGATGTTATTTCTTATGGTGTTTGGCCAAAATATTCTTCTAATTCTTCGTAAACATTTAGTCTGGAAAGAATTCAACTTGTTTTCTATGGTTTTGGTGATTTTACAGCATTCACTTCCATAGAGTAGTACACTTAGAACATTACTCTTAAATATCCTGATTTTCATATTTATGCTTAGTTTTTTAGACTTCCACATAGTCTGCAACATTGCAAAAGCCTGGTTTGCTCTAGTCACTCTGCTGTCTCCATTTTATACTACTTGACAACACCAACATCAACACCAAAACAAACACACACACACACACGCACGTGTCCGCACCCACCCACCCACACACACACACACCTCGGTGAGTGCGTCTACAAATGTATACACATAAGGGACACTACTCCATATACTTTAATCAACGAATATCCGTTACTAACATACAGCAAGTTAGTGCAGGAGTTTGCGTGGCTGACATACCAAGCTGACTTAGACATATCATCTCCTCTCCTTGAAAGTGTAAAAACAAGATTCACACACTCGCTGTTTTCATTTTCCAAGACTTCACTTTTATGACCGTGATACTTACATCTTTACAAGTAAATATTCTGAATATAGACGTTTCAATGACTTCACTTTTATAAAAGTGATACTTACATCTTTACAACTAAATATTGTGAATATAGACGTTTCAAAGAAAAGTGATACTTACATCTTTACAGCTAAATATTGTGAATATAGACGTTTAATGTCACAATATCTCTTATATTATTATTTTCTATGTTAATAGACGATATATGTCGCCGTGGGACATATGAAACAGAATGCTGGTCACATCAACATTGCTCTTGTACCTCTTGCCATTTAATGTCCCTTCAGTGTTGTACCAAGAATTTCATTGAATGACTGGTGTGGGGCATTCCTTCTCAAGTTTCATTTCGTATACGCTTCTTGTCAAGCTTTGTCGTGATCTTTGACATTTCTATACCTGTGGCTTCACTTTTCCAGTGTCTTATCAAGCGATTTCATATCTGTTTCCTGCATCCTTTACATTCGTTTCCCTCAAGTGTGTTTAGTAATTGCTAACCTTCTGAGTTCTCATAGTATGCCAAACATTTTTCGATTGCATTTCATGCGTGTTTTTAATGTTGCTTTTTTCCGTGTGATATCTTACAAGAACTTAATATTGAAGAATGCTGGCTAGTAAAGAGAATTAAAGAGAGAAAACTAAAATATTTTGGACACATTAAACGTCATGATAATCTAGAGAAAACTGTCTTGGAAGGGTACATAATGGGGAAAGGAAAGAGAGGAAGACCAAAGCGAAGATGGCTGCAAGATATCGTTGATGATCTGCAAATGGATGCATCAGCAGCAGGCCATCTTGCTCACAACCTGGAGGTCTACAGGGGTGCTGATAGGGAGGCAAAGTTCCGCAAGGGACGTGTAAATGACTGACTAACTATCCCCTAGTCTTTTTTTATAGTACATTAGACAGATGTGACTTTTCTGTTCTCATACAACAGTTTTTAAAATATTCTCTCCCATGAATGAATCCACCACCTGCAGCAACTGTCCTATTTTGTGAAAGGCTACGAGAGTAGAAACAAAATGTATGGAAGTAATTGCCACAAAACTGTCTCAGAGTGATAGATTACTCAGTTTGACATTATGTTTTTAAACCTCCAATTACGGGCGTTAGCTAAATTTATATATTTCAGAATGGGAACGTGATGAGTCAGCTATTAGTTGTGCCAGTTTTTTTTTCCTGGGCTGTGTCCCTTAATATACTGGGCCTCATTTAGCTGCTGCCGAAGATTCCACAACCAAGTTGTCGATATTTTTCTTCTTCTTCTTGGTTGATTTTCGCATGCTCAGCTTTCTAAACAGGGAGCAGGGTCGTCTCCATGAATCCCGTTGTCAGCAGGAGGTCTTCGTAGGGACCCCAGAGTTTCTCCTTCATGCTTCTCTCCTGGGGCCATACCTGGGTTCTGAGGTCCCTGTACATTCTGCAGGTATGTAGTACGTGTTCAGGAAGTCCATCATATATGGGCTTTGATTTTCATCTTTTCGCTGCTACATACATCTCGAGAGGCTGCTGTGCTAACTACTTCGCTGGCCTACTTTCACCCAGCGCTGAAGTATTTTTGTTGTTGTCTCAAAATCTAAGACGCAGTGGTATGCTGACGATTTTTTTTATCACCAGAAAATATAAATAAGTTGTAACTCTAGTATTCTTCCACTTTCGTCTCATTTAAGTCACATTATATATAGGTCATAACACATTTATATCTTCGTAAGCTTTGTTACATAGAATCAACCAAAAAGGACTGCAGAATGTTTGTTTCTCATCCCTTCCACCCAATTAAACAGCAAGTGTTCGATTTATCCATTTGACATTTGTTGTAAGTCGATTCCAGAGACCGGACGTTTGTAAAAATAGAGGTAATAATTACGGTACAAAGCAATGATGGACGATCTGCTATTTCCTCCTATCTCTAACTTCGGGTATAATCTATCTCAGAGGTTTCCAGTTAACAAAAGTCTGCGTACCCCCTGCTTTTTTAAATAAAAGCCACCTATTCCCATACTTTGGAAAAGTTTCATATCTCTATGGTAGCTATGTAAATTTAAATGCAAAAAAAATTATTTTTCAGAAAATGTGGGTAAACTTTAATCAGTAAACTCTACACTAGCTTAAAAAACAAAACAGTATGAACCTGGTGAATTTTCAAAATGACAATAATGTAGTTAAGAAAAAAAATAGAAACCAATTAATATTCCTACTTGTTCTAACAAAAACAAAAAAAAAACAAAAAGATCCTGAGTTTTTGTCACGAACCCCGACGGCAGGTTCCAGGGACCACCAGTTTGGGAACCACTGATCCATCCACCGATATCATAATAAGAAATGTGTATACAATACTAATTACTCTGTGGAAGTGATTGCTGGAAAATCACCAAAACCATAGAAAACAAGTTGAATTCTTTCCAGACTAAATGTTTACGAAGAATTAGAAAAATATTTTGGCCAAACACCATAAGAAATAACATCTTATTCGCAGAAATGCAGATGAAGTCACTGACAACAATTATTGAGGAAAGACGCTGGCGATGGTTGTGACATGTGCTCTGAATTACTGACAACTCAGTACCAAAAATAGCACTAAGATGGACACCACAGGGGAGCATAAGTAAGGATAGACCAAAAGAGACATGGAGAAGAACAACAGAAAGGATGTTGAGCAATATAGGGCTCACCTGGGCAAGAGCAGAAAAAAATGGCAAAGGACAGGTATTTGTGGAAAACCCTGGGCACTTAAGGTTCAGAGAGAGAGAGAGAGAGAGAGAGAGAGAGAGAGAGAGAGACAGAGACAGAGAGAGAGAGAGAGAGAGAGGGAGAGAGTTAGAAAGAGATAGAGATAGAGAGATATATATACAATACTAAATGCTGCACAATGCCTGCCCCCATCGGCTACTAAAAACGACACATTTCCAGCACGTGGCCGGTTTCAGTGTCTGAAAACAGTCACATAAAACTAAAAACAGCTACTGTGATTTCCCTGATATTAAACGAGAATAACCATCTACAGCAGCGATCAAGAAAAAATGAAACGAGTTTACACGTCTTTAGCGCTGGAGGGAAAAAATGATAGGAAGGCGTTAACTCGTCCTTTGCAGCGAGTTAAGAAAATGAGTAAACGCGTCTTTAGCAGCGAGAGGGTTAATCTCTCTTGATAGTTAATGGGAAATTTTGACATATCACTAACTTTCGTTGATAACTTTTATAGATGTTATACTAACGCATATAAAATTAATGATGTGTAGTTTGTAAGCCTAGTGTAAACTAACGTGCATTTGACTGCTCCAGTTTATCATGTGCTTACTTCAACTCACTTCACAGATAGATTTTACTTCCTTTAGTCTTGATGTTGGAGAAAAGACGTTAAGCAACTTGTAAGTATTTATATATGGATGGTTTTGCATACATACACGTAGTAATCGGTGTCTGATAAGCTAAACTGAAGTAAAGCGAATTTCATAGGGGTGAGTATACAATACTTTACTGTCAATAAGCATGTTTTAAGACATAAAAATATACTAGAGTGATCTTATATTTGTACACAGATTTTAAAATAAGTACTTTTATATTAAATAAGTATTGTATACTTTAAAAAAAATATTGTAAATTTACAATAAGAGTTCACTGATCGGGAAAAAAATATTGAATCGACGTAAAACGGAAGGTCGTAAATCGGGGGATTATTTAAACTTACACTAACTGGCTGATGAAGCTGAAGATCAAAGTAGCGAACTGATCTGGAATTGTCGTGATTTCTCTTATATTCCACTGTTTCTTCTCTCGTGTTATCTTTTGTCATAACTGTAGCACCAGCTTCGGGACATTTTCTTCAGATGTGAAGTCTATAGTACGTGATTCAGCAAATATTTGAATTGGTAGCAGAAAATGGCTTGTAGAAATTGATGTTGCCGTTGCTCCACCTCCCTGGAGCTGATACAAGCTGCGGTTTTTTTTTTTTTTAGTAGACGAGATAGTGAAGATGTTGAAAAACAATCATCGTATTGAATTGTGAATGGATTGTGAATGGATTGCGGTGGTTAGCTTAAAGATCTGGAGTGGATAAACACACACAAAATCAGCCGTCTTGGCAGGCTCCGCTACCATGAGCACCACGGAGATCCCTGCACTGCTAGCAAGGCTGAATCTGTTACTAGGAGCACCAGCAGAGAGGTGGAACAGAGCTCTGAACAGCTGCAATCCTCTAGCCTTGTCTCACCAGCACACTAGAGCCGCCATCTTTGCTCGTAGATAAATGATTAAATAAACATTGAACATATTCAAAAGAGCTGCCATTTTTTCCCCACAGTTGTATTTCAGCGTCTCTCTAGTACATTCATTTACTCTTGTGTTTCATCCAAATACTGTGGAGTCGAGTACTTCGTTCTTCGCCTAGTTAACCATGATTTTCTTGACGATCCATTTTCTAAAAAAAAAAAACGCTTTTCTGCCATGTTCATAAAACAAATTGACCCATTTGGTGAAGTTAGCAGCAATGCCAGATCTCTTAGTAAACTCCACCACCTGAAGATCACATCGATCTGAGGCCCTTTCGCATTGCCTGTTCTCGTGAAGAAATAACGTAGAGGTATGCTATGACAGTCCATAACTATTATTTGTCGGGTCTGACAGCTATCCTCACTGCATGAACTGCGTGACGGGGCATTATGTTGCTATCTTGCTTCAGTCTGTGCATTTTTCCTTTCCCTGTATACGACAGGGCTAGATAAGGATTCAAAACCTTTATACTGTTACAAACTCAAGTTCTCAAATACAAACCATTCAGTTTTTGTTTGTTTGTTTCTTTGTTTATAAGTTCACTAAGTTTTAGTTCTTTTAGTTCCTTCTGCTGCTAGTTCCTGTACGAGATCGTTCAGATTTTACTTCCTTTAGTCTTGATGTTGGAGAAAAGACGTTAAGCAACTTGTAAGTATTTATATATGGATGGTTTTGCATACATACACGTAGTAATCGGTGTCTGATAAGCTAAACTGAAGTAAAGCGAATTTCATAGGGGTGAGTATACAATACTTTACTGTCAATAAGCATGTTTTAAGACATAAAAATATACTAGAGTGATCTTATATTTGTACACAGATTTTAAAATAAGTACTTTTATATTAAATAAGTATTGTATACTTTAAAAAAAATATTGTAAATTTACAATAAGAGTTCACTGATCGGGAAAAAAATATTGAATCGACGTAAAACGGAAGGTCGTAAATCGGGGGATTATTTAAACTTACACTAACTGGCTGATGAAGCTGAAGATCAAAGTAGCGAACTGATCTGGAATTGTCGTGATTTCTCTTATATTCCACTGTTTCTTCTCTCGTGTTATCTTTTGTCATAACTGTAGCACCAGCTTCGGGACATTTTCTTCAGATGTGAAGTCTATAGTACGTGATTCAGCAAATATTTGAATTGGTAGCAGAAAATGGCTTGTAGAAATTGATGTTGCCGTTGCTCCACCTCCCTGGAGCTGATACAAGCTGCGGTTTTTTTTTTTTTTAGTAGACGAGATAGTGAAGATGTTGAAAAACAATCATCGTATTGAATTGTGAATGGATTGTGAATGGATTGCGGTGGTTAGCTTAAAGATCTGGAGTGGATAAACACACACAAAATCAGCCGTCTTGGCAGGCTCCGCTACCATGAGCACCACGGAGATCCCTGCACTGCTAGCAAGGCTGAATCTGTTACTAGGAGCACCAGCAGAGAGGTGGAACAGAGCTCTGAACAGCTGCAATCCTCTAGCCTTGTCTCACCAGCACACTAGAGCCGCCATCTTTGCTCGTAGATAAATGATTAAATAAACATTGAACATATTCAAAAGAGCTGCCATTTTTTCCCCACAGTTGTATTTCAGCGTCTCTCTAGTACATTCATTTACTCTTGTGTTTCATCCAAATACTGTGGAGTCGAGTACTTCGTTCTTCGCCTAGTTAACCATGATTTTCTTGACGATCCATTTTCTAAAAAAAAAAAACGCTTTTCTGCCATGTTCATAAAACAAATTGACCCATTTGGTGAAGTTAGCAGCAATGCCAGATCTCTTAGTAAACTCCACCACCTGAAGATCACATCGATCTGAGGCCCTTTCGCATTGCCTGTTCTCGTGAAGAAATAACGTAGAGGTATGCTATGACAGTCCATAACTATTATTTGTCGGGTCTGACAGCTATCCTCACTGCATGAACTGCGTGACGGGGCATTATGTTGCTATCTTGCTTCAGTCTGTGCATTTTTCCTTTCCCTGTATACGACAGGGCTAGATAAGGATTCAAAACCTTTATACTGTTACAAACTCAAGTTCTCAAATACAAACCATTCAGTTTTTGTTTGTTTGTTTCTTTGTTTATAAGTTCACTAAGTTTTAGTTCTTTTAGTTCCTTCTGCTGCTAGTTCCTGTACGAGATCGTTCAGTTTTTTCTTACTCTGTTTTCTTGTTTATTTAATTATCTTTCCTCATTAACCGCATCAACTTTATAGCCGATTTGCGATTACACGAAGTGCGCTGGTGAACGTTAAAGTCCACGTCATTGCTTGTGAAACATACCACTTCCCACAGCATTCAAGCATTTTTTATTGGACTAGGATGTTGTGGGGATGTGCAGTGTCATGTATTTCAGTTCACAAGAAAACTGGGAAATCAGATTGTCTGAGTGGTACCTGACCTCAGGGAGAGGTCATCATCAATCATGTACGGCTGCTGGATGTTTGAGATTTGCATTTTCATTTTTGGTGGTAGTTGGTTGCCCATCCTGAACTCAACTCACAGACGTGCACGATTTATCTCTTGTATTATTTTTATTTGCGTCGTTTTTTCCCCCTGGTATTAAAATAGTTTGTTCGCGACAAAATTTAAAGAAAGACGTGAATAATATTTTAAAGTAGTGTTACATTTTAAAGACGGACAGTCTGATAAAGAAGCTCCGAGATAGGTTTGACAGAAAGACAAGGAGATAGGTTTGACAGAAAGACAAGGAGATAGGTTTGACAGGAAGACAAGGAGATAGGTTTGACAGAAAGACAAGGAGATAGGTTTGACAGAAAGACAAGGAGATAGGTTTGACAGAAAGATAGGTTTGACAGAAAGACAAGGAGATAGGTTTGACAGGAAGACAAGGAGATAGATTAACCGGGCAGTCAGACGGGAATTCAGAGAGAGAGAGAGAGAGAGAGAGAAGAGTGCATGGATGGATGAGTGGATGGGTGGATGCATAAGTGGGTGGATGGATGCATGCATGCATGCATCAGAGGGTGGATGGATGGATGCATGCATGCATAAGTGGGTGGATGGGTGGGTGGATGGATGGATGAGTGGATGGAAGGATATGGATGGATGGATGGACGGACGGACGGATGGTTGGATGGATGGATGAGTGGATTGAAGGATATGGATGGATGGATGGACGGAGACGGACGGATGGTTGGATGCATGGATGGATGGACGGAAGGAAGGATGGATGGATGGAAGGATGGATGGATGGATGGATGGATGGAGGTACATGTGAATATACAACATAACAGGACTGCATTATTTAAAGGAATTTGCTTCAATTTGTTTAAAATATCAGAATAACACAAATATATCTCTAACACTTTCACGACCAATAACAAGTGCTGCCTTCTGAAAAAAAAATGTGAGCAAAAATTTTAACAGACTTGACTTTCAAGAGTTTTACTCCTGTTGAATATAGATTATCTCAAATGAATGCAGCTAAATATCTTTAACTCTTGTACCATGAGTAATCGATGATGTCTAATTTTAGATATCGTATGAATCATGTGGGTATCGAGGAAGTAAATAAATGAGTTCGCGCGTGCGCAGTGGTGGAAGAACAATTTGGTGTTTGGTGGCATACTTATATGCCATGTAAAATAATTTTTTAAACTGTCCATATACCTGTAATAGTAATAGAGTGTGAGGTAAAACTCGACAGTATATGTAATATTTGTAATGCGTGCCGGACATAATGTGGCAGTACCACGCAACGTTAGTTATAGACGAATATTGCTTGGGAGAGCCACGTACAACATTTAAGAAGTAATGCACATTACAAGTAATGTTGTAAGAATGCTATTATGTAATATCATAACATACACCTACATATGGTGTTGACTCATCTTATATGATACCATCTACATATAGTATTCGCTCAGCCCATATAACACACACTTACATATAGTATCCACTCATCTCATATGACAACATACACCAACATAAAGAGTCCACTCACCCCATATGATAACATTGACCAACATATAGTATCCACTCTTATCTTATCTTATATCCTTCCCGTGCCGTTAAACGTCACATAGGGCTCGCAAAGTAGTTCGCCAATTTTTCCTGTCTTCGGCGAGTCTTTCAACCTCATCAAAGGATTTTATGCCTGTTAATTTGGCCTCTAGGGATGCCAACTCCGAGGAGCATCCACTCACCCCATACAATAACACACACTTGCATATAGTGTCCACTCACATCATATGATAGCATACACCAACATATAGTATCCACTCACACCATATGATAGCATACACCAACATATAGTATCCACTCACACCATATGATAACATACACCAACATATAGTATCCACTCACATCATATGATAGCATACACCAATAGTGTCCACTCACATCATGTGATAGCATACACCAACATATAGTGTCCACTCACATCATGTGATAGCATACACCAACATAAAGCGTCCATTCACATCATATTATAGCATACACCAACATATAGTGTCCACTCACATCATATGACAGCATACACCAACGTATAGTGTCCATTAACATATGATAGAATACACAAACATATAGTGTCCACTCACATCATATGATAGCATACACCAATAGTGTCCACTCACATCATATGACAGCATACACCAACATATAGTGTCCACTCACATCATATGATAACATACACCAACATATAGTGTCCACTCACATCATATGATAGCATACACCAACATATAGCGTCCACTCACATCATATGATAGCATACACCAACATATAGTGTCCACTCACATCATATGATAGCATACACCAACATATAGTGTCCACTCACATCATATGATAGCATACACCAACATATAGTGTCCACTCACATCATATGATAGCATACACCAATAGTGTCCACTCACATCATATGATAACATACACCAACATATAGTGTCCACTCACATCATATGATAGCATACACCAACATATAGCGTCCACTCACATCATATGATAGCATACACCAACATATAGTGTCCACTCACATCATATGATAGCATACACCAACATATAGTGTCCACTCACATCATATGATAGCATACACCAATAGTGTCCACTCACATCATATGATAACATACACCAACATATAGTGTCCACTCACATCATATGATAACATACACCAACATATAGTGTCCACTCACATCATATGATAACATACACCAACATATAGTGTCCACTCACATCATATGATAGCATACACCAATAGCGTCCATTCACATCATATTATAGCATACACCAACATATAGTGTCCACTCACATCATATGACAGCATACACCAACGTATAGTGTCCATTAACATATGATAGAATACACAAACATATAGTGTCCACTCACATCATATGATAGCATACACCAATAGTGTCCACTCACATCATATGACAGCATACACCAACATATAGTGTCCACTCACATCATATGATAACATACACCAACATATAGTGTCCACTCACATCATATGATAGCATACACCAACATATAGCGTCCACTCACATCATATGATAGCATACACCAACATATAGTGTCCACTCACATCATATGATAGCATACACCAACATATAGTGTCCACTCACATCATATGATAGCATACACCAACATATAGTGTCCACTCACATCATATGATAGCATACACCAATAGTGTCCACTCACATCATATGATAACATACACCAACATATAGTGTCCACTCACATCATATGATAGCATACACCAACATATAGCGTCCACTCACATCATATGATAGCATACACCAACATATAGTGTCCACTCACATCATATGATAGCATACACCAACATATAGTGTCCACTCACATCATATGATAGCATACACCAATAGTGTCCACTCACATCATATGATAACATACACCAACATATAGTGTCCACTCACATCATATGATAACATACACCAACATATAGTGTCCACTCACATCATATGATAACATACACCAACATATAGTGTCCACTCACATCATATGATAGCATACACCAATAGTGTCCACTCACATCATATGACAGCATACACCAACATATAGTGTCCACTCACATCATATGATAACATACACCAACATATAGTGTCCACTCACATCATATGATAACATACACCAACATATAGTGTCCACTCACATCATATGATAACATACACCAACATATAGTGTCCACTCACATCATATGATAACATACACCAACATATAGTGTCCACTCACATCATATGATAACATACACCAACACATAGTGCCCACTCACCCGATACTATAACCCAAACGCTCTGCTTCTTCTCGCCGGAAGTGTTGTTGGCGATGAAAGTGTAGTTCCCAGAATCCATCTCTTGCGGAGAGTCAAAGATCAGATTGTTGTTCTGAACATGTATGCGCCCTGTCTCTCCGATAACACGGTCACTTCTGTCGAGCCACCTATTTTTTATGATGATGATGAATTCGTAATGTTAGTTTGAAGTTATAACCACGTTAATTCGTCACAGATTTAACAAGCATCTAGTAATATACGCTATAAAGAGAGCTTAACAATATGAAGAGAACGTTAGAAAGTTAAACAAAGAAGTTTTATTATGGCAGTTTTTTTTTTCCATGGTTCATTTATAACAGTGGGGCCCTACATCCTAAAACCTTGACCAATCTTTCATTAACCCTTTTGCTCCGGGGTTACATCTTGCTTTACTTTTTTGTATATTATCGCAGCTATGACTTTGCAGCGCGCAGTAATTCTCTCTCTGGCAGAATCATTGTCATCTGTAGGTTCAGTCTGCAGTGCTTTCAGATACAAATCAGTAGTTGTTGTAAAAATGAGTGACACGTGACACAAAGTATGATGGTTAATCTGCCGCCGTTTAAAAAGTCAGGACTGCGATGACATAATCTGCTTGTTTTCCCAGGACAAAGCAAGATGAGACCCCAGAGCAAATCGTTCATGTAAGATTGGTCGGGTCTTTAGTGCTCTTGGCTCGACGGTCATAGATGAATCAATGGGAACTAAGATTACAGTAAATGCCCTTTGCAAGATTGCAGAACATGGTGTTGAAAAACGTCGGACATAGATAACGTGATGATAATAAAAGACGTGTTCAGGGAAGAGAATAGCTGTAAAATAACTTAAAGCAGGAATCGTTAGTTTAAACACTAAGGATGAGATCAGAGAACTTATAGATTTGTCAAGACTACAAAAGAGGTAACGATATCTTTCCGACTACTGGACCAAATCAACCAGAGTAAGAAAAAGATAAAGGTAAAGGTAATCCTGTCATGCCTTAGAGGCACATAGGAATATGATGTTAGTGCCCACATCTTCCTTGACCTCTCATCACACTAGAGGGCGATATGGTCAGTATCACGCCTGGCTGCCTTTCTTTAACCAACTCCAAAAGAAGTCGGGTACCCAGTTCTGCAGCTGGGTGACTGGGGTGCCTCCGGCCGGATTCGAACCCTCGACCTTCGCCATGAGAGACCAATGCACTAACCACTTCGCCACTCAGACAGCCAGAGCAAGAAAAGAAGCCTTAAACATTCACTGGAAAGCTTCCTTTGTGCGGACGACAAAGTAAACAGCACGCATACCCTCGTCATGACACTAAAGTATTCTGTTGTGATGTAGGGTAACACAGTAAAGTATTCTGTTGTGATGTAGGGTAACACAGTAAAGTATTCTGTTGTGATGTAGGGTAACACAGTAAAGTATTCTGTTGTGATGTAGGGTAACACAGTAAAGTATTCTGTTGTGATGTGGGGTAACACAGTAAAGTATTCTGTTGTGATGTAGGGTAACACAGTAAAGTATTCTGTTGTGATGTAGGGTAACACAGTAAAGTATTCTGTTGTGATGTAGGGTAACAAACACTAGAATACAAATGTCCATGTACCTGTGGGGTACAGTCGTATTTGTGGGGGTACAGTCCTACTTGTGGGTACAGTCCTATTTGTGGGGGTACAGTCCTACTTGTGGGTACAGTCTTACTTGTGGGGGTATAGTCCCACTTGTGGGGTACAGTCGTACTTGTGGGGGTACAGTCCTACTTGTGGGGGTACAGTCCTACTTGTGGGGTACAGTCCTACTTGCGGGTACAGTCGTACTTGTGGGGGTACAGTCCTACTTGTGGGAAAGTCTTACTTGTGGGGGTATAGTCCCACTTGTGGGGTACAGTCGTACTTGTGGGGGTACAGTCCTACTTGTGGGGGTACAGTCCTACTTGCGGGTACAGTCCTATTTGTGGGAGTACAGTCTTACTTGTGGGGGTACAGTCCTACTTGTGGGGTACAGTCGTGTTGCATTGCAGGGCTGGTTATCAGAGGCTAACATGAGCAAGATGATCTGACAAGATTGTCTGAGTCAGAAACAGATGTTACTATCTGACAAGATTGTCTGAGTCAGAAACAGATGTTACTATCTGACAAGATTGTCTGAGTCAGAAACAGATGTTACTATCTGACAGCGCAATCAGCAGAATGGCGTCGCCAATACAGTTGAAGAAGAAGAAGAAGAAGAAGAAAAAGAAGAAGAAGAAAAAGAAGAAGAAGAAGAAGAACAACAACAAGAACAAGGAGGAGGAGGAGAATGAGGAGGAGGAGAAGGAGGAGGAGAGAATAAGACAAAAGAAGGAGACAGAAAGAAAAAAATAGAAGAACACGAACAAGAACGTCTCTCGCCATCGTTTGTGTTATGCCTGCATGAATATTTGTCTTCTTTTCTCCACTAAAACTAACAGATGTATCCTTTTGTCTTCCTTCTCATCTCCTTTCCGTTTTGTCATGTTATTTTTGAGGCACAATAAAGTAACATGGTTCTGTTACTGAATTTCCTATAAGATTTATCCACGTTCTTCCTTGTCAAAACTCGGTGAATTACTCCAGTACTTGAATTATACATCCCTTGTTTACTGACATGGCTTTAATCTACGCTGGACTAACCCAAAACTACATCGGTTCTAATGCAGGCGAACGCTTTTGTATTGTTTCGTTCCTACTGATCAGTGATTGAAGTTTTTAAAATATTTATGGAAAATTGATTCTATTTTTTTTCCACATTAAAAAATACAGCTTCTTTATATTCCTGTTTGAAGTTATTTCGTTATTTTTAAAAAAAGTTAGTTTGTGTGTGCGTGCGTGCGTGCGCGCGCGCGTGTGTGTGTCATTTAGTGTGATCAATCCATTTTCTGTCATATACATCCTTGTCTAAGTTGTGTGGTTGTTTTTAGTGTTCTTACCAAACATGCTTAATATACTGGCAACCCCCCCCCCTTTCTCTTCTTACTCTCTCTCTCCCTCTGTCCCTTCGCCCCTTTCTCTCTCTCTCTCTATATATATATATATATATGTGCTGTCTCCCTCTCATTCCCTCCCTCTCTCTTCCTCTCACTTCCTCTTTCTCCATATGTCTCTCGCTCACTCTCTCTTCTGTATCTGTCTCTCCCTCACTCTCTCCTCTATATCTGTCTCTCCTTCACTCTCTCTTCTGTATGTGTCTATCCCTCACTCTCTCTTCTATATCTGTCTCTCCTTCACTCTCTCTTCTGTATCTGTCTCTCCCTCACTCTCTCTTCTATATCTGTCTCTCCAACTTTCTCCCTCTTTGTCTCCATGTTTCACTCCCTCTTTCTTTCATTTTCATTCTCTTCCTCTCTCTTCACTATATCTATCCCCCTCTCTCCCATAACTCTCTCCCTCTCTCTCTCTTCCCCTATCTCTCCCCATCTCTCTGCCGCTATATCTCTCTTCCCCTCTCTCTCCTGTATCTGACTTTCCCCTCTCTCTCGCTCCCTCTCTCCCTCTGTCTGTCTGTGCTCTTTCTTCCCTGTCTCTCCCTCCTATATATATATCTCTCTTCCCTATAGTTTTCTCCCATATCTCCCCCTCTCTCTCCCTCTCTCTTCCTATTTATGTCCCCCATATAAAGAGATATGCTGTTGCACAGATCAGAGTGTGGAGTGTATAGACAAGAGATAAGTTTATTATTTATTATTTATGTAATCATTTAATTGTGTCTTCATTATTATTATTCTCATTAACAAATGCTGAATGACTGTGACTGAGTGAAAGCTTTATGATGAAGGGCAGAATGTGAGACGGGCCTGTGTGCCCAATTCTTAACCATTTGAAAATAAAGTATGTTTGTTCGTTCGTTCTCTCTCCATCTCTCTCGCCTGTCTGTCCCTTATCTTTCTCTATCTCTCCCCTCTCTCCTCCCCCCCCCCCAATATCTCCCCTCTATCTTCCCTATCTGTCTCTCCCCTCTCTCTTCCCTATCTTTCTCTTCCCATCTCTTTCCCTTATATCTCATCCTTTTCTTCCTCTCCCTATCTCTCTCTCCTTCTCTGCTACAGTCTTCCTTTTCTCTTAGAATTTAAAATCTTTTAGTTTTGTTATAATAAGCTTCTGTGTATTCTCGTGACATATGTCACATGATGGTACTGGTGACAAGTAAGTGATTCTCGTGACATATGTCACATGATGGTACTGGTGACAAGTAAGTGATTCTCGTGACATATGTCACATGATGGTACTGGTGACAAGTAAGTGATTCTCGTCATATATGTCACATGATGGTACTGGTGACAAGTAAGTGATGAAAGTCACATTACTGTTTCGCTGTAATGTGTTGTTGAATGTTCGCAGTTTCTCCAGAACTGTGACAGGCAAAAACTGTTCTCTCCAAGCACACTTTGAGCGTCTGAATAGTGAAGTGGGTAGTGCAATGACTTTCATGCCGAAGGATCTGTAGTGTCGAGTGGTGCCATTTTGTAAAATAAGTTAAATCAGTAATAGCCATTCTTGTAGTCTGAGATGGTTACTTTGAGACTGACGGTGACTTTTACTTTGACACAGACTTTGACATTGACTTTGGAGTTGACTTTGACACTGATGTTGACTTTGATGATCACTTTGTTTACGAGGTTTTACTTTTTCCCCTTGTGTCTGATACTGGAACATACAAGTCCTCTTCGGCTGCTCTGCAGCTCCATATAGAATGTCGGTGATGCAGGAGTTTGGTGGTATCAGGTTCTTCCGAAGATCTTTCACATTGCTGCTTGTCCAGCAGGTGGTGCTTAACAGTTCCTTCTTCTTGTCCGCTGCAGTGAACTCAGTATGTGGCGTGGTCATCGGTCACGTGTGCTGTGTGAAACATGGAGATTGTAGTCAACATCATACAAACGTGAATTCCATCATGATTGCAATAAAGACCACAAAAAAAAAAAAAAACTGCCTAAAGTCTCACCTGAAGTCCGGATCTGGGCGACCTGCAGGTGGAAAAACCTTGATCTCAAACTTTTCCTGGACAGGAATCACGATCGGATAGTTAGGCACAAAGCGAGGCTCAAACGTCTGAGATGTCACGTCATCTAAATCTGCAGAGAGGAAACACACATTTTAAAAGTTGTCGCCGGTCAGTTTACATTTTTTAAAACAACAGACAGACATGGTTCAGTATTTTAGTGCTGGTACAACACGTCCTTTGTTATACAACACTTTCATTCTTATACAACACTCTCTTTGTAGTGGGAATAGTTACAGAAAAACTGGATACGCTCCTCAACTTTATCAAGAAAGAAAGTTACCCTTCTCTCTGGTCATATTGAGCAACTTGATCGCGTATAGCCAATGTTCTCTCTAAGCTGCGGCCGCGCACACACACACACACACACACAAAAAGATCTTGACGAGAATGAAGTCTTATACGCTGCGCAAAAAATAACATTTCTACTCTTATTTTGTTTTCAATTTCCTTATGTTCTCTGTGCTAAGGTATGGTCGACGAAGAATATGATAGCACTATATGAGTTTGTTCTAATGATTTTTTTTTTGTTTGATTTTAGTATTTCTTTCCACGAGAGCTTTAAACTGTACCCTGTAATCTAATCTGACGTTATGGCGCATTTTGCACACAGAATATTTTAAAGAATATATACGAACACGAACCGCATATCTTTAGAAGGCATCTTGTTTACAACGCACAGTTATAAAGGGGAGAGATCTTTGAGAACGAGAGAAAGAGAGGCGGATATGATACTATCACTCAGACTATTAAGACAGTACTCACTGACGCAGAAATCCTGGCTGGACAATGAAGCCGGCTAATCAAGAGAACATGGGTGTGTGAAGAGCATGTCGTACGAGTGAAGCATTATCATTACAATATAGGCAAACATGAAGCTTTAGAGACAGAAAGTTTGCAAGGTAAGGAAATGACAAGCCGCGTATGTGGTCATGAAAGATCTGCCAAAATGTAGCCACACAAACATTCTGCAAACATACGGATACAGAGAATTAGAAACAGACATTCAGCAACACAGACATTCAACAACACACATAGGCACACAAATACAGACAGACAAAAAGACAGACAATTATATTTATATACGGACAGATGCAGAGACTGACCAGCGCGCGGAGACAGACAAACAGAAATAGGGATATAATTCTGTCTGGTCCAAATTAATGGAGCTTGCTACATTCATTAAATTTAATGTTCGTGTATGTGTGTTTGTGGACAACAGTGCTCGCAGGCAAGTTAAATATTGTACATGTCTTTCCTAGATAAATACATTCCTGATTTCCTACAACCTGGCCTATAAAATACCTCACGGAACTTTAAAGAAACCAACTGCACGCTTAATTAACTTTCATAAAACGGCCCTCTTGGGAACTGCCCCTGCAATTCGCTGGAACACGTGGTAGACATGCAGCCAGGGCAAGACAGTGCAGACAATACAGCAGAAATTGCCTCATCTGGTTTTTGCCCGTCTACTGTAGAGTTTTGTGCAGATTTATCAATCCTTTACTGCTACTGGCGGTTTAGGCCTAAATCGCCATTTTCTATAAGACTCTGGAGGTTCGGAGGAATGTAATGTGGTAGTTTTCGGGATGTGAGTGTTAGCGAAAGAAATTAGACATGAGAAAGGTGTATTTTGTATGTTGATAGAAACGTTTCATTCCACATGCATGAATTACGTGAATTAAAGGAGAGGAGAAATACTACAGCAAATCTTCTTCTTCTTCTTCTTCTTATTATTATTATTATGAGCCGTGCCTGATAGCTTTGACGATCATGTTTCTCCATCTTGTGCGGTCCTTGGTGTTTCCGATTAATTCAGGTTCTTCTCTTCTTTCTGTGCCACGTGGACAGTCCACTGAGATATTTTTTCTTTCGGGCTTCCTGTCTTCCTTTCTCTCTCTCTCGAATTTCCAAGCCTTTACCCAAGTTCTCCAATCTCTGTCTTCTCATGACATGTCCAAGAAACTTTGAGACTTTTTTTCTTATCATTTTAACAAGGTTTCGTTGTCCTGAAACTTCTATGAGGGCCTATTTATGTTTATATCTGTCCAGAATATTTGTTGCATCTTGCTCCAGACTCACATCTCTGTTTTTTTCCTGTTTCTTTGTCATTATTTTGTTGACTGTCATAGTTTCACACCCATGTAGAAATACTGACTCTATACAGCACTGTAATACTCTTCTCCTCGCTTTTAGAGACATTTTCTTATTTGTTTGTATTTTCTTCATGTCATTACAAAGCTGCATTTGTCTTACTTATTCACGAATTACAGTAAACACTAAAGATGTTAGTTTCCTTGCCACATTCTTCATGAGGTCTGTGTTTGGTCTTGTAAGCGTTTATAAGCTTTATGAGGAAAAAAAAAAGAATGAAATGACGTTTACTACAATTAATTTATTATCGCTTCTTGTAGTTGTTTCGTTCTGTGTAAAAGAATTCCTGACACATATTCACGATATCACTCTTGCCAATTTATGTAGCTCGTCAAGTCTTCAGATCTCCTTTCCCATGTATTAAGTATATTACTCTAATTTTTACCACAGATTGATGTTTTTTCTTCTGTGATTTACATTTTACAGAAAATTGTAATATGCTTTTTTTCTGATTAAAAATCTTTACATAACTATAACAACCAAAAAAAAAACACGCCGGAAATGGAAATTGCAAAGATGTTGTCATATGGGAACAAGGTTGTGGAACGAGGCTGGGGGAACTGTTGCCATAGCCTCGAATGCCTCGGGAGTCACCAGAATAGATGAGGGCCAAAAACAAAGAATCATTTATCATAATATCGTGATTGTATAATTCATCTCCATAACGTAAAATCCCCTGTATATATGTTCCATGAAAAATTGTGCGTGTACATTCGAGTACATAATGTAATATGTTTCGTAGAACTGTTGTCTTAGAATAATGGCATATTCAACTGTTCCCTTAGAATAATATGTTTCGTATAACTGCTCCTTTAGAATAATACGATGGTTACATAAATTTATATGGAATAATCTGTTGTGTATATTTATTTACATAGAGTAATATCATGAGTATATGTCTTCATAAATGAATAGTGTATCCGTATTGTCTCCGTAACTTAATGACATACTCGTATGTAGTGGAATGAACCAGTATATATTAAATGCATATGTAAGCCATTTACGTTTTATACAAGAAGTAATATCTTGTTTGCAGAAATGCACATGAAGCCTCTGACAACAATTACTGACGAAAGATGCTGGCGATGGTTGGGACATGTGCTCTGGATGACAGATGACTCACTACCAAAAACAGCACTAAGGTAGACACCACAGGAGAACAGAAGTAAGGGTATACCAAAGAACACATGGAGAAGAACAACAGAGAGGATGCTGATCAATTGAGGGCTCACCTGGGCAAGAGCATAAAAAGAGGCAAAGGACAGGCGTTTGTGGAATATCCTTGCGATGTTCTACTTTTTGCATGTGTTCTCCAAGATATCTTTAATCTACAACATTCTTTACGTCTGGCTTCAAAGTCTGAAGTTCAGAAACTGGTGAAATGAAGACTCTGTCCTTAGTATACTCCTATAAGACGAATGGGTGAACATGGTCATCATGATATTAGACCATCCCTAACATGGTCGTCATGATATTAGACCATCCCTAACATGGTCGCCATGATATTGGACCATCCCTTACAAAGCGACTTTTTGGAAAGCCTACACTCAAGAAACGACAAACGACTAAACCCGAGTGTGGCAGGGCACCGTCTTCTTGGAAAGCTGCCCATGGTTGAGACTCTTCTTACTGAGGTGCACCGTCACGTCCAAATAAACGTTTTCTGAAATAGTGGGCCCCGTAGAACGAGAGACTGGGCCGAAGACGTTCTTCTCTCTTATAACCGAGCACAATAAATAAATGCCTGGTGTAATCTTCTGGTTGACTTATATTGCTCCTGCTTGTATGCTGCTGGTTGTCTATGTTGCTGGTTGTCTATGTTGCTGGTTGTCTATGCTGCTGGTTGTCTATGTTGCTGGTTGTCTATTGTGCTGACTACAGTTACTGATGCACAGACAGAGGACGACAAAACACTCCCTGCAGTGATATACACTTTACAGGACACCCAGGACTATCACATACTGGCACACTGGATATATCTATCAAGACTGTTACCTTGGCACTCACATCCGACTTACTGCGTGAACATGATGATGATGATGACTGACGAGATAAATATATGCAAACGATTTCTCCGAAACATGCAAACTCTAACACAGATAATTCCGGGCTCCTATCTAACCAGGTTACTAGGATAGCGCCATAAGAGTTCAAGCTGGCTAACAACTATCACATACTTACACGACTACATTTCTCAACACAGACCGGACTACATTACCTTTCACTCCACAGTCGGAACCTTTCTTCCCTCTCTCTGAGCTGAAACTTTCGTCTCAGACCCAGAACACTAAACTTACTTTCCACGTGCAACGAATGACTTGTAAACCACTAACTCTGACAGAGAAGACAAGCATGAGCCCAACTGTAACAAGATAAGTTGAGTTATCTCAAGGGTTAGAAAATATGGGCGCTAACACCATATCCCTATGTGCTTCTACGGCATGACAAGATTACCTTTACTTTTTTTGTTGTTGTACAAAGGATAGATACCTTTGATCAAATACTGTCATAGGACTTCTTACTTCACAGGAGCCTTTTTGATACTGGTGGCTGCAGCACTACAGGCACAGAAAAAAAAACAGAAGAAGAAGAAAGCACTCTATCTACGTAATGCCACAAAGTTCATGTTTGTATCTAGCATAGTTTCTAAGATGTAAAACATGATTTTTCTTATTCACGGAAGAACTATATGAACAGCCTGCACAGGAGATACATTGTTAATGCCCGTACTTTTCTTGATCAATCGACACACCAAGGTGAATACCATGCCAGGCAGCCTTTCTTCCTTAGATCCCCCCCCCCCCACCTTCCAAAAAAAAAAAAAAAAGAATACCTCTTTCTACAAGTAAGCCAACTTGCCGAGATGGAAATATTGCCCGTGGCTGGTAAACTCTACCCCACCAAGCACAGCGCTACACAAGCGCGTATTCAAAAGATTGTTCTGTAGTTAACATGATAAGTAAACGGCTCAACAAGCCACTTATAAACAGTGGAAAGAAAGCGAATGATCGGAAGGTGATTCAGCGCAATCTTTTAAGACTTAAAAAATCGTTCAAAGTTTAAAACATTCACGGCATTTTTTGGGGGGAATTTAATTAGAATGACAACCGGCACAGCCACATTAACGCAAGCTCTTCCAGGAAGTAAACGTCCCCTGCAGATGAGCTATTGTGGACGGTTACTTCAAAATAGAAGAAAAGGAAAAAAGAAGAATCCCAAGTCTCTCATTGCTACAGACCTCCATCTAGAAAATCCAAGAAAAAAATCCCCCGCTATTGCTGCAACAAAATCTAATCATTACAGGTCCAAAAAGGAAAGGATTCCTGCTGTCAGTTTGAGCGTGCGAAGCAGCCAAAGTTTTGCATTTAAAACCAAATAAAACTTGAGAAACTTTTCCCACTACGACCATATAAATTGTTCACAGAATGATACTGTCCACATTTAGACAAGATGAAACATTCCCACCATACACGGAAATATTAGAAAAGACACTGACAAATGATCCAGAAATCGACCCCTTGAATCAGATTGAAATAAACAATCAGGAAGCTGGTTCATTGAGAAAGAACACGCATAGGAATGGCCTGCAAAGAGACAGTTGTAGCTGGACTTCGGAAATTTGGGAGCTTGTCCTTTCAATGATTAACAAACGTGCCTTTTCCCTTGCAACCATGCTTTTATTAGATTTTATTCTATCTTTAGAGTATGATTTTTTCCCCCTCAAACTGATTAATTTCTCTCAATTTCCTTCTGTTCCACTAGTTTTGTAGCCATGTTTTCCTCTCTAATTTTTAATTCCAAAAAATACAAATAGAGGGAAAGAAAAATGGCGAAGGCAAGAGAGGTAAATCCCTGTCTAATACCCTGAGAAGCGGAAGTGGCGACATTTGGAAACAAGAGTGGCTTCCCTTTCCTAACAACGTGTTCCCTAATCATTTGAAATCTACGGGCCCGGACTCCGCATCCACACGAAGGAGGCAGCTGAAGTCTGATCTCCGGCGTAAATTGAGCCGTGGAACATAATTTACTTCTGTCATCAAAGCAGATCACAGGTTCCAAAGCAGGTTTTACAGAACAGAAGACAAAACAGAAGCCGCCATGCTGGCTCAGTTCCTTGCGGAGTTTCTCTGGAAACAATTTACATCTGTCTTTTAGATAGCAGCTCTGATGATGGGGACATTTTCCCATTACCTCTGGACGGCTCTCATGATCTGGAATCTGAGGGGGGAAAACAAGCAACAGCAAGCAAGAGATGTTTTCTTCCTTATTTTCTTTCTCTTTTTTTTCCCCTACAACTTTTAGCCGTGGTGCTTTTTGATGCTCAAAAAAGTATAATTCAGAACCAAAGTTAGGGAACATAGAAAAAATAAAAACGCAGATAAACAGTTTCCGACAGTAAAAATGTCGTCATCGCCATTATTTTCATCATCTCTCGTTAGCACCATTAAAACGCCACCATTTTATTTTCCTCGTGGTACAGTCGGTTGTTAGCACCGCAGGACGCCATGTTTGTCTTACCACCTTCTGTTTTCTTTCTTCGGCAATTAACGCCAGCGCGCGGGAAGATGGCGGAAACAGCCGAGCACCCGCCGAACGCACCGGATGATCTAGGGAAGAGCAGTGGGTCTCAGTCTGTGCTGACGGGGGGCATCTGTGGTGGTTTATTATTTTCTTTCTTCTTGTGGCTTTCGTGTAATTTGAGAAAAAAAAAGTGGAGAAAGTGCTAAAGAGAGTGAAATTGTTAAATAAATGTAGAGAAGATCATTTATAAAAGATTTAAGAATTAAGGTTTTAACAATCAAATGATTAGGACTCCGCAGATATGCTTTATGCGTTCAAAACCTATTTTTAAAACGTCAGACCTGATGTAGAATGTAGTTCCGATAATAACAGTTTTTTGTTTGTTTGTTTGTTGGCTGTTGTGCTCATTTAGCTGAATTTTGTTCATATTGTGTTCAGACCTGTAAAATTTATACAATCTAAGTCCTGTAGCGTTTGTACGCCGTAGTGGCCCTATGTGACGTTTAGCGGCACGGGAAGGATATAAGATAAGATAAGTGGGATGTGAAGTATTAGTGCCTTCACATTTCTAGGTCACTACAGCGTTCTAGGTAGGGATGCCAGGTCCTTGTTTCGCTGGTTTGTCTTCCCCACTGTCGCTCGGTACGAAAAATTCTAGCACATATTACAGATCTACGATCAGAGAAACCAATCATCAAAGAAATACAGGTCTACGATCAAAGAAACCAGTGATAGCAAAGAAATATGGATCTACTGTCAAGGAACACAGTGCTAGCAAAGATATACAGATCTACGGTCAAGGAAACCAATTATAGCATAGACATACATGTCAACGGTCAATGAAATCAGTGCTATCAAAGAAATACAGATCTACGGTCAAGGAAACCAATGATAGCAAAGAACTACAGGTCTATGGCAAAGGAACCAATGATAGCAAAGAAATACAGGTCTACGGTCAAGGAAACCAATGATAGCAAAGAACTACAGGTCTACGGTGAAGGAAACCAATGATAGCAAAGGAATATAGGTCTATGGCAAAGGAACCAATGATAGCAAAGAAATACAGGTCTATGGCAAAGGAGCCAATGATAGCAAAGAAATACAGGTCTACGGTCAAGGAAACCAATGATAGCAAAGAACTACAGGTCTACGGTGAAGGAAACCAATGATAGCAAAGGAATATAGGTCTATGGCAAAGGAACCAATGATAGCAAAGAAATACAGGTCTATGGCAAAGGAACCAATGATAGCAAAGAAATACAGGTCTACGGTGAAGGAAACCAATGCTAGCAAAGAAATACGGGTCTATGATCAAGGAAACCAATGCTAGCAAAGAAATACAGATCTACGGTTAAGGAAACCAATATTAGCAAAGTGTAACTCCACGTTCAGGAAAATCTGAAGTAACGGACAAGAAGAAGAAGAGCACAGTTAAAAGAACTAACTCTAGTACAAAAGTACAAGTTAGATCGTGAAACTAACTTAATACATGTCTAAAACCAGGGCACTAAGACTAGCAAGATGTGCAAGAGAAATATTTAGTGGAGGTGAAAAAAAAAAACAACAAAAATTAGTCTCTGTTAAATGAAGGCATAAAAAAGTACAGTAGAGAAACTTTACAAGAGAGATTAGATGTAAAATGACAGTTTCTAACATAAACTATAGAATATGCAAACAACAATTTAACGAGATGGAATTGTAACATGAAGCACATGTGGACGACAGAGGATATATTAACTCCCATGAGTGAAAGAAAGGAAGGAACTGTCAAAGAAATACGTTATATGCGCAGGTAAACCGAAGAAAAATGGATGAAGAAGAAATGTGTTGCTATAGATTAAAAGAATAGCATTCACAACACAAGAGGAGCGCTTGAAGAAGCAGCACTTATTACCAAAAGAATGATTTGACAAATAGCAGAGGAAGTATCAAAAACACAGGAGGTCAGATAACAACAAAAGAAGATGAAAAGCAAAAAAAAGATGGGCATAATATACAGGAGACTTGTTTTAAGAAAACAGAGACAAAAAGCCAGCAATAAGAAACACTGATGACCTACCAATAATGAGAACAGAGGTTGAAAGAGCCATAAACAAGATAAAATGAGGTCAAGCAGCGGGACCAGATGACATTACCGTAGAAGTGATAAAAAGCACTTAAGGAATCCGTAGCTGACAAGATAACAGAAATATGCGTTAACAGACACGACGTGGGATATCTCTCTCAAGAAATGAACATTGAAAGTCTGTGGCACTATCCAAGAAAGCAACGGTCATAGACTGCTCATATTTTAGAACTATCAACTGTCACAGACTGCTCATAATTTAGAACTATCAACGGTCACAGACTGCTCAGATTTTAGAACTATAAGTCTGATGAGTCATATGACTTAAATTCTCTTCAAAGTCACCTTCGAAAGAACAAACAAAAAAAAAAAAGCTGATAAAGAAGTCAGTGAAGAACAGTTTGGTTTCTGACAGAACAGCGGAACAAGAAAGACGATTTTTTGCGTAAGAAAATTGATCAAAAGTACTTAGAGGTGGAAAAAAAAAGATATATAGGCCTGTTTTATAGATTATATTAAAGACAGAGTGAAGCACGACAAACTAATAAAATACCTAGAGAAAAGCATTGTTTGTGTGAAAGGCATTCAAATTATAAGAAATCTCTACAGAGCAGAAAGCATCGGTAAAATATGGCGCAGTGATATCACCAAACGTACCCATTAAGAGAAGACACAGGCAAGGATGTGTTCTGTCTCGATGTCTACTCAACCTGTACACAGAGAACATCTTCAGACATTCAGATAGACTACCAGGACCGAACACAGGGGGAAGAAATGTCAACAATGTAAGGTATACAGGTGATATAGTCCTTCTAGCAGAGAATCCACAGAACCTACAAAAATTAATAGATAAGATAAACAACGCGAGCCAGGAATAGAGGCTAGAAAGCCAAAGTAGCAGTGTTCAGCTGGAAAGATCAAAAGCCACAGATGGATATAATCATAAGAAAGTGACAGCCTCCAGCATCCCAGGCCATATACTAATCGAGGATGGGGGATATGAGGAGGAGATAAAGAGCAGAACAGGAATGGCAATACACACATTCAGCACCATGAAGAAAATCCAGGAATCTGTTCATAAAAGCAAAAGATGAGATTTATAGAATCATCATCATCATCATCAGGTGCCGTGCCGACTGGCGTTGGCTATTATGCTTCTCCAGAGTACCCGATCCTTCATGCAGGCCACCAGTTCAACTGGTGATCTCCTCTCACACCAACCCGTCAGACTGTCCAGTATCATTTCTCTTGGTCTTCCTCTTGATCTTCTTCCTACTATTTTTCCTGTTGTTATAATATTTTCAATGCCCCCTCTTCTCATTGCATGTCCTATGAAAGTACATTGCCTCTCTCTTGTCTTTCTGACAAGGTTTTTTGTCTCTCCAGCTCTTCTCATACATTCTTCATTAGTTATTTTTGCTGTCCAGGGGATTCGCAACATTCTTCTAATAAACCACATTTCTGCTGCTTCCAATGATTTCTGTGCAGACTTGCTTATTGTCCATGATTCACTTCCATATAACAAGATAGGTTCAATATAGCATTTTAGGACTCGTTTTCTAACATTCATTGATAAAGATGTGTTAGCTAATATGTTTCTCATTCTCTGAAATGCAGTCTTTGCTTGGCCTATTCTGTTCCTAATTTCTGTTCTGCATTTCCCATCTGAAGTTATTACTGCTCCAAGGTATTTGAATTTCTGCACCTGCTTCATTTATAGAATGCTATATCTAATCTATAGATTTACAGAATGCTATATCTATTCTGTAGCACTACACGGAGCAGAAACCTGAACTTTAAGCAAAAAGGTCGGGGAGAATGACAGCAGAATCTACAGAAAATTAGATAATATGCCAAGAAGAATGAAAATTAGGTCATACGTCATGAGAATTAAAAAATAGGTCACATGTCAAGGAGAATGAAAAATTAGGTTATATGTCAAGGAGAATGTAAATTAGGTCATATGTCGAGGAGAATGAAAATTAGGTCATATGTCAAAGAGAATAAAAATTAGGTCATAGGTCAAGAAGAATGAAATGAACAAACACACAGATGGTAGGACAAGTACAAGGTGAGCTTCTCAAAGAAATAAGGGTCAGGAAAACTTTGGCCACATTAAAAGACATAATAATATACTGAAAACCATATTAAAAGGAAAGGTGGAAAGAAAAAAAAAAGAACAAGAGGTAGACAGATGTAAAAGGTGAAGGTAATCCTGTCATGGCTTAAAGGCACATAGGGATATGGTGCTGGTGCCCATAGTTTCCTTGACCTCTCATCACACTAGAGGGTGATATGGTCAGTATCATGCCTGGCCGCCTTTCCTTCCCCAACTCCAGAAGAAGTCGGGTACCCATCTCTACAGCTGGGTGAGTGGGGTGTCTCCGGCCGGATACGAACCCCCGACCTTCGCCATGAGAGACCAGTGCCCTAACTACTTCGCCACTCAGACACCTAGATGGAAGGTAAACATATGAGGGTGGACAGAGAGTGCACCATCAAGGTCAGGGAGCCAGAAAACTGGAGATTCATTACCGCCAGATCTTTGTGCCGAAGACAGCACATGATGATGATGATGATGATGGTGGCAATTTAACATCAGGGAAACTAACTGAAAGATAAATATACGTCCAAGGTTATGAAAATCAATGCTAGAGGACTACCCGTATATGATGAATATTTTGAGAATCTCCAAATCACAGAGGATGCTCGGACACGTTGTGGACGCGTTTTGCTAACAGATCTATCCCAACCTTGTGGAAAGACCAGCCTAAAGATGTGAAAGTTGCCAATAAATTATTCCTGTAATTTTATGTTTGGTACAAAACAAGAGATTCAGCTTTTAACATTCTCGGACAAACTATCACTAGTTTTCTTTCTGTTTTTCTTAACTTTCTCACTGTGGGGGGGGGGGGGGGGTGGTTAAGGATTATGGGTAGTAGGGAAGAAAGAATTGCTGTACAAAATGAATGGAAGAGAGAGAGAGAGAGAGAGAGAGAGAGGTCTGTGGGTAATAGAAAAGAAAGAATTGCTGTGAAATGAATGGAAGAGAGAGAGAGAGAGAGAGAGAGAGAGGTCTGTGGGTAATAGAAAAGAAAGAATTGCTGTGAAATGAATGGAAGAGAGAGAGAGAGAGAGAGAGAGAGGATTGTGGGTAAGAGAAAAGAAAGAATTGCTATGAAATGAATGGAAGAGAGAGAGAGAGAGAGAGAGAGAGAGAGAGAGAGGATTGTGGATAGTTGAGGAGAAAGAATTACTGTGAAATGAATGGAAAAGAGATAGAGAGAGAGAGAGAGAGAGAAGGAGAGAGAGGTAGAGAGGATTGTGGGTAATAGAAAAGAAAGAATTGCTATGAAATGAATGGAAGAGACAGAGAGAGAGAGACAGAGAGAGAGAGAGAGAGGATTGTGGGTAGCAGAGAAGAAAGAATTGTGAAATGAATGGAAGAGAGAGATCGTGAAGATTTAGATAAGGATGTGAAAGTTCCAGGAAACGACCGGAATACGACCTTATCATAACAGTTTATTCTCATTACATAAAGGTCGCAGGAGGTGAAGTGCTCCCCTGTTTGCCTGCCAGCAACCTACAGCTGACAGGGCTGCCGAACCATAACTGACCAAGACCCTAGCGATCTCTCCGCTGGAACCTCCAGTAAGAGGCCAGGCCTGGGCTAACGGGGCAGGGATCACTGTGATCTCAATGGCAGTGGAGTCTGTTAAAGAAGTACTGCAAACCGCCTGCTTTTTACCTCCCCTCAGCAGGAACTCAAAAAGAAAAGCCACCGTAACCAGTTCCTAGTTCAGCAAAATGTGTGTGCCCCAACATCTTCACTGCACCAGCTGCTAAGAGTATCACGCCTGCAGTTCTAAGAAGACAGAGCAACAGCAACATAAAGAGTTCGCAACAGAGGCAGAAGAAGAAAAAATTAGATATCTTGAATAATATAAGATGTATTTTCTTTCAAATTATATGGTTAGTGTAATAGTGGCTATTTTGATAATAGTTTTGAAGGAACAAAGACAGTATATAGTTTTCAAGACACAAAGACAGTATATAGTTTTCAAGACACAAAGACAGTATATAGTTTTCAAGACACAAAGACGGTATATAGTTTTCAAGACACAAAGACAGTATATAGTTTTCAAGACACAAAGACGGTATATAGTTTTCAAGACGCAAAGACGGTATATAGTTTTCAAGACACAAAGACGGTATATAGTTTTGGGGGTTGGGGTGGGTTGGGGGAGAGGGGGTGCAATACTTCTTTAGCAGACTCAGCCACCATGGGGACTATGGCGATCCCTGCCCCGTTAGTCAGGCCGGGCCTGTTTGTAGGGGTGCTAACGGAGAGCTGAGACATGATCTTGGTCAGCTACGGTTCGCTAACCCTGACGCTAGCAAGTCAGCTACGGTTCGCTAACCCTGACGCTAGCAAGTCAGCTACGGTTCACTAACCCTAACGCTAACAAGTCAGCTACGGGTCGATGGCTGCCAAAACAGACATCGCATTCCCCCGTTATTGCTTCATTAAATTACCCAACATATCCACGCACGATTGCTCTCCATGTTCCACTTTTGCCTTCTTTTCCGCTGCTGCTACAATCAACATTAATGGATGATTTACAGATATATCTCAGTTTTGGTGTATCTCTTGGTCATCATCATCATCATCATCATCATCATCATCATCATCAGGTGCCGTGCCGACTGGCGTTGGCTATTATGCTTCTCCAGAGTACCCGATCCTTCATGCAGGCCATCAGTTCAGTTGGTGATCTCTTGGTTGCCTCCTTCTTTCCAAATAATAAATTTAGATAGAGGTGTATGGTGTAGTTTTACAAAGTGGCAGAGGGAGTGAGTACAGTGAGAAAAAAAACGAATAGAAAGTATGAGAATGTATAAGTGAAAAACACACAATATCCGATATTTCGGCATGAGTCTTTTTCGAGGATTACATGCACAACGAGACAAAAACAAATAACTAAACGAAGAACTTATCTAAATATGGTCTCCTCCAGAAGTAGGAAACAGGGGAAAACAGGACATTTTCTGTTAGTGCGATCCGCTCTTGTTCTGCTGATATACGATCTCGGAAGGTCCTAGAACAGCGCCTTATTTTCCAGGCTGGCTGTCTCCACCCAGCTGGAATTAACAATGTCTTCAGCTTTCTGTAACTTCTTTAGTTTTCCACTCCCCCTTCCTTTTCTTTACACTACTTTCTTTCTCCAAGCTATCCCTCCCTACCGCCACCCTCTTTTCTTCTCTGGCAACATATTGGTGTTTATAGGGTCTTGTCCTATTCACCAGTTTTACATTTTCTCCTTGCATGTGTTTATGTTCTTCATTCATTATCTCTCCGCTTCCCTTCCCCCCTCCCCCGACATCTTCTCCTCTAGCGACTATCATGTTTCTATTGCCTTTCCCCCCACCCCTTTCTACCACTTGTTTTCCTCCTCTCTCTCCACCTCTTCTTTACGATTGGCTCTATCGGCGTATCCTTTGTGTGCCCCGCGTGGTCCCTATGCATCTTCCAATCGACACGCATTTTTCTGTTTCCTACTTCTGGAGGAGACCATATTTAGATAAGTTCTTCGTTTAGTTATTTGTTTTTGTCTCGTTGTGCATGTAATCCTCGAAAAAGGCTGACGCCGAAATATCGGATGTTGTATGCTTTTCATTTATACATTCTCATACTTTCTATTCGTTTTTTCCTCACTTTACTCACTCCCTCGGCCACTTTGTAAAACTACACCATACACCTCTATCTAACTTTATTATTGAAACCAGTTTTACTGCAGTCGCCTCCCTCCTTCCAGATGTTTGTTGTGTAAAATTTGTTTGTAGATGCTGTAGTCATCCATTTTCTCTAGAGCTCCAACCATGGTAAAAGTGTATGTATGGAGGCTGTTCATTACGAATGGAAGTTCAGTGCACTATAGAACTACCTGCTTTCTCCTGTTACTTCCTGTTCATTGTGTTACAGCAAAGACGGGAAAAGGTTTTCTGCTTTTTTTCCCTCCACATTTGTACTCTGAATATGTTGCTCACATTTAAAACCAGCATAAGAAAATGATAAGCACGCAGGCCTGATAAACCATAACATTTATGTTAACTAACATATAATAACATTTAGTTATTATGTTAACTATCAAACAACATTCGTGACCAGTGATGATATTTTGTAATCAATCTTGTCCACGATGTTTTCCTGGGAAACGATAGGAAGCATTTTTTTTTTTTAGCATTTATAGTAGTTTAAGGTGTCGCTGTGGTGCAGCAGTTTGTGTATTCGCCTGCTGATCAGAAGGTCTCTGGTTCGATTTCGCACTCAGGTGGAATATTTTTTTCTGAGCGACAGGCTCGGGGGTTCACTCAGCCTCGAAAAATGGGTACCTGGTGTTTCCAAAGAAAAACAGAGGCAGAGAGGACGGGTGCTGGCATCCCTACCTCGGTTTCCATAGAAAAAAACAGGCAGAGAGGACAGATGCCGACATTCTTACCTTGCGTCTCCTAGAAAACAAAGGCAGAGAGGACAGGTACCGGCATCCCTGCCTCGGTTGCCCTAGAAAACAAAGGCAGAGAGAACAGGTTCTGGCATCCCTGCCTCGGTTGCCATAGAAAACACAGGCAGAGAGGACAGGTTCTGGCATCCCTGCCTAGGTTGCCCTAGAAAACAAAGGCAGAGAGGACAGATTCTGGCATCCCTGCCTCGGTTGCCCTAGAAAACAAAGGCAGAGAGGACAGGTTCTGGCATCCCTGCCTCGATTGCCCTAGAAAACAAAGGCAGAGAGGACAGGTTCTGGCATCCCTACCTCAAACACTCTAATGGCCTAGAAATGTGAAGACACTAACACTTCCTACCCCTAGGACATGCAAATGCTACGGGTCTTGGATAGATAGCAGTTTAAAAATTAAAATTAACACCTGACTGTGGAATAAAGTCATTTGACTGTACTTATTTTTTGTCCTCAAAATTGTTTTTAAAGCCGTTTGAAAGTCTCATGATACGTTAAAAGTTAATCTTCCTTTGTTAATCTCATTGTGAAAGCATTTAATTGAGACAAATATATTTTCTAGTTATTCACTATTAGCTTTGTTGTGCACATCTAAGCTGTAAGATCTTTACGAATGTTCTTTCTAAGATGTGACACCAAGCGCATAAAAAGAAAAAAAAAACATGCCGCGCACGAAATTTTATATGCCGCAAAAAAAGCTACTTTTTCAATTATCTTATGTTACTTTGAAGAAAAAATATATCGCTATATGAGTTCGTTTTTATCATTTCTTTGGATTTGAGTATTTTTAAAAATTAAAACTTCAAATTATACTGTATAATTTGATTTTACAAACCATATTTGCGCACATATTTAAAAAAAATTGAGAATATATTTGCACACAAACGACAAAACCTTGTAGGACATTTGATCTTTACCACGGCCTTAGACGTACAGACCCTGAATAGCTCTTCAAGCAGAATCTTTCCCAACAAGACGATCTCCAGCAACAACAAGAATATAAAAAAAAATAAACAGTTCTACATCATTTACTCAGCTTAAGTGTCAAAGTTCGTCTACAGTTTTGACAGTCCAGCTCCTGCAGGTTGTTAGACAGCTTTGTCCTCGGCATCAAAGTAACAGCCACTAACGGAAACCCGCATGAAAACAGTGAAGGAATAATGAATCCAGTGTTTTCATGGCTGAAATCTTAGTTCAGAATAGGTGGTCCGCTTGTTTAGGAACTGACCTTTGAAGGCGCGTAGATAGTAGAACATTTTCTTACTAAATCACTTTCAGTAAAATGAAGCGGAAAACATTAACATATGCTCGGTGTTAGAGAAATGAAACACAAGACATGTGAAACATAAGACATGTGAAACGCAAGGCATGTGAAACAGTATTGGTTTTCCTATTTCGGTGTCGGCGACCTGTACTGGATAAACTAGAAGCGAAAAAAGAAAAAAATTTCCTGCCTACACAAATGACTATTGCAATTGGTACATTTTGTGATGTTTTAGGGGAAGGGTCGGGTGTTGGGGGTGGGGGTGGAGTGTATATAGGGGGGCGATGCGCGGTGATAGCTGATGGCAGGGCTTTCGTGGGAATAAAAATGCTCCAAGAGTTCCGCAGGGGAGCAAAGATGTTGAGAACGCCTGATACAGAACAACCAAAGCTTTTCTAACCGTAACCAGCGCAACAAGGGCGATAATTGTAGACAGTGCAAAAACAAATCGGGGGGGAGGGGGGTGCTACAACTTTTAGAGTTACGTCTTACAGAGATAGTTTATTGCCGGAGAAGATATTCTCAGTTTATTGTCATAGTAGATATTCACAGTGAATGTCTGGGAGAAACATTCAAGATCGGAGATCTAGGGAGATGCTCAGTATTCCCCCAGCGAGATAAAACAATCAGTGACAGATTATGTTGGGCAAATAAAGACTATGACAAGAAGAATAACAAGTGCATTAAAGACTATGACAGAGGGGTTAACAAGTGTAATGAAGACTGTGACAAAGGGGTTAACAAGTGTAATGAAGACTGTCTCAAATGGGTTAACAAGTGTAATGAAGATTGTGACAAGTAGAATACCAACTGTAAATAAGTAAAGTCACCGATCAAAGGTATGATAGAAATAAAATGAATACTCAAAGTAGTAGCACAAATAAAATCCCATGATCAGTGAGATAATATAAATACAGTTTCATAATTAGCAAGATAATACAAATAAAGTGACATGATTCGCGAGATAATACAAATAAAGTGACATGATTCGCGAGATAATACAAATAAAGTGACATGATTAGCGAGATAATGCAAATAAAGTTCCATGATTGCCAAGATAATAAAGTTCAATGATTATCGAGATAATACAAATAAAGTTCAATGATCAGTAAGATAATACGAATAAAGTGCCATGATCAATGAGATAATACAAATAAAGTTCCATGATCAGCGAGATAACGCAAATAAAGTTCCGTGAACAGTGAGATTATACAGACAACGTTAGGGACAAATATAATAAAAATAAATAAAATCATGAATGAACGGGACAGTATAAATTAATTCGGTCAACAATAGGACAATGCGAATAAAGTCATGGACAAATGGGATAACGCTAATAAAACCGCTGACCAATATGATTTTACAAATGAAGTCAGTAACCAATGAGATAATACAAATAAAGTCACTAACAAATGCGATAATGCAAATATCACAAAGAATTAAACTGGTACGGTGGAAGCCATGTTCTGTGTGAGGGAGATAACTGGCCAAGAAGAAGACTGAGATCTAATACAGCTTTGCATACTACACAAAAGTGATTGCCTGAACGCGAATCATTTGAGTGGTAAAGATACCAGAGTGGTGTGCAACTTCTATTGGGAACGAACAGCAGTAGTTAGGTCTGACACACAACTAATACAGAACCCTCTGATATGAATGAGAGGGTGTTGGACAGGAATGCGTGCTGTCCCCTTTCTTGCTGAACTTGACTGCATAGAAAATCTGCCAAGACATTAGTGGATTACAAGTCATTAATCAGTTAACGATCTGACATTTAGAACATCAGTTAGCGATCTCAGATATTTAATGGGACTTCAGTTAACGATCTCCGATATTTAATGGAACATCAGTCAACGATCTCAGATATTCAGATAATTCAGTGCTGCTAACAGAAAATCTAAATGACTTACATAATCTTTTGACATGAATAAACAACAAAAGTCAAGAAAATGAACCGGAAATATAAATTAGAAAGGCGAAGGTCATGGCAACTGCCAACGAGGAACAAAACAATCAACTCTAAACATAAAAAATAAATGCAGCAACATAAGAGCAAGCGACAAAATTTATATTTTTGGGGGCACATGCTAACAGACAATGGGAAATGCGAAATAGAAATTAATAGAACAAGAATGCCCAATCATCATGGAAACATACTTCAGGGAAAACTTGACGGAAAAAAGAGCAAGAGGACAACAAAGATAAAGATGAGTGGACAACACCAAGAGAAGGACTGGATCCAGGTTATCCGGATAGGTTATGCAAACAACGGACAGAGGACGATAGGAGTACACTGCAATCGATCTTCCCTTGGGAGGCGAGAGATGTCATAGGCTGATAAGAATAATATAAATTTATTGACAAACATGGCCGCATAAATAAACTCCTCGTACTTCACTACATAGGCAATTCAAGGCAGCCATTAGCAACATAAATAACATTTTAAATTTAAAAAAAACACATGCAGATATTAGGCTGTCTGAATGTACAAGAAAGATGTGTAAACGATGCTACAACAGCTGAGAAACAGAAGTAGTAGTGGTGGCGATAGCTGTATCACATTATTATGTTGTTAAGAGAGACAAACATGACACCATTGTCAAGAGTAATTGAAGAGAGAAAGCAGTAAGAGATTGGTCACACGAGAACGATAGACGAATCCTTGCCACGAACACACTGGATGTGGACTCCACTGGGTAAAACAAGCATAGGACGACCCACAGAGACATGGAGACGTACAGGAGAGAGAATTCTGGATTCTGGTAAACTAAAGACTAACATGGGAGACAGCCAAGAAGATAGTGGAATCTCTTGCTACCAGCAGGTCCGTATGTTTTGGGCTCTGAAGGGACAATAAACACGCAGAGAAATAGAGAGAGTGAGAGAGTGAGAGAAAGAGAGAGAGAGGGGAGGAAGTGGTAGCAGTGCAGAAGAAGAGGAGGAAAGGGGCAGAAGAAGAAGAAGGGTAAAAGAAGAAGAAAAGAAGAAGAAGAAGAAGTGAACATATCTAGCTTTAAAAAAAAAATCTCATTATCGTCCAGAAGCACTCTATTTGAAGACCAAGCCAGCTAATCTCCCAAGGGCGACCGCTGCTTTGGGAATCAGCACAGGCTCATGCTATCAGCGATGATCCTATTAGCTTGCCGCATGTGAGCGGGGAAAGCCAACAAAATATTCAGCGAGTGACGGAGACAGCGTTTGCCTGGGGGCATTTAAAGGTCACTGATTCCATCTCAGTTCCTTGTCCTTTCCAATTTTATGCCCTTCAGTAACAACACCAAAGATAGTCACTCGACTGCAAAGAGTTAAAATAACTTTGATGGAGCAGCCATAACGAAATAAACAGACTAAACTTTCGATTAGGGAATCTAAAAAGATCAATGTTTACAGATCAATTTTAATCACATGCAAAGAAAACAAGCTTACCCGCATGAAGATGATTGAAAACTGTCAGTGACTGGTCTATAAAAGTAGCAAACAGAGTACTTTAGACGTGAGAGAAAGAAAAATAGTAGACAAGGTGGTTTAGAAGTGAGGCTAAGAAAAATAGTAAGATAATGACAGTGATTCGAACAACGGACTCTAGTTATATAAGCAACAGCCCAGCTGAAAGAGGACAACACTCTATCAACTGCGCCATCGTACATAGTTCACGGGACCATTGCCAACGTACACAGCTCACAGGACCATAGCCAACGTGCATAGCTTACAGGACCATAGCGAACCTACACAGACCACAGAACTATGGCTAACGTACACAGCTCACAGGACCATAACCAACGTACACAGCTCATAGGACCATAGCCAACGTGCATAGCTTACAGGACCATAGCGAACGTATACAGACCACAGAACTATGGCTAACGTACACAGCTCACAGGACCATTGCCAACGTACACAGCTCACGGGACCATAACCAACGTACACAGCTCACAGGACCATAACCAACGTACACAGCTCACAGGACCAAAGCCAGCGTACACAAATCACAGTACCAAAGCCAGCGTACACAGCTAATGGGATCAAAGCCTACGCACCCAGCTCACGGGACCAAAGCCAACGTACACAGCTAACTGGGCCATAGCTAACGTACACAGCTCACGGGACCGAAGCCAACGTGCACAGCTCACGGGAACAAAGCCTGTGAATTCTTCATGACGTAGATATGGTCTGAGTGATACAAGATTTTAACTTCTAGGCTAGTGTGAATAGATGTCTAGAATTCCCAGAAGTGAATAGATATCTACAATTTCCTGATAAGGTCAGGAAAATAGCTTTGAGTTTTTATTCATCATCATCATCATCATCGTGGTGTACTCGGCCAAGCTGATTCCTGTCCCCCTCTTGATGTTGTCCACCCATCTACGTCGCTGTCGTCCTCTTGTTCTCTCCCTTCAACGTTTCCCTCAAGAAGGACCTTCAGTATAATATTATGCCTCTTAACATACCCAAAGTATCTTAGCTGCTTTTTTTAAAAAATGAATTTCAGTATTTCTGTTTTCAGTTCTAGGTAGTGTACTCTTTGGGTAAGTTAAAACTTCATCAACAAATCTAGAACATGAAACTCGGATAGTATGACAATATTTATTCAAGATCTCATTCATTCATTTGCATGTCCCCTGCGGAACTTTGCCTCCCAAACAGCACTCCTGTAGGCCTCTCGGTTGTGAGCAAGATGGCCTGCTGCTGATGCATCCATTTACAGATCATCAACGATGTCTTGCAGCCATCTTCGCCTTAGTCTTCATCTCTTTCTTTTTCCCATTGTGTACCCTTCCAAGACGGTCTTCTCTAAATTATCATGACGTTTAATGTGTCCAAAATATTTAAGTTTTCTCTGTTTAATCCTATTTACTAGCCAGCCTTCTTCAATATTAAGTTCTTGTAATATAGATATATTTGTTCTTTTTTGTGTCCACGATATTTGGAGAACTCTTCTGTAGCATTTACATTCAAAGGCATTTATGTGTTTCTCAGCTGTTTTGTTAAGTGTCCAGGTCTCACAGGCATATGTTGTGATGGGAAAGATACATGCCCTTCAAAATCTTATTTTTATAGTTCTGTCTGCTCCTCTCCACAGATTCTTTATTTGTTTTACTTTCTGAAGAGCGATAAATGTCCTCCTTTTAATTTCCCTCATTGTATCTCCATTATTAATTAGTAGTGATCCAAGATATTCAAAACTCTCCACTTCTTCCAATTTTTTCTCATTTATATATATTTCAGCTGCCTTGTTTGTTTTGTCAGTTGTCATCAATCTAGTTTTCTTTGCATTAAGATAGAGGTTCTGCTCTTCGCTATTCTTACGGACTGATATAATTAGTTTTTCCATTCCTTTTTGTGTTGTGGACAGTAACACTGTATCATCAGCATATCTAATCTCTGGTATTTCATAACCTCCAATTGTTATGGCATCGTAATATTCTTTGTCTACATCTTCTCTAACATTCCTCATTCAAGATCTACAATACACATTAAGTGCTGTATACATACTTTGCTTGTGCCATATGGTCAATCCCGGTCTCTTTATCTCGCTTGGTTTCTTTGTTTTCGTGGGTTTTTTTGTGCGGAAACTGTCATGTCTTCCCCTGCACTTCTTCATTTGACATTTCATGGAAATCTTGGTGGATTTTCCATATTTGTTTTCAATGTTCTTAATCTACTTGACTGCAGCGAGGGTATGGCATCAGATTTTCGTGAAACAGTGTAGTTATAAAGTGTTACAAGTTTTCCGTAACATTTCTTTCTTAAAACCTAAACACCCACGTCCGAGGCGTTAGTAAATTTATCCCAGAACATGGGAGGCTCTTGGGAGCACTTCAGCTGTACTTTTGTTTAAAGATAGTAACCGTGAGCTCGCAAGAGGTCACAGCCAGACATCTGATTTGCTGGCTGAGCCACATTTGTGGTCAGTTCATGGGCTACTGGGCTCCTAATCTACTGGAAGAGATCCATGTGTTTCTGCTTTAACTTTCCCTGCAGAGGAGGTCAGGAAATCCCACAAGATTTTTCCGCCGGGATTAAAGGGCAAAAGTTTAATCCTTGCAGACAGTTTCTCACTTCTGGGCTAATGGCGAAGATCGTCATGTGTGGGAGCAAGAATCCTTACTTTTAATCTTCAAGTAAGAGCAGAAAAGTCTCGTAAAATGTGGTCTTCATTTACGAGATTTCTTCGGAACTTCTCAGGTACGTGAAGGGGATTTGGTCAGGCTTTATGTAAGGCATACAAGTGCCAGGAAAATATCTTAATTGGTTAGGACGCCTAAAAATGTGGGATTGGTAAGGAAACATAAACATTAAATGCAAGCTTGTAAATACTTGAAACACGAGAGTTGACAAAAAAACAAAAAACAAAAAAAAAAACAAAACGATGAGACAACACCAGAAAAAACAAATGAATCAGTTAGCCAGCAAGTTCCTTTTTTGCACATAATTTTGAAGATGAAAACTGTTACTTGCTGGACGTAAGTTGGGGAAGGGAAATATGTAGAACAAGTTGGTGCTTTTGCTATAATGCTGTCAGTCTACATACATCTGTTAGGACTACAAAGAGGAGCAAGATCAGAATGTGGAATGTCCAAATCAAGAGAGATAACTACGAAAGGTCATTTATGATCTGAAGGAAAATCTATGACCAGAGGATGCTAATAATGATATCGAACTGACATATACCCTGACACTTGTTGCAGTATGTTAAGATTTATTTCATTTATTATTTTTGTTCATTTATTTTTATTTATTGTAATATTTTTTTGTCTTAAATACGTTTACTTCAATTTTTATCTAAAAAAAAGGTTGCGGGCGAGATTCTTCAGCTGCCGTGCGTGGGTTTGGGCTCCTCCCGACCAATGAAGAAAAGTGTGATTGGGGTCGCTGAGCAGCGCCGTCGTGGAAAAGGTGAAGGATTAAGTGAAGTGACTAGTAGTCTCGAGGTCAGGACTACTCAAATCGAGGCACCTCTGCTCTAGAGGTCAGCCAAGTCCTATACACACCAATACCGGGGCAGATTGCCTAGACCGGCTTGACCCAGGGGTTGAATGAGACATTGCTGGGGAGATTCCTCGGCTGCTACGCGTAGAGCGAAGCCCCTTCCGGCCAAAGAAGAAAATGCGAAAATGTGACTAGGGTTGCCGAGCGGCGCCGCTGTGAAAACGTGATGGAAAGGACACAGTGGCGTTTAATCGCTATGTCCAGTAGTCTCGCGGCGAGAGCTACTCATACCACGGCACCTCTTCTCTAGAGGCCGGCCACATCTGATATACACCCATACTGATGAAATATGCCTAAATCGGTTTAACTTGATGATTACTCATGACACGGTACCTCCGCGCTAGAAGTCGGTCATGTGCTAAGCATGCCCATACTGGGATAATATGCCTAAACCGGCTTAACCCAGGGGTGAAACTTACTAGTGGCGAGGATTCGTCCTCTTGGACAAAAGCTCCGTCCTGGTCATAACTAGGAAGGGTAGCGGCCACGACCACAAACTGCTGAATCGGAGATACTGGACCAGTACAGTCTAGATGGGCAACCACCTCTCACCCGGCGGGGATGTATGCGTATCCTAATCACGCTAAGCTTTTCCGGTGAGAAAGTCCAACACTGGACTGGATGGGCAACCACCTCTCACTCGGCGGGGATACACGGGTATCCTAAAACGCGTCGAGGTTTTCCAGTGAGAAAGTCCAACTCTAGGCTGGTTGGGAATCCACCTCTCACCAAGCGGGGATATAACGATATCCAAAACACGTCGAGGTTTTCCGGTGAGAAAGTCCAACTCTAGATTAAACTGGTGCAACGAAAATCACAGTGTCATGCAATCCCGCTTCTGCGATCCATTGAGAATACAGGCCCAAGCCCTGCGATACACTGAAGCTCTTGTGGTCCTGTCGGGGATCTCGTGTGGTCCTTTCAGGGACCACAGGAGGACCACGGGACCTATCGAGGACCACGGGAGTAAATTCAGTAGGATCACGGGACGATCTTGGTGGTAGAAGCGAACGAAGAAGAAGAAGAAGATCTAAAAAACAAATCAGATAAATCAGATACAGAAAAGAAGAAAACAAACATTGGAGAAGATATTATGTAAGTCTTTGATTTTGTCTGTGCTACTGATGTTCTTTTCTAACATCACTATCATACTCACTTCCAACAACATCAAAGACATCTTACCTGCCAGAACTAGTTCCGCTGTGAAGGTTTGCGCAGGCGCACTAAGGCTGAGACCTTCACATCTGTAGGTGCCCTCGTCTGCTGCTCGGACTTTGGGGAAGTACAGGGACCCGTTGGGGTACACCACGTGCCTGAAGGAAGATGGTCTTATATTAGCATCTGTTTCTGTGTGTGTACAGTTTACGCGTGTCTTTTTACTCTTTGTAAATGTAATTGTTTCCTGGTTCAAAGTCTGTGGCAGCATTAACTTTTTCCTAATAAAAGAAAATAGTACTGCACGCCATCTGGCCATCTTCTCCCAAAACTGGGCGTCTCGTTTTGTCTCTCTGCTACTACACTGTAACTGAAGGAGGTCTTCTGGCTCCAATATTCGGTCGCAAAACTGATCATCATTCATGTAACTGGGTCTCTTTCTTGTGCTTTTGAATTTACAAACAATTCAGGTTCATACACATAGTTAAATAACGGAGCTATGAATCGTCTGTTTTTTTTTAGAATGTTTCTTGTCAGTCTGTTTTTACAGTCTTTCTTGTCAGTCTGTTTTTACAGTGTTTCTTGTTCACTTTTTTTTTTTTCACTATTTTGACATGGTTGTGTGACGGACAAGGACTTAATGTTGAAGAAGGCTGGCTAGTAAAGAGGATTAAACAGAGAAAACTTAAATATTTTGGACACATTAAATGTCATGATGATTTAGAGAAGACCGTCTTGGAAGGGTACACAATGGGAAAAAGAAAGAGAGGAAGACCAAGGCGAAGATGGCTGCAAGACATCGTTGATGACCTGCAAATGGATCCATCAGCAGCAGGCCATCTTGCTCACAACCGAGAGGCCTACAGGAGAGCTGTTAAGGAGGCAAAGTTCCGCAAGGAACATGCAAATGAATGAATGTGTGACGGACAAGAAACAGTCATCACAGTTATCACGGAATGCTATAAGTCAAAGTCTTAGACCTGTTGGAAAACCCAGTCTATTTAGAGAACAGTATCATGTAACGTCTGAGAAGAAAATAAACCAGTCTTTTATGGTTAACATTAAAAAAAATAGTACACAAAGGACTTTGAGAGAGTGGAAAAAGTGCCAAATGAATTGTCTGGGACTCGAACCACGGACTTCGGCAGAGCTAGCACCCGTCTAGTCAAGAGAAAAAGCGCACTATACAATGAGCCATCTTAAACCTCCAAAGAAGAGAATATAGCACAATCATACGTCGAAATAAGACAGATCTGGTTACGACCGCCCGTACTGTTTGAATGTATTGCGAACCATTTAATGATTATTTTACAAACATTTTCTGTTCTACATACGCTATAAATACCATAAGACAAGAGAAGGAGATGAACAGCCGCGCTACAGCATCATTTAGTGAATACAGAATGTATGCATGTGGTTACACGAGCGTGCACGCGCATATTTGTAAGTCATTGAAAAGTGATTACAGTGTGATTCTTTATTTAATCATATTTTCTGATTAATCTCTACACAGTTATTGTTAATTTGCATTCTTTTGTTCTTAAAACATGTTAAAGTAGTGAACTGTATTTACTATCTGACAACTCCCTTTAACGACCTCCTGCGGCCAGATCGACTTACAGTGAGACTGACGCTCCCACATGCGACTGTAAGCCGGAGCATGATAAGCATGGCCTACCAAGAAAAATATCACAAACAAAAACACTTTGTTGTACCCAGTGTGCCATCTTTGGCCATCAGAGTAGAAAATGACTCTTGTAAAGAAAGTTAACCCTTTTTCTCTCACAGCAGATAAAGATAAGGTCAGCAAATCTTATCTTCTATCGACAGCGAAACTCCGTTTTCCCCGAAGCCAGGCTTTTAAACGTCTACTCCGTTATTAAATTGGCTCCAAGCACGAAGAACGCGCCAGATGAAACTGAAAGCTTGAAAGTAATCGTTAACTCTTTGCCCACCGGTAGAGCAAAGTCAAGTCTATAGTAATCGTTAACTCTTTACCCACCGGTAGAGCACAGTCAGGTCTACAATATCCACAGAAACGTGCAGGATAATATGCTGCACAAACATCCCTGTAAACCGGTATGAGTTGAAATGGAAATCTGCAACATATTGTATTTATAAAATGTTTAATTTATAAAGGTAAAGGTAAAATTCATGTTCCCACGCCATTAAGGCATATTGGGGATATAGTGTTAGACCCATATTTCCATGACCTTCGGCACATGAAAGTCTGATGTGGTCAGTATCACGCCTGGCCGCAATTACTTTTCCAGATTTCTCTGGTACCCGTTTTGAAAAGCTAGGTCGACCTAGGGGATTTTTGTTGTTGTTGTTGTTGGTATGTACCAGGAAAAAAACCCCCCACTGCTGGGACTTGAACTCAGTAGCACCGGATTAGTAAATCGAGCGTCTTACCACTCAGCCAACCAGGCTCACTTTATGCTAAGCTAAATATGATGGTGTGCTACCATTACTAAGAGAGGTAAGCCAAGAAATGACGACATAGGACAGTTGGTAGGAACTACACCATGGGGAAAAAAAACAAGACATCCCTGTAATGTCTTGACTTTCACACCTCAAAGGAAAAGAAAAGGGGCAGGCCATTGAGGATATGGAGACGTACAATGCAGGAAGAAGTAGAGGAAGCCGGAAAGACATGATCTGAGGTATCCCTACTTGCTCTAAAGAGGATTGACTGGAGAACCTTTTTTAATGCTTTATGCTTTATTGGGAGTACAGACGACTGATGATGATGATGTCACCATGGCAACAGTACATAGAGAAGCAAAGAATTAAGTGATTCGGCTGCTTAATGAGAAGGACGCATACAGCCAGCCTCTGGAGCCTTCAGCCAAAGAACTACAGGACACAGATCAAGAATAAGATGCATAGATGGACTTGTAGAAATTCTCACGAATTATGCCATGAACATCACTTAGGCCACTCATATGACCCAAGAAGGCCAACTACATCTCCCCTGGACACCTCACAGTACAAGAGGAAGGACAAAGTAGGGTAAAGTAAGTAAGGTACTATCATTTCGAACAACCCAAGGCGGGTCAATATTAATTCAAGAATAATTTGAGTAACTCACTTTATCTAAGGTTAAGTGGGCATTAAACAAGGGCAACGTCCAGTCTGTGACCTGTTTTCTGATGACCAAAGTGTATAAACAGAACATGACTGCATCTCAATAATCTCAGTTCCAGGGCTTTGCCAGGTGGGAAAGACAGACATAGGATATGCGGATAAAGCAGATGTGGCAAACACTTTTTTCAGCCCAAAAGAAGTTTTATATAGGGATGTACGCCAACTCCAGAAGACAAAAGTATACAAGTCAACGTCTGAAACTCCAGAAGACAAAAGTATACAAGTCAACGTCTGAAACTCCAGAAGACAAAAGTATACAAGTCAACGTCTGAAACTCCAGAAGACAAAAGTATACAAGTCAACGTCTGAAACTCCAGAAGACAAAAGTATACAAGTCAACGTCTGAAACTGATGGAAAGGGCCGAAGATGCTGTCCGATCTGACATTCATCCACCCATAACTAACATGATAGAGTTAGAGGTGACGAACCGTAGCTGACCAAGACCCTGTGTCCTATCTCTCTATGTGTGCCTCCTGTAATAGGCCTAATCTGGTAAACGGGGCAGGGATCGCCGCAGTCACCATGGTGGTGGAATCTGCTAAAGAAGTACTGCACACTTCTTGCTTTTCTAGCTTTCCCCAGGGACTGAAAAAAATTGCCGCCATCACCAGATCCTAATCCGATACGATGTTTGCTTCAACACATTCACTGTATCTGCTTCAAGAGAAGAAGAAGAAGAAGAAGAAGAAGATGATGATGATGATGATGAAAAAGAAGAAGAAGAAGGGCTGGATTTCAGCAGCTCCGTCATACAGTTTGATGGTAGCTGCTTGTGGTCGTTTATTTTATAAGGGTTGTCCACTGATGTCAGAAGAGAGATCTCAAGAATCCAGTCCTTAGAAAAAGGTCCCAGGGCAAATGCTTTTAATAGACGATAAAACCAGGGAAAATTATGATTAAAAAAATCAGACCAGGCCACGCTGGAAGAATCTATCTTTAGCAATCAGACACGCATGAATTTGATTAAGAAGTTGTGAGCTGAGGAACAAGGTTACCAACCTGGACGGGAATCCGCTACACCTAATGGTGGACAAACAGGAGGCCGTGTATTTGCGAGAACTGAAAAAGATAATCTATTCAGTCATTGTATGCTGAAGAAGATGCTTAAGAGGATATTAGAGCACCTATGAATGTGTCTGGAGTGCTAACCAGCTAACTAACTTGATGGTACTTACCGAGTACTGTTGGACAGTTTCTCGTAGTTGGAGAACCAGTCAATTCTCGTGGTTCCCTCAAACGGACAGTCCAGCCTAGCGTCCTGATATTTCAGGGCCAGCTTAAAGGGAGTGAACTGTTCTTCTCGAAGGCGTGGGACACCATCAGCTGAAGACAAGAAGAAATATAACAGTAATGAAGACACTTAATAATGAACTCTATAAAAGTAAGGGAGGCTATACTCTAACCTGAAATAAAGCTGATATTGCTTTACAACTGTCAGATATTAATTAATAAGCAGATAAAACAGCAGTTTACAAGCCACTAAGATACGATTCCGAAAAAAAATCTTTAACAATTACTCCTGCACTGGATATTGCACTAGCTGGTCCATTAATCTTCTCCTGGATATTGCACTAGCTGGTACATTAATCTTCTCCTGGATATTGTACTAGCTAGTCCATTAATCTTCTCCTGGATATTGCACGAGCTGGTACATTAATCTTTTCCTGGATATTGCACTAGCTAGTTCATTAATCTTTTCCTTTTATATTGCACTAGCTAGTACATTAATCTTCTCCTGGATATTGCACTAGCTGGTCCATTAATCTTCTCCTGGATATTGCACTAGCTAAACTTTTATCTTGCATTCCCTGGTACTAATTCTGCCTGGGTAGGAGTGGGGCTTGGATTGCTCGAGTCTACGGTGACAAAACGTCTCGAACTATAAGCAGCGGATATCACTACTCTTTGTTTGATATGGATTCTCGCTGGTGCTACGAAGTGAACTACATCTATATGGAGATGGTGATTCTAAAACATTTCAGCATTTCAACCACACCTTTCATCTGTTACCAGACGTATTCACTGCCCTGGTTGGAGTTAGAACTCCGCACATCTCAGCGTGGTGTTACCGCTTCTGGCGTGCACGCCATGTACTTAATATCTCAGGTTAATGTCTCAACATTCAATGTTAATGAAGTAATATAAGTGTTTAATGTTAACACAATTTATATGCACTGAAGTTAAAACTGGTAATTTTATATTCCTTGAAGTTAAAACTGGTAATTTTATATCCTTGAAGTTAAAACTGGTAATTTTATATTCCTTGAAGTTAAAACTGGTAATTTTATATTCCTTGAAGTTAAAACTGGTAATTTTATATCCTTGAAGTTAAAACTGGTAATTTTATAATCGCTGAAGTTAAAACTGGTAACTTTATCTACGGTAAAGGTAACAGCACCGTTTTCATGCAGTTAAGGAATTATTGGGAATACGGTGTTAGGCCCGTGTTTCCGGTCCTTAGGCACATGAAAGTCTGATGTGGTCATTGCCATGCCTGGCCGCAGCTTTAGAGGCTGGGTAGACACCGGGGCCGTGTTGCTGTGACGGTACTAGAAAAAGAAGAACCTATATAGAACCTATCTTGTTATATGGAAGTGAATCATGGACAATAGGCAAGTCTGCATAAAAATCATTGGAAGCAGCAGAAATGTGGTTTATTAGAAGAATGTTGAGAATCCCCTGGACACCAAAAATAACTAATGAAGAATGTATGAGAAGAGCTGGAGAGACAAAAAACCTTGTCAAAAAGATAAGAGAGAGACAATGTACTTTCATAGGACATGCAGTGAGAAGAGGGGGCATTGAAAATATTATAACAACAGGAAAAATAGAAGGAAGAAGATCAAGAGGAAGACCAAGAGAAATGATACTGGACAGTCTGACGGGATGGTGTGAGAGTAGATCACCAACTGAGCTGATGGCCTGCATGAAAGATCGTGTACTCTGGAGAAGCATAATAGCCAACGCCAGTCGGCACGGCACATGATGATGATAGTACTAGAAAAGAAATCCCCACCGCTGGGACTTGAACCACGGTACCACTGGATTAGTAAACTGATAACCTACCCACTCAGGCAACAAGCCCGCAACTTTGTGCGAAAGTTAAAACCTAAAACGTTAAATTTGCTAAAGTTCACACTATAAACTTTGCATACGCTAAACTTAAAACTGAAAACTTTATGTGTAACCAAGTTTAAACTAAAAATGTACATAAACAAAAATTGTAACTAAAAACTTTATCTATTTTTTAAAAATACAAAACTTATCTCATTTAAGGTTAAAAATAAAAATATTTTATGAGCTAAACAGAAAAAAAAGAGAACTGCAACAGATAGCTCCATTTTTTTTTAAAGTGGGGTTTGGTTTTTTTTTTTTTTTCAAAATTCTTTTTCAGGACTTTCTCCTCGAACTGACAAGAAAGGAAGACAAACCGGAGAAAACCTGGGTAACATGGGAGGTCAGAATGCATAAAACATTTCCGATTGTTTTGAGTAAAAATATCTTATCACTGGATTCTGTTTCTGACATTAATGCCGACTTTTTCCTCCTTAAAAATGCAGTCATTAGTATTATTGTTTTATAGCTGAAAAATAAACGGGGCAGTGAAAAGACAGCGCATGAATCCTGCACATAACGTTCTGATAATCTGGCATCCGAAACATTAACATGCCGGATGGTATAATGAAAGCAAACAGACTTTTATTTATGTGCGCGAGCGAGGGCTTTTCGGTACAGGAAAAAAAAATATATATAAAAAGTTGGGAAACATTTTTTTTAAATTTGCAAACCAAAGCAGACCGTGCTGATGTCGATAAGTACTTCTCAAGGCGTTGTCGATTGTCATTATCTGGCCATCAGGACGTGTCTGCTATGATTTATGAGCGTTTTCCGGATAATCGCTTTCCAATTCGTCGGTAGAGAAAAGTATTGGCTGATGGTGTAGAAAGTTTGGTGGAGGGAGATGTTGTAAGGTTACCCGACTTTAGCACAAATTTGGCAGCGAATACACCTGACTGCTTGTCATTCACATTCATCAAGATGATTTTCCATATTACAAACGCAGACGATATTTAAAAAGGTAAAGGTAATCCTGTCATGCCTTAGAGGTAGATAGGGATATGGTGTTAGTGCCCATATTTTCCTTGACCTGTCAGCACACTAGAGAGTGATTTGGTCAGTGTCAGGTGACGATATTAGATTAGGGTTAAATTAGCTAAGCTGTCAAGTAACCATGTAATAAGTAGATGGGCAGGTATGTGGGTAGGTAAATGGACAGGCATGAAAATAGGTGAGTAGAAGCTAAGGTAGACAAGTGGACGGCTAAGTAAGACGGTATTTTAGAAAGAAGGTAAAAGTACGAAAGTAGATAAATGGTTTATATATTTTTATGGTTATTTCCCTTGTTTTGCGGTTACTTTTTTGCTTGCTCTCGTATACATAATTTCCATATGTTATATACTCCGTATTTCCATAAAGATAAGTATATGTGGGACAGCACGAAAATGAAAAGTTGTAAACCTAGCCTGGAACAAAGCCACCCCGCTAGGCAGACAGGTAGATAAGTAAAACAAGTAACTAAGTAGATAACTGGCTGGGTAGGTATGTAGGTAGATAAGTGGGAGGGTAAGTATGTAGGTAGATAACTGGCTGGGTAGGTATGTAGGTAGATAAGTGGGAGGGTAAATATGTAGGTAGATAACTGGCTGGGTAAGCATGTAGGTAGATAACTGGCTGGGTAAGTATGTAGGTAGATAAGTGGGAGGGTAAGTATGTAGGTAGATAACTGGCTGGGTAAGTATGTAGGTAGATAACTGGCTGGGTAGGTATGTAGGTAGATAAGTGGGAGGGTAAGTATGTAGGCAGATAACTGGCTGGGTAGGTATGTAGGTAAATAAGTGGGAGGGTAAGTATGTAGGCAGATAACTGGCTGGGTAGGTATGTAGGTAGATAAGTGGGAGGGTAAGTATGTAGGTAGATAACTGGCTGGGGAGGTATGTAGGTAGATAAGTGGAAGGGTAAGTATGTAGGCAGATAACTGGCTGGGTAGGTATGTAGGTAGATAAGTGGGAGAATAAGTATGTAGGCAGATAACTGCCTGGGTAGGTATGTAGGTAGATAAGTGGGAGGGTAAGTATGTAGGCAGATAACTGGCTGGGTAAGTATATAGGTAGATAAGTGGGAGGGTAAGTATGTAGGCAGATAACTGGCTGGGTAAGTATGTAGGCAGATAACTGGTTGGGTAAGTATGTAGGTAGATAACTGGCTGGGTAAGTATGTAGGCAGATAACTGGCTGGGTAAGTATGTAGGCAGATAACTGGCTGGGTAAGTATGTAGGTAGATAACTGGCTGGGTAAGTATGTAGGTAGATAACTGGCTGGGTAAGTATGTAGGCAGATAACTGGCTGGGTAAGTATGTAGGTAGATAACTGGCTGGGTAAGTATGTAGGCAGATAACTGGCTGGGTAAGTATGTAGGTAGATAACTGGCTGGGTAAGTATGTAGGTAGATAAATGGGAGGGTAAGTATGTAGGCAGATAACTGGCTGGGTAGGTATGTAGGTAGATAAGTGGGAGAATAAGTATGTAGGCAGATAACTGGCTGGGTAGGTATGTAGGTAGATAAGTGGGCGGGTGGGTATGTAGGTAGATAAATGGGCGGGTAGGTATGTAGATAGATAAGTGGGCGGGTAGGTATGTAGATAGATAAGTAGGCGGGTAGGTATGTAGGTAGATAAGTGGGCGGGTAGGTATGTAGGTAGATAAGTGGGCGGGTAGGTATGTAGGTAGATAAGTGGGCGGGTAGGTATGCAGGTAGATAAGTGGGCGGGTAGGTATGTAGGTAGATAAGTGGGCGGGTAGGTATGTAGGTAGATAAGTAGGCGGGTAGGTATGTAGGTAGATAAGTGGGCGGGTAGGTATGTAGGTAGATAAGTGGGCGGGTAGGTATGTAGATAGATAAGTGGGCAGGTAGGTATGTAGATAGATAAGTAGGCGGGTAGGTATGTAGGTAGATAAGTGGGCGGGTAGGTATGTAGATAGATAAGTGGGCGGGTAGGTAAATAGGTAGGTAAGCAGGAAAGTACATATCTAGGTGTTTAGATAGTGGATAGGTCGGTAGGAGGTAGGAAGATCGATGAGTGAACATGGCTAGGTAAGTTACAGGCACAGGTTCGTTGGTAAACAGGTGAGTAGATAGGTATATACAAGAGATGTAAATGGGCATGTATGTAGGAGGCCTACAGGAGTGCTGTTAGGGAGGCAAAGTTCCGCAAGGGACATTCAAATGAATGATGTAAGAGGACAGGTAAATAAGTATATAGGAAGGCAAGTGAGAAGGTAGGCAGAAAACTGGGACACGGGATGGCAAGGTATGTAAGTGGATAGCTAAACACAAGTTAGCAAGTCGACAGACAGACAGAATGAATGAATAAATGATCTTTATTTTTAAAGGGTAAAGAATTGGGCAGGCAGGTCCGTCTTACACTCTGCTTTCAGACAGTCTTCACATTTCAACGGTCTACACAGACAGACAGACAGACAGACAGACAGACAGACAGACAGACAGACAGACAGATAGACAGACAGACAGATAGATAGATAGATAGATAGATAGATAGATAGATAGATAGATAGATAGATAGATAGATACCCTCAATTTGAGGAAAGGCCTACAAATGGTTTGAAAAAATGATCATTCTGAATAGAAGAAATTTGTCTGAAACTTGTGCTCCGACTTCAGAAGGAGAAAAAACGCAATAATGGTGCACCTAAAAATTTATTGTGCATCTTTGTTTCATCGTTGTTTTCAAGTTAAATAGGCTACTCCTTTTTACGTGATATTATAAATAACTTTAATGATTTCCGGCCTTTGGATCATCAATCCAAGGTTAAAGTTCAACGGTCAGTGGGGTCAATAATCGGTCTTTCGGTTCTTCCGGTGGGTTTTCCGCGCAGAAGAAAGGCAATTTGTAAGAGTAATTTATTGCTTCGACTGTGAGAGATAAACGTGCTTCCCTGATACAAGCAGGACACTTTATAGCTGCATGCCGCTTTGAAATGTATACGTACCCAGCACTTAGCAGTGGCTGTGGTAGGTCGCGTCCGACCGAGTGGTGGCTGGGGTAATGGTCGGAGAATTGTCTGCTGACGTTCTGGATGTCTTTAGTTTGGTTCCAGACTAGACTGTACATCTTTTCCTGTTTGTCTGGTCGCGTATTTGCCTGGCCACTATTTTTATACACTCTTCTTAAGCTACCGTAAATAACACTTCTGCTACTGCTACTGGGGGCCTGAGTGGCGAAGTGGTTAGTGCACTAGTTTCTCGTGGCGAAGGTCCGGGATTTGAATCTGACCGGAGGCGCCCCAGTCACCCAGCTGTAGAAATGGTACCTGACCTCTTCTGGATTTGGGGAATGACAGGGATACATTTACCTTTAGCTACTACTACTACACTACCACTGTTGCTGCTACCTCTGCTACTATTACTATTATTCCTACAGCTGATGCTACTATCGTTACTACATTACTAATGTACTAATGAACACCTATATTATTATTATTATTATGCTATTACTAGTATGGTTATTTTACTGTGGCTACTACTGTTACTCTATTACTGCCACTGAAACTACCACTACCCCACTACTACTACTATTACTACTACTACTACTACTACTACTACTACTACTACTACTACTACTACTACTACTACTATTACTACTACTGTTTGTGACAAAACAAATAAGGCAGCTGATATGAGGAAAAATTTGGAAGAAGTTGAGAGTTTTGAATATCTTGGATCACTACTAACTAATAATGGAGATACAATGAGGGAAATTTAAAAAAAGGTCATCTATTGCTCTTCATAAAGTAAGACAACTAAAGAATCTGTGGAGAGGAACACACAGAACTACAAAAATATGATTTTTAAGGGCATGTATCTTTCATATCGCAACATATTAAATGCTACAGAAGAGTTCTTCAAATATCATGGACACAGAAAAGAACACATATATCCACACTACAAGAACTTACTATTGAAGAAGGCTGGCTAGTAAAGAGGATTAAACAGAGAAAACTTAAATATTTTGGACACATTAAACGTCATGAGAATTTAGAGAAGACCGTCTTGGAAGGGTACACAATGGGAAAAAGAAAGAGAGGAAGACTAAGGCGAAGATGGCTGCAAGACATTGTTGATGATCTGTAAATGGATGCATCAGCAGCTGGCCATCTTGCTCACAACCGAGAGGCCTACAGGAGAGCTGTTAGGGAGATAGAGTTCCGCAAGGGACATACAGATGATTGACTAATTTACTGACTTCTATTACTACTACTACTACTACTACTTCTACTATTACTACTACTACTACTACTACTACTACTACTTCTACTATTACTACTACTACTACTATTACTACTACTACTATTACTACTACTACTACTTCTACTATTACTACTACTACTACTACTTCTACTATTACTACTACTACTACTACTACTACTTCTACTACTACTACTACTATTACTACTACTACTACTACTACTTCTACTATTACTACTACTACTACTTTTCTATACAAGAACTATAACTACTAACAACAGCTTCCAAAAAGAGCCACTTTAATTCGAATAGTAGAGGGGTAAGGAGAGGAGGGGGGGTGTCTATTTTTTGAGGTGTAGTATTAGTCATGTAGTAGTAGTAATACTATTGTTCTAGCTGTTATTGTTCTTGTTGAAGTTATAGATCAATTAGTTATAGCATTAGTAGTGGTACTAATGATATTGTTGGTGGTGTTGTGGTGGCAGCGGTTGTGATAATGTCTGGGGTGATATTGACTGTGATTGTGATGACAGTGGTTATGGCTGTGATGACAGTGGTTACGGTTGTGATGAGAATGATTATGGTTGTGGTGACAGTGGTTATGGTTGTGTTGGTGGAAATGGTGATGGTTTTAGAAGAGAAATAACGAGAAAACTGAAGTTCAGTCAGAACAAGGAAACTTGCGACAGAAAGAAACAAAAGATAATCTGTCAGACCATGAACAAGAAAGAAACAAAAGATAATCTGACAGACCATGAACAAGAAAGAAACAAAAGATAATCTGACAGACCATGAACAAGAAAGAAACAAAAGATAATCTGACAGACCATGAACGAGAAAGAAACAAAAGATAATCTGACAGACCATGAACAAGAAAGAAACAAAAGATAATCTGACAGACCATGAACAAGAAAGAAACAAAAGATAATCTGACAGACCATGAACAAGAAAGAAACAAAAGATAATCTGTCAGACCATGAACGAGAAAGAAACAAAAGATAATCTGACAGACCATGAACAAGAAAGAAACAAAAGATAATCTGACAGACCATGAACAAGAAAGAAACAAAAGATAATCTGACAGACCATGAACGAGAAAGAAACAAAAGATAATCTGTCAAACAATGAACGAGAAAGAAACGCAACTCATAATGTCAGACCATGAACGAGAAAGAAACAAAACACATAATATATGTCATATATGTCATATGTCATGACATATATGTCATACCATGAACGAGAAAGAAACACAACACATAATATGTCAGACCATGAACGAGAAAGAAACAAAACACATAATCTGTCAGACCATGAACGAGAAAGAAACACAACACATAATATGTCATACCATGAACGAGAAAGAAACACAGCACATAATGTGTCAGACCATGAACGAGATGATAAAAGAAAACACAAACAAGACAATACTTAAATTCTAAATGTTATCTGGTCTGATAAAATGTCATATGATTCCAACTTCAGTTTTTTTTTACGTTACGAAACTTAATCTGAGAGAGCAATGGAAAGCGAATGAAAGAGAGATCTTAGACGTGCAGATGTACAGTTTGCTATAATTCACAAACCCCAAGAAAAGACTATTTTTGTCATGAATCTCAAGTAAAGAGTAAAATACCAGAGAACTGCATAAGACTTTTTGTGGAATCTAATAGAAAGTAGTGCTTGAAAATGATTTAAGTGCCCTGCAGATACTAAGTCTAAACCCGACAACGTTGAGTGAAATGGATTAAAAGAAAGTCTTTGATGATCTATATGAAGATCTTAGGTTCCAGAATAGATAAGAAGCGCAGGGTGAGTGGATAGTGGAACAGAACTTAGATTCGTGAAAACTAGAACAATATCAAGTCCTGGACTATGTTCTATATGTTAACGAGATCCAATGTCTTCTTCTTCTTGTCAGCATTGATTGGGGAGAGAGGGGGTTGTAGTTGACTGTCAGAAAGGTGAGATGATGACAACTGACTGTCATGAATTTGACAGGATGATAGCTGATGGTCAGAAAGATGAGATGATGACAGCTGATTGTCGGAAAATGAGAAGATGACAGCTAGTTGTCAGGAAAATGAGAAGATGACAGCTGGTTGTCAGGAAAATGAGAAGATGACAGCTGACTGTCAGAAAAATAGGATGACAGCTGACTGTCAGGAAAATGAGAAGATGATAGGTACTTGTCAAGAAAATAGGATAGTAATGAGTTAACTTACTGTCAAAAATAGGCCACGATGGTAGTCAATTGTCAAGATGTTGAGAGAAAGATAAATGGCTGCAGGATAAACAACTCAAGCTGCATGAGACGGTAGTCAGGGATCAATGGTTGACTGCTGGGGTTTGGGTTGGCTAACTATAGCTAACTGAGGGTTGGCGAACCATACCTGACTGCTGGCATCAGGGTTGGCGAACCATACCTGACTGCTGGCATCAAGGTTGGCTAACCATACCTGACTGGTGGCATCAGGGTTGGCGAACCGCAATCGGCCAAAGCCATATTCTGCTTCTCAGTGGTCCCCCTGAAAACACACAGCGGTCGGCCAAGAGGAAGGGGTCGCAGTGAGAGGAGGAACCCAGTTCTAAATATTCATCTAGCCGAAGTCGGACGTGCCTTGGCCAGAAGGCGCATAACTGTGACACACGCAAACAACGCCCTATTGATGATGATGAAGAAGAAGAAGAATTTTTTGACAGTTAGGTTTTGATTATCGTTCCTGAAGGACAGGAATTGCTAATTTTAGAAATTCCCAGAACATTCATTCTTCTGTGGGGTTTGTCCTGGCATACTGAATTATCGCGAACGCAGTGCGTGTGTTCGTTTATTTTCGTTGTAAATCTCGTTCCTTTTTTTTATCTGATCTTGTTAAAGTTTACAGTTTTGCTACTGTTTCAATCACTATTTGACAAGGAAACGTTAAAAAAGAACAATTATTATTCATGTAACATTTGTTACTTTTGCTATTTGCTATTTCTGTTAATATTACAATCGCTACTGCTACTATTACAACTACTGCTAGTACTGCCACTAATATTAATACTGCTGTTGCTTCTGCTACTACTACTACTACTACTACTACTACTACTACTACTACTTACTACTATTACTAATACTACTTCTACTACTACTACCATTACTACTACTACTACTTCTACTACTACTACTACTACTATTTCTACTACTACTACTACTACTACTACTACTGCAGCTACAGTTACCAACAAACTCCACGACTTCTGTTTCTGCTGATCTACTGAGTTTA